>JAUESF010000047.1:16536541-16551292 GCA_032274765.1 Malacoctenus tetranemus
ACACACACACACACACACACACACACACACACACACACACACACACACACACACACACACACACACACACACGTCAATTTGATTTGGATTTGTTAGTATCTTGTTCAACATGTGTTTAGCACTCTGAGTTACATCGTGGAGGAGCAAAAAGTGTTCCACAAATAAAGTTTGATTTGATTGAATGATCTTTAACCCAGCTGCCTCATCTTGATGGCACATGAATCAATAACTGTGTGCATGATTGTCTCTCTGTCTTTGCCCTGTGAGGGACCCATGACCTGTCCAAGGCGCACACGTCCAATCTGTGCTGTTATTGGCTTCAGACCACCGGTTGGAAAAGAAGCAGAGATTGATGTAATACTGCAGTTTTATGGAGTAGAAGAGCAGGAAAAGTATGTTTAAGTCTATTCTTCTTCTTTTCCATCTCATTAACATGTGCACTGGGTAATGCTCTTGCACGGGACACTTTACTCAATTTGATCCTGATCTTCTCTGTCGACTCGGCGCTCACGCTGTGATCACACAGAGTAATACCCGTCATAGGCTGTCTGGATGCAAAGGGAGTTGATCGGCGCGGCGGCATAACGTATCATCAGTGGGCCCTCAGATGGCAGGGAACTCCGATTGAGACCAGATGAACGGCTCACAATTGGCTCCCTTCGTAAGCAAAGAGAAACTCGCCGCTCAGATTGTGTCTCTCTGCAGACTGATGCTGAAAGCGCGGTGGGAATTCAGTATGAGACGATGATATCGGCACGACTGCCTGTCCTGACCTGTATAATCCCTTTCTGCTGCCTTTAGCCAGTTCTGGGTTTGGCTAAGAGCCAATGTGGCGACCTATGAGTCTGTTCATAGACTCTCTGATTCAGTGTTTTAGGAAGAAACCCTGTAACCACCAACTTCACCCGCCCTCCATTCAATTCTAGTTGAGTTAATTATATTGTCTTTAATACGCCACGTCACAACAGAAGTCTTTTAGGGTCACTTGTTTTATCTCATCAAATAATCTAAACACTCCCTTTATAGAGTTATTGTGTCATATCCATCTCTACATTCACATTTTCATCTCCAGGAGATTTGGCCCTTCGATAACCCAGCAAGCGAGACCACAGAATCGAGGCATGAAAATAGGATTTATTCATAAACATCAATGAGATTTGTGGATACTGTGTTGAAATTGTAGTCCCTTGACTTTTTGCGGGTGTTTAGATAAAATAAGTTGCTTTGAAGTATGCAGCAGAAATGAAAAACACAGTTTTTAATCTAAGTACAAGTGGGTATTTCCTAAACATTGTGTATTTTGATAGGGACATACTGTACAGCGTCTGTCTGTTCTTGGTGGTACAGGGTTCAAATCAGACACAAAGTTATAGAGTGTTGTCCTTGAAAAGGAAAGTGGATAAAGGGGTTTTCATAGTTTATACAATAGGGCTTTGAATGGCTGCATCACATTCAGGAGGGTCCACTGTATCATATGATGATTAGACTGAGTGGGAATCTCAGGAAAATCTTCCAGGATTATCTGAAAGTTCAGAAAACATTCAAGTGTGCAGCGGACACTGTTGTGGGACCTGTGGTGTTTTCTCAGAGCGTTTGTTCTGCTCAAACCTCGAAAGGATTCATTAGGCAGCGAGACAAAACGAAGCCCAGCAAATCCTCAGCGAACCTTCGGCGAGCCCACCGTTGGCAGTTTGTTTGCGAATGTAATTCTTTAACTCTTCAGACCTTGTTTGATAAAGTGAAACTTTTTTGTGTTCACTCTCTGTTCCAGCACATTTTTCTATTTAAAAAAAATGAAAAACAATATGAACAACATTGGTATGAATTCAAAGCTTTAACTCTCCTCAGTGGTGGAGGAGTGAATGCCCCCCCCCCCAAAAGCTAGGATTCAGCGCTCATTCAGTGTTTGATTTAAAATTCAGTAAGCTGGAGAGCAGAATCAAAGAGAAAAGAAACTGTGTCACTGTTGTAACTGTTACAGTGACTCCACGAGTAATTGCTCAGATCTGACCTAGATCTTCTTTACAGTAACGATCCTCCTTCTGTGGGTCATTTGCTTTACTTTTTCTCACCACTGTTGATAAGAAAAACTCTCTGAACTCTCAGGGTGGATGTTTTTTACACTGCTCAATGCAAAAAGGAAAAAAAAAACAAGGGGAACTGTATGAACGCAAACCTCCACCAAGACACGGGTGACCTTTCCTGCTTTAACCTTTGAGCTCCTCTTAAAGGGCCACGCACAGTGTTGTCATTTCAATATCATTTTCGAACATTGTGGTTACAAGTTCACCTCTACAAATTTATTTAATCTCTTGTTTGTGTTGTCGTCCTTCAAACTCCTGCAAATTTCAGCGTAGTTATACAGACAGATGCTCCCTAAACATAACCTGCTTGGTGGAGAGGATGAGTTTCCAGGTCTCTCTTCAAAAACATGCTCTTTCGGCCCACTGAGAAAAGAACTCTGAAAAAAAATCAGAACAAACTCACTTAAAACTTGCAAAATGATCTGCCCAAGTAAAAGCTATTTTCCACTTTACAAGGAATATTCCGATAAAATGAGGTTTTTTGAAAATGAGAAATGAGGTGCTTGTTTTAGGTATGATGAGACATGTTGAAAAAAAATGACTTGGTGAGATTAGTTTTGTGAGAGTTTCTGTCTGTTATCATGTGACTGATGAGAGAACATTTGTCTGAGTAAATATTTTATCAGAGATAGATAGATGGATAAAAATCACGCTGGATGTGCCCATTTAGGAGGTTTACAGTTACTGAAAACAGAGAGTGAACCTGCCAACACATAAAAGTCCTGGAGGCTCAACATAATGTTTGTCTGTTTACAGATTAATCAGCCACTTGAAAATGGAGCCCAAATATCCTTTAATTAAGTAAACAAGAGATTATCCAGCCAATGTTTTGTTCCATGTATCTAAGAAAAAACATGATGTGATGCTTCCATCTCTGTCTGACTGTCCTGTGAATCTCTTTGGGATTTGGACTGTTGTGTTTGGCAAAGCAGAGAGTTTGAATTGGTTTCATCGAGCTCAGGGAAAATGATGGTGAGCTTTCATTTAATCCAAAATAGCAGATCAATGCTGCATCGAACATGGCAGCACGTTTGTTCCCCCTCAGACTTGGCTCGACATCCGAATGGAGAAATCACCCCCCCCTTTCACTTTCCTCACCCGTTTTTCACTCTGCAGGTTGGTTTCAGTGGCCGCCACATGTTGTCGAACCATTAAAACCGAAAAATAGTTTTGTATCAAACCTTCCCGTCATTAATTCAAAGGCTTTCGATGGTTCTCGAGCCTTAATGACACTGGAGCAGAGGAGCCAGCTGCCTGCAGACAGATAAAACACATCATGTGCGTTGCCCCCCCCCCTCGGGAAATAAAATCTTCTCTGAAAGGGCTGGATGTCTCCGTAATATAAAAAAAAAAAAAACTCATCAACTCCAATGATAGAAAATGTTTTATTCACATATTGGAGCATTTAATACATTTTAGCTTCTCTGTAGAAGCAGTGCATGTATTGTCCCCTCATGGTTGCCTGAGATGTCTTCTAGCTGTTGTTCACCGATTAGCAAACTCAGCCTGAGATGTATCAACAGTTTCATAGATGTTCACCCAGTAACTAAGTCTTTCTTAAAACAGGTTAGTCATTCTTCTGTTTCTTTGTTGTTGTTTTGCAATTCTGGGAAGAAAAAACAAAACTCAGCAAAGTAAAAGATGATGAGGAGACACAATTTTTTTGTAATTTGATCATTGGCTGTCGCAACAGTTATCTACAACGTACAGGTCACATGACATCACTCAGAGGTTCGCCCCTCCCTCACATGCAGAACTGCCTCGTTAGGCAATTAAAAGTAGTTGGGAATCTCTGAGCTCCTGTGATCTGTGGTCAAAAAACTGGAGCTCGCCGTGCTGCAGAGCCCCCCTATTAAAACACCAGCAGACCTAAAGCCACAATGTGTCTTCTGTAGCAATTTTGTCCTTTATAGCTTCCCTTGTTCTTTTTTTAAACTTGCCACATTTCAAAGCAGATGGGCGACACCCAAGGATTGGCCCCGCTGCTATCCATTCTCATTCCCTTTTTTTAGCACTTCTTTCCACTCTGGTTGTTCCTACATTGGGGTAATTACCATTCAGCACTCTCCTGAAGGCTCCAGCTGTAAAATTCAATCAGCAACCGAGCTAGATTTAACTCCCAAACTCCCATATGTTGAAGCAGTAAAGTCCTGTCCATTGATTTAGCAGTAACATCCTCTTTCTCTTTTGGCTGTGCTCAAAACGGCTCTGGCTCGGCCTTTTCTCTCGCTTTTTTTTTATATGTGATTCCACATAATATTGGAAATAGATGAAGTTTGTTAATGCGGGGCTGTGGGGAGGACTAAAGCGTTAGGCTCTCTAAACACAGCCTATTGCAGAGAGCGTTTCAGTTGTTTCTGTTGGGCATTAAGAGCGAGAGGAGAATATTTGGATTTAAACCCTGAAATAATAGATCAGAGTGTGACTGGGTAGCTTTAGAAATCTCCTTGTATTGCTGACTGTTGCTAATAAAAACGTGAGGCCTGTTGTTTTCCCAAAAGAACAATTACGAGAGTGTAAACAGCTCTTCATACAGCAATGGGTCCAATTATTCGGTGCCCCTTCAAAGGTCGAAAGATCATCGGTTGTATTCACACACCACATTTTGAGCTTTTTTTTCTCCTTCCTGTCTTTGTTTTTTTATCAGACAGTAAAGACACTTCGGACTCTGTGGGGGGCGCTACCGATCAGTCGGTGTTAACTGCCTGACAAAAGCTTATCACTCTGAACAAGAAAGGACAACCTGAACTTCTAAAAGAAGAGGAACTATCTCACAAAAGTGCCAACTCAAACATTTGAAAAAAGAGAAAAAAGGTCCTTCTTTCCGTTCTTTACTTTCCTGCTTCTGATTAGGTCGAGTCAAACAGAACACAGGCTTCTGCATCCAATCTACCTGCTCCTTTCTTCAGCACACGAAAGGATTTCGAACACAGTATATGAGATGGCATGGAAATGGATAAACCACAGCTGAGAGCTCCAGTGTGTCTGTTATTGTGGACGACCGTGTATAGATTATAGAGTATATTAAAGCAAATATCAGAGTTCTGGACACAGAGCTGCATATATTTTTAAAGTTCATGGAGGAGAATAAAAGCACAGGAGGAGGACAGTGAGCCGGCATTGCAATGAATGAAATGAAGCAACATTTTTCTTCTTTTTGAGTCGTTTCACATATGAGTTGGACTGTACTGATGTGGTGCAGTTAAAAAGGTCTTTTGCAGGAATCTGTTTGAAAAAACCAAACTAGAAACACCACCTGACCGATCACAGATGTGTGAGAGTTGGAGGTGGTGGCCAGTTCATAGTCACTACAGGGTTTGTATACATATATATGTCGAGCTGCTTCCTGTATTCTGATCTGTGAACTGTGTGAGTTTGCTTTACAACGTTCTATTTTTTCATCGTCTCCGTCCTTGTTTTCCTCTCCCGTGTTGACTCCGGCCATGTTGTTTGCCCAGGGTGGTCCCTTTAAACTGGTTTCGCTCTGCCTGAGTCGACAGATGTTTGACGCTCTTGGCTAATCTTTTTTTTTTTTTCCCTTCCCTCCACCGTGGACAGTCTGGCTCATCAAACACAGGTGTAACTGATCGCACTTCCAGTTCCATTTCGATGTGCCAACACTCGAGCTCGCCGGCTTGCTGGCACGTTTTCCTAAATGAACCACAGCTGTCGTTAATGGTTTTTTAGTTAACACTTGTGTCCAAAACGTCTGACGGGAAGAGGTCTGAGCTTTGAAAGACGGGCTCAGCTTGACGGTGACACGCATCGCTTTACACAACGCTCCACAATACCCCTCCTTTTTTTGTTGTTTTTTAAACATGTATGCAGTGTTTTACATCCATAGTGAGGCTACTCTCAGCTTTTGTTGCCTGTATTGTCAGACTCACCATTGGTACATGAAATGGCCTTCAGAGTTCAGGCAGGCTTTCTGTATTTCTTTTTAAATAGTAATAATCTGAAGCACCATAATTACACTCTTCAGAGCCACTGACTCCTGCTTTGAACTGCGTCCCACTCTAACAAACATTCACTTAACCCAGCGGAGAATTCCAGGTCAGCAGACATTAACAGCTCTGTGGAGCACAAACCGTAAATTTTAATTGACTCATTTTTCTCTGTCGATACACGCGCCACGCAAGGACGGGCGTCGGCCCCCCCCCCCCGCCCCCCCCCCGGCCGCGCTGGCTCCGGGGTCCTTGAACGCTTCAAGGAAGAAGTGGGGTCGGGTCTCGTCGGCGTCGGGCGTTTCGGCGCCGTAGATTAGCAGGAGGATTTGTTCAGCCGGTGATTCCACCAGCGCCTCGTGAAGGAGCTTTCGGCACATCAAACGTCGCTTCTCAGGGAAGATCATATCCTCGTGTAGACAACAGGAAAAACACAATCATCTCTTGCCAAAGTCCCCCACTTCACCCGATGACACCCCCCCCCCCACACACACACACACAGTAAAAATAGACACCCTCCCTCACTTTAAAAGTGCTTCGGGAAGAATGTCAGATGATGCAAGTGAAGACCAAGGCAATGAAATTATCCATTACACCGCTCCTTTTAACAGAACCCCGAAACCTGAAAATACTTCATGATGACATCTCTCTGATCTTTAATTAGCACATCTGATCTGGACATTGCTACGAATCGTAATTCCTGCTACCTAGAAACCTGCTCCGGCTTCAACCGATGGATAGAAACACCTGCACGCCCCCTGCATGTAGAAATGCTGTTTGATTCAATTCCACTCTGGTTTCTAGAGCCCGACCAACATATCGAGACTATTTTGGCGTCTGGCCAATCAATCGTCATCGGCCAAAAAGTGGTCAATATTAAAATTGTGCTTCGCTGCAAGCGGCAAAAAGAAACTTGTGCTGGGCGGTGATTCATCTCTCTCCCTTCCTGAGCAGCAGCTCCATGCTGCTCCTCCTCCTCCCCCTTTAATTTGAACAATTGATATTGTTCAAATTAAAAGTTGCTATAGTGTTCTGTTACTCAGTCTTGAATCATATTTAGGTTACTATGAGAATTTGAGTTCAACTACAGTTGATATCCTGTGTATGTCCACGTTTTTAAATAACATTCTTACTATATATTTATATATCGGACATCGGCCAATACATCGGATATCACTTTTTGAAAGCCCCCAATATCGGTATCGGCATCGGTCTCCAAAATCCCGTATCGGTTGGGCTCTACTGGTTTCTTCTTTCATCCCGCACAAAAAATATTATTCACCGTTCAATCCACTTAAAAGATTTGCTCGCTGCTGATTAACAGTAAACACGGGCGACCGCAGTTGTAATCTGGCAAAAAAAGAAGACGTCCGAATACTGGAGTGGCAAGCTGTGGTTTGAAACAATCGTATTTAGCGATCGCTCAGACAGCCTCCTGGTGCTTCCCTCCCTAACTCGCGTTAATGAAGACGACTCCCAGAAGTCGTCTGGAGTTACGAGGTAAAAATACATCACCTCCGCTAATAGCTGTCAAAATATGTGCTCTCGTGCAAGAAGTCTTCATATACAGCGGCTCGACAGAATTCATTAAGAGTTTGGATTTCAAAATAGTTGTCTCTTTGACATGTTAACATGTAAATGAGATGTTTGGAAGCGTTATTGCATTTGACTCTGACAGCTTTTGCTCACAGCTGGGAATAATAACAGAACATGTAGACTGATGCAGCTTTTCATACATTATGAAAGGGTGACTAGTTTTTATTATTTATTTTTTGTACTGCAGATTGCAACAACAATAAAGTAACTACAGGACTGGATACTCGAGTTACTTTGCTGTTTTGTTGACTAATTTTAAGTTCATGTCTTAAATGAGCCCTTAGTTAATAACTATGTAATTGTGTGCCGCTCAGCTTCCTCCCAGCGTCCCTCTTTGTTTTCCTCATTTCATCATGGTTTCAACAGGTGCTCTGTCGTTCCTCCTGCAGCACAGACGGACGTTTGAGCCCAAGTAGAAAGGCCAGACTTCCAGTTCACAGCCGCTGTTTTTCGAAAAGAAAGACTCGTTTGAAAAATCCCCTTCAGACTCGTGATACTTTGTGTCCAAGGATAAGAGACATTTCATCTTTTAATCATCGCCTTCTCTTTTGCCAAAGTGCAACATGAAGCGCCTCTATTAAAGCGGAACATAAACCACGGAGCTTGTAATGCTTATCAGCAGCTCACTTTTGGGTCAGACTGTAAGTTTTGGGCAGTTTGTAGTTTTTCTGACAATGTTTTTGAGAAGTCCAAAGTAAATCATGTCACACAATGGTAGCAGTTGTCAGCAGAAGGCCATATATATAGCACTACAATTCCAACTCTCTAAAACACAAACACTCAAACGTTCTTCTCGAGATGTATGAAGTGATTGAGCTGCCTTGATGATATGAAGGCATGAAACACATTGAGCCTCCTCACCGTCAGACTAGTGACATTTCCAGCCTCAAATGGTTTAGACGAGAGCTTTGTGTCGTGCAGCAGCTACGAGAATAAATGCAAAGCAGGCAACAGGCACCATTTATGCACAGACTAAAATCATTTGAAATTAACACAGCTTAGTTTTTTTCATTGGGAATTAAATCGCTTTTTCAAGCAATATTGGTCAAATTTCACTTTTTTCAGGAAGATTTCTGAAATCTGTAATGAAGTTGATTATTTAGCTAACGATGGCACCCAAGTTGTTCCTATACGAGCCCTTTAAAGGGTTAACTGTTGTTTTTCATCAGCAGACTCTTGCTGCACGGGGTTATTTGTGATTCCTGTGGCTTGTGAGATAACGTTTGACTCGCGAGTTAAGAGCAATTACACCCTGTTATCTGTTTTGCATCTTAATCTGTTACAGTGCGTTATAGAAATCTGTGTTGCCTTTTTTTGTTGCAAGCATGCATAATCACCCTTTAAAGGGCGACTGAACGGGTGAAAATAACACAGAAGCAAAGCTCCGAATGACTGAAGCTGTAAACAAACATTCAGCGTCAATCTGTTGTGTTGGAACATGATTTTCAAAGCTGTATTTGCCGAGTTCATCTTCCACAAACGATTGGTAAAGCCAGTGTTTGTCGCGCTGCAGTTTATGCACGCGGTGAGATAGATGTAACATCTGGTGAAAGATTGAGCACCAAACGTTTGCGTCGTCTGTAAGTGCTCTGCTTTCAAGCCGCAGATCTCGGCTCATGTAAAGGGCTGAATAATTCAGAGGAAGTGTGTGATTGTCTCGTAAAATGATCATTTACACATTCCTGAATGTACACTGAATCAGACGCTGCTTGCAGGAGAAAAGGGGGGCCATAACACCGAATGGTATCAGACACACTGGCTGCGTGGTAAAAGGCCATTAGCAGCCCATACTGTACAGCCATTTTGCACACATAGCTTGGTTTTAGATCGGAGCTGATTGCTGCATAATTCTCCTCTCCCCAGATCCAAATTAGCCAATGTGCATTAGCAGGTAATTGTCGGTTCAGCGGGATGTTGCCTTCACAGGCTGAAGACCTCATAAAACCCTGAAAGCTGCACCAGCGCCAGGAACAAGACATTAATCCCCCGTTGGCCACAACAGGGTACAAATGCGTTTCAACCGCACACACACACACACAGAAAAAAAAAAACAAACCCAACAACCTCAATGGGGCCAAGTCTTCCTCAGAGGTGAAGATTTCCCAGGGTAAATGTGACACTTGGCGCAACCTATTGATGACAGCCACGTCCGACCTTATTGTGTCTGCTAGATTTATGTCTCGCTCAAAGGGGCGAATGAAACCTCATTCTGTGGTGGGAAGTCGGCAAATAAACTGTAACTCTGCCTCCCCTACAAGGCCAACGTCATCTGTTGGTAGTTTAAAAAAAAAGAAAGAAGAGAAACAAGTGGCGTTCGACAAAGCGCTTTCAAGAAGGAAAGTATTTACGAGGCAAATAAGTTGAGTCTGGGGATCCTGCCCCGGCTATTTATCAGCAATTCTCCATGTTTGAAGATTACAGCGCGGATGTAAATCCCGTGCGTCCTGCTGCGGGTGCTACCAACGGATCTTTTTAGGCTGGGAGCATTGTATATAAAGTTAATGGAGCGTGGAGAGGCAGGGAAAAAAATAAAAACAGGAAGAGAATTTTCTTTTTTAATAGCTTGAAAGAAAAACTCGTACCCTCTAGTTTTGCATCTGAACGTTCAGCGTAAGTAAAGTTGAAGCCGACGGCAGCAATCTCCTCCACGAGAAGTTCCCAGAGGACTCGTACGGAGACGACATGCTGCTGGAGCTGAGAGAGAGGTGAACATTTTATAGTTTTACAGAAGACAACTACAGTAGCTAACGTCTCACAAAGGAAAATAAGCGTGTGTGTGTGTAAGCGTGTGTGTGCGTGTGTGTGTGTGTGGAGGGGTCAAAGGGGGGCAAACCACATGCTGAATGAGGAGCGCTTTTAAAAGCAGCTCCTGCTTCTCCGCAGACTCTCATCATCATGTTTATGTGCTCCACCTGCCACTTTGGCTGTTTTTCAGTCACATTTTGAAGGCTGCGCTGAGCCTGTAATGCAGCCTGGTATCACTTATAGATCAGCCCGGCTGCTGGCAGCCTCATACATATACGCTCAGAGATTCCCAAAGATATGATGCAGCTGATGTACTTTGGGAGGAGAGCGGCGCGTTCACACCGGACAGGCTGAATGTTGAATATCTCATCGAGGGAGTGATTGTATTCCATGCTGCAATAACTCAATGACTGTGTGATTCGATTGGACTTGAAAGAGAGAGATTGTGACCCACATTTTTCGGGAAATTTTCTGACGCCAGTCCTGGCGGTTGAAAAAGAAGCTGTAGTGCGGAGAAGCGGCTCTGTCACACAAGCCACAGAGCAAGTTGTCCTCTTTATTATTAAAGAGATGACAAGATGCCGAGAAACAACTCATGCAAGCCCTTTATCCCCCCGCCCCCCCATGCAGCTACCACCTCCCTGCAATGATCAAGTTATTTGTACGGACCCCTGGTTTCACCCTGCACCATCTATAACTGTAACCCATTGTAATCTTCCTGCTATTCATTAAAATATGAGGGCAGGAAACCGTGCACGGAAATGGCCATTTGACAGATTTAATGAGACTGGCTGCGAACAATGAGCCGTCGGGGTCTGCGGCGGCCCGATTCACACTTACTCAATTTAATGGGAAATTAAATTCAACTGACAGACAAAGGTATTAGTGCGAGTTTGTCACTCCCACCTCTCCTCACACACCGATAAAAAAAACTCTGTATGTTGAGTTAGGGGGAAGAGATTGAAGTAGAACAAAGGAAGCGGCGTCCTTCTAAAGGTGCGTGGGCTCGAGTGCAGCGTGCTGAACAATATGGACTGGTTATCGGGCGTTATTGTGATACAGTTACGCGGCACCGTTGGATTTCTTGCAGGAGGTGTGGCGTTATGATGGCCTACAGAAAGGCTTCACGTATGATCCTTTTTATTAAATGGTAATTAGTTGTCTTACATCTGTCCCGGCTCATTGTGGGAAAGACGTATTTGATTTAGCAGGAGCGGCTGATTGAAAACGGAGCCGTGTATAAAAAGACTTAATTTCGTTCGCAGACCCCCCGACTTTGCGTATTTCTTAATAACTGAACAAATGATGTTTCCATTAAAAGGTGAGTCTGACAGTCGGCAGTGAGGAGCGGCGCTGACTGCGGGTGGGAAGACGCGTTTCCTGCAAGCGTCGAGTTTCCCGTTGGGATTTAGTTTCGATCAGGTTTGAGTGAAACAGCACCATCCGTCTCTGCTCAATACAGTTTTGACTTTAAGTTCAGGCATTGTTGTGTGCAAAGTGAATAAAAATAATGCAGAGATGACATCTGTTGCTTGCCAGCCAGATGTTTGCTTCAAAGACTGGTAACATTTCAGCGTAACTGCCTCACTGGAAGAATTGTTCAATGATGGAACACGACACTGCCCCCTAGCAGCTGAAGGTGGCAGACACTGCTGCGTGTTAGATCTTTCTTTTAATGCATATTTCTAGACTATCCCACTTAAAGTCTACAATGCAGTTTACCAAATAAATCCAACCATGATCACCTTATTGTGATATTTTTTGTACCACAACATTCATTTTAACACCCTGGCCAGTATACACTGGGAATTAATTCAGGACCACCATACTGTGGTTAACACTCATGTCTCACAATGTGAGGATGAACTGCAAATTCATCTCCACAAGCCTGTTTCTTTCCCGTGTTTTTTGGTTTTTCGTGTTGTGTTTCTTTAATAGTGTTCTGAAAAACAAAGTACTTCCATCCTGTGAAGTTTGTTCACATCCCCGGAGTGCAAAATCAATCCCAAAAACTAATTTGGTTACCTGGGACTGGCGAACAAGCTGTAACAAAACACTGGCACATTAAAAGCTGAAGTTGCATCAACTGTTGTTGGCTCACTTACACATCGAGGAGACATGAAACTAAATTTGTAATCACTCGGAACTCGTGTTTCTTCGTGCCTGACTGGATGCGGGTCGAATATTCGTTCTCCTCCTGGTCCCCCGTCTTCTCCTGAGGGAAATATCGGACTTTTGTGGTGTTAAATATTTCAGCTTGTTTACCAACTGATCACTATGTCTTTGTGCTGTGTGGCTCTTGGGCAGGTAGGCGTGCAGTCAGCTCATATCATAGCCTTCAGGAAAACAACAGGCGGATGCTGCAGAGTAAAACTCCAGTGAGAAGAGTCCATGAGATGAAAGTCGCAAGTGATGATTTGAAACGATAAACTTTCAAATAATTCACTTAATTGGGACGTATTCACATACAGATTGATGTTCGACGTGAAAGAAAAGATAAAAGAATATTTGTGTGAAGCAGGTGCTTGACAGAGCTGTTTAATTCCTAAACAACAAACAGTGCTCCCAGTTTTATTAAGAAATAAGTCAACGGTTAATGACACAGGTGTTTTGTTTTTTAGTTATTGTGAAATAAATAATATCTGTGCAGGATAGCTTGGCGCCAATACCATCAATCCCAGCCAGAAGCAGCCTGGAATAACCCCACGCTTTCCAAACGCAAACAGCAGGCAGATTAATCTACAGCACACTCCCAGTCGTCAAGGACAGGACTCCGGCTGACGAGCACAGGGAGGCGGTACAGGTGGCAGCGGGGAGGGCGAGATGGATTTCAGAGGTAATTTGGGATGACGTCCTCCAAAGGCTGCAGTCAGCATCACAGGCCGCCTCGCTAAAGGAGCTGCTACTTGCCTGGGAAAAGGTTGGGAAAGTCCCCCCCCCACTCCCCCCCAAGACTTCAGGCACCAGTTCCTTTTTCTCCGTCCTCTTTAGTGGAGCAGACGGCTGACAAGTTGCTGACACTGTGCATTATCACACTGTAACTGTCACAGAGGGGAACATGAGAGTGTCTGAGTGATAGAGGTGTAGATGGGCGAGGGAAAAGAGGAGGGAGAAAAAAAAGCTGCAGTTTGGCTCAGTGTCTCTGCTTCGTCTCGTTTCGAGGCCGCTTTTCACAGAAACGACGAGCGACGGCGATGCCGCGCCGCCTGGTATTAACACAGGCAACCAAAGAAGCGATTGGCACATGAAGGCAAAGGCAGCACTATGAGCTTACACAAAGCAAGTAACAGGGGAGGCGACATGATTCAGAGCTACCATTGAAGCCGTAGGGAAATTGCGACTCTTTGTCCTGATGATGTTTTTGTTGATTTTCTCGGCTGTTGTGACGGGCAGCAACTCGGGCACCTTGCAATTTTCCCAGTTCGCGCTCTTCTCTCAGTTGTGGTGAATAAATAAGTCTGTTGTCCTATTCCTGAGATGGCGAGATCTGTGTGGGAGGGGCTAACACGTGTTGGAGAAACAAGAGGGAAGTTAATGAGTCATTGATTTTGCCAATGAAGACTTCCTGCATCCCAGGACCGCCAGAATAACAGAGGTCCTGTCCATCAACACCAATGGTACGACTGTCCTCCTCTATGGGTTGAGACATAGCGGGACACAGTGAACAGCATGGAAACCCAAACCTTTGTGGACACTGGTCCCCCTCCCCCCACCCCAGAAAAAACATGGATCAAATTTACTTTTAATTTCAGTAACAAGGTTTCAGTCTTTTTTTTCCTTCTTTTTGTTATCATCTTTGAAAAAAAAAACTAAAATGTGAAATTCTGACACACAAAAAAAATTCACTGTTTTTTTGTTTAAAATCTGTACATGCAGAAACTGTTGGCAGTTGATGCACTTCCTGAAGAAAGTTTTTGTTGCCGGTCTGAAGTTTCTTGAGGAAGACCTTTTTGACTCACTGATCTCTTAACATGCTCGTTAGAAGCTTGCAGGCCCAGATGTGACGTCAAACTGCCCTCTGATCTCTGGTGATATATATGATTAAAATAGCTCCTTTATTTCCTCCACACACAAGCATTCATAACAATCGTGTGGCACCTCCACTCGGTTGCCTTCCTAATCTAATTTTAACGATATTTTCAATGCAAATCATTAAATAATGAAACTGGTGGATTGCGTGCCAGTGAATGATTAATGTCTTATCTTGAACGATGCACATCTTGGAAAAACTGCTTTAGAATTACAGGCTTCATTAAACGGGTAGGAGAAGAAACAAAAAGAGAAAAAAAACGCGAGAGGAAAGTGCACTTTTGTGTGTGTGTGTGTGTGTGTGTGTGTGTGTGTGTGTGTGTGTGTGTGTGTGTGTGTGTGTGTGTGTGTGT
>JAUESF010000047.1:16567242-16589656 GCA_032274765.1 Malacoctenus tetranemus
GCTGGCTTCATTAAATGCTTATTTCTTGCTTTATTGCTGCCTCATATCAAGACATCAGAAACACGGACTCGGTCAGTTCCTTGAGAGTTCACCACTCTGTTTGGCAGTTGTTTCTGCAGACTTATTGGCACAACCTGGAAAAGCTACAAACAGTTCGACCATGAGGGATAAATCATTTCCTCTGATGTGAGGCGGAAGCAAAAAAAAAGAAAAATCAACTCGTTTCATACGATGTTTCAGTTCCAAAGAATCCAGACCGATCAATTATATCATGCGCTACAGGAAACCACATTTCCCCCACCAGCTTTTCATGCGATTTGTTACTCGGAAACGCAAACTTTGTGTCTGGTGAACTGAGGTGTTTCCGGAGATTATTCAACGCCAGGAGAAGAGCTGCAACTCTGGAGAAACATTTTATCAACACTCCTTCATGCAGGAATGTGACTATTAAAGCCAGCTTTCAACAGATGCGGCTCATGAGCGACGCCGAGATAACCAAGATTTCTTTCTCACCGCCGAATAGACCCTTGACATTTAACTGGCTTTGTTTAGTGAAATGAAAACATCCATGCACAAACCGGGGGCTGAATAGTAGCTGTTCGACATCCTCAAAGCACAACCCTTGAGCACGGTCGAAAGCGACGTGTAATTTGAAGCGCGGGGAGGCAAGAAAAATAAGACCAGTAGAACGAACATGGAGTTTATTGCAGTTCGAGCTTGTTTCAAAGAACTTGTGGGGGGGGTTGAAGTCTCTGCTTGTTGTCAGCCAACGGCTTCAATATGAGATGGCTAGAAAGTGTCTGCTATTAGATGAGAGTGCTCATATTACTGTGCAATCAGGAAACGTGTATTTGAGTCATAGACGGGGTGAAAGGTCACGTGACACACCAGTGACTGAGCCGTCTTGACTGACTCAGAGGTCAAACGTGAAAAGAAGAGATTTGAAACTTTTTAATAACGCTCCTGTTCATGCCAACTGCTGTTGTTAGCTCTCATGCTAATTGCAACGCTCCAGCTAAAGCGAGCTGTGACGACAAACAGCAATATAATGCTGAGGTTTGAAAGGGTGGAGTGCAGCTTCAGAGCTGTCACAGAATAATGTGAAATAAAAACACAATTGTAGCGTATAACAGGATCCCTCCTTCTAAAACCAGCAGTGAGCCCCCTTCACGTGAGCAGAAAAATTCAATAACAGAGAGAAATCGCAATTATGATAATCAGGCCTGACGTACATGCGTAAATGAGGAAAACCGGTGCTCAAGTTTCAGACGAATGCGAGATTTTCTCCTGAGTTTGTTTCCACTTAGTGACGCGAGACTCATCAGCTCAGTGCCGCTGCTGTTCTCTGTGTGTCTGGGTCGACTTTCTGCTGCTGTGCATCGTATTTCTAATCCAGCTTTCCACTCACATTGTGAGGATGCTACTTACTTTTTCCTTCTTTTGACATGTGCAGATGAAAAACAACAAATAAATCATAAATCATGTATATCTGCTGTTATTTGATAAGATAAGGCTGTTTTAAAAGCTGGCTTCAACAATCTGATTACTCCCCCATTAATCAGATCTTCTGTGTGAATGGGTGTCTGGATTAAGAGCGGTACTAAGTATATTGGAGGATTCCTGGATGCTGGTTCCATATTGGGTCCTGCTTTCATTCTTTGCTCTGTCAGCTGTGACAAACTCAAAGTTTGAGCATCGATTAAAGTTTCTTCGTCCTAAATACGGCACAGACTCTCACTTCTGAGCGAGCGGCGTCGCGATTTGTCCTGCACGTTAGCATCCTCCTCAGCTTGGAGTCGAGTACAATATCTTCAGCATATTTGATGGCAAAGCTTCATCCCAAAAAAAGTGTGAATGGAGTTCATGTTCTGTGAATGTGGTGGTGTTGTAGTCACCTCCTGTCGCTCAAATAATCAAAATTTCTCGATGAAGGACGACGTATTGTAGTGAAATGAAATTCTTAGTGGAAGGGTGCGATTTGATGGGGTTAAAAAAAATGCCTGTCCTTCATTCAAACTGATTCAATCACTGCTGGAGTAGTGATGTATTAAAGGGACTTGTGAAATGTGTGACAAAAGAGTGAAAGGGGGGGGCAGCCTTGGTATTTGTTGGCATGGAGGCAGATTTTTTTATGTGTGAGAGAAATTTTTCACTCTGACAAAGGCACAAACAGTTCTTATTATTTCCCTCCGCTTTGAGCCGGATTGTCAAACGCTGTAGGCTTTGGCCGGGCAAAAATGACATGAAACTGTTTTTCCAATTTAGCCCCGAAAATTACCTGGACGGCCTTCTGAGACTGGATGTCGACTATCAGCACTCGATTCAAGGTTGGCTGTGTCACATAAATAAACTTGTCCTTGATGTTGACCGCCGATGACCACACACACCTCTGGACCAAGTCGCCTGGCGAGGGGGGGCACACCTCCTCCTGCAAGGAAGAAAAACGCACAACACACACATGCACGCACACACACAGACACACACACACAAACACAGTGAGCTAATTGTTTTTCATATTCTGGGAAAATACGTCTCATTAAAAAACAATTACCTTCACCCAGTCGCAGTCCTGTGTTGTTTACGACGTGTAGTCTTATCACCTATGCTGATGTGAGTCGTGCTATCTTGGCAACTTAGATAAATGAGCTTTTTCGAGGTCCTGCGAAATCTCTGTAATCGCTCCCATTTGTCTGTCGGTAATCCGCCCAACAAAGGCTGCCGACGATCTGCGGCTGCTCAGCCTCCAGTTCTGGTGGCTCTCTCTCTCTCTCAGCTGAACCTGCACCGGCGTGCCGTCCCTGGAGCTTTACCTCCTTTTTTGCCCCCCCCCCACCCCTTCATATCCCCCTACTGCAGCCCCGGGAGCCTTCAGGCTGTGCCCAGTCCGTCTATTTCAGACAATTTAGGAAGCTGCCGGCCAGGAGGAGGGAAGGAACGGCTCCGCCATGGAGGGATGAGCTTCTTCTTCAGTCATATTTACAGCTGCACAGGCCGTCCATGACAGGAGCCTTCCCAAAGGCCAACTTCTCTCAGAGTGGCATTAGGTAATGCATGAACTTCAGAGAGAGTGAGAGAGAGAGAGAGAGAGCCGCCGAAACACAGAGTGAGTTGATAAAGTCCCCGCTGCAACATACAGTCACCCATGTGCATAAACAGCAGCATTTCTTATGGTGCTTCTACTTTTATGAGCATTTTTAACATGGATATATAAAGAAATACTTCAATTATCACCGAGAGGAAAGTGTAATATTACTCACACTCTAGTGTGAGTAATACTCTATTTAAATAAGAATACAGAGCAGAGGAGGAGGAGAAGGAATGAGGAAGCAGTCGTGACTCGGAGAAACCAGCCGTTTCTAACCCAGTCACCCAACTCCAGATCTGTGCTTTTCGTGCCCTGATCTCCATCATCTCATGCTGCCTTTCTATTGGTTTTTAAATGTGAGCTCAAGCGGCTGCCGCACTCTGAGACGTAGTGTAATTGAGTAAGATTTCAGATGTATTCAGTACTTTCTGGCGATGAACTCGTCTCAGTGCTATTTCTACCTCTGCCCCTGGTTTTTTCTTTCCCCCTGCAGAAGCAGCTGAATTCGACACGAAGCGAATGCATGTAGGAGGAGAGAAAACAATCAAGAAGCTGAACACTGAAACAACCACATGACTCTGAAAATCTCCAGGCTTAAAAACCAGATGGACCTAAAGCCAGCATCACTTAAGTGCTGTGTAAACTTCACACTGAATGAGAATCAGCCACAAAAACACTGAAAGAACTGATGTAGTCTTTACTGCGTGTAGTCTTTATACTCCTCAAAGGCTAAAACTACAAGTTAGGGGATTAATCCAGGATGCTCAACACTGAATCAACGACACTTCTAATTGTCGGGGCTTCATAAGCATCTCTTCTGGTTCTTCATCACTATAATGTCCTGCAGGGTCCAGGTGTGGCACCATCTGCCCGCTGCTCCGGTCCAAAGCCGACCGGAGGAAACGATTCCTAAAAGTCAGAAATGCCTCCAGTTCGCTGAAGTAATCTCTGACTCATTGCTATTGAACCCTGTGACACCCCCTGCAGACCCACACTGTGGTCATCTCTGTGCAGCGGGGGCTGTAAATATCCCACTTATAGCACCTTTAAGAGGTGAGAAATCGAACATCTGATGCCCAGCTGAGGGTGTGAACGGGGGCGTCGGTAATCCTTCCTGTGTTTATGTGTGTTGCATATGTCAGAGTGTGTGTGTGTGTGTTGGGGGGGGGGTTGGTTGTGTGTATGGGATTTATGTAGGGCCTGACAGCAGAAATATACAGGTTGTTTTTGTTGTTGTTTACAAGAGAATCTTCCAGTCGGCTGGATTCAAAGCTGGGTGTATTTTTTTATGCGTCCACTAAAATCCTGCAGATGATGTTATACAACACTGGAAGCATTCAGGAGACAACACAGCGCTCCCCGTCCTGCAGTAAAAGAATATGAGGGTGGGAATATATATTTTTTTTAAAGGACTTGCTCTCTCAATGTGAGTGAATGTGGATGCTGACATCTGAAGAGCTACTTTGATGATGGGCATTATGCTGCTGGATGGTGGGTTTCCCATCCAGCTGCTGGCTGGTTTGGCGTTCGTGGCACGACAGCAGGGAGAAAAAAACCCACTGTGAGGCAGCAGCACCCAAAGTGTCAGAGAGACAAACTTTATGGAGAGGCAGCAGCAGAAATCGCATCTCCCCCTCGCAAGGTGTTTCACCAGCATCTCAGTCCAACCTGCTGCAGGCTCACAGTGAGCAGGAGTCCTGCTATTTCTAGTGTATTTCTGCACAAAGTGCAGTTTTATCTACGATAACTCAATCAAGTCGTACGTCGTGTTTTCAGAATCGCAGCGTCTCCGAATCGAGGGGTCAATTATTCTGCAGGTCCACGCGCGCTATTGACTTTTACTTTGAAAACCTCGGGGAGCCATGGCTTGATTATACCGGCCTGTCAACCATGCAGGTGTGTTTAAATGAGCTCCAACCGGGTAACTGCCGAGTGGCGGTGCGGATCAACCCGAGGAGGAAGATAGCAGCGAATGGAAATGTGGAGCCAGATGTTGCCGTCCCAGCATGAGTTGAGCTCCTCCGTCCATGCACAGAGTGCCGAGTCCCATTAAAGTCAGCATAAGTGGATACATGCAGCAATCAAAATGTCTTTCTGGTGTGTTAGTCGTGCTATGGAACGTCCAATAACGGTCAAGCTACACCAATAAATCCATGTGAAGGTACGGAAAAGTACTCATCAATAAAGGTTAAATTATTGGTTTAGCACATTAGTGCACGTCCTGACTTTGTAGAGTGAAACTGATTCTCCAATACTGGAGTTAAATCGATAAACCTCATCAAAGAATAGAATAAAACCACAAAGCAAAACCTCAGCGAGCAAAACTCCAGATATCTCCCAGGCCGACTCCACCACAATCCAACATCACTGCGTTTCTCACCACTCTGATATACGTACCTCAGGTGAGCACTCTATACGGTAGGGTGGGATAATGGATCGGCCGCGTGATTACCATAAACAAATCAATCAATGCTCCTCCGTGATGGAGAAAACGTGAGCGGCGCGCTGGGAACGGGCTGCCCCCCCCCCCTCCGCGGTCCACCGGGACTGCCACCAGACCTGGCAACCCGCCACTCGTCTGTGATTGATATCCTAATACGAGCGCACCTCTCTCGGAGGAGCGCTCGGGGGCTGATTGTTGTGCATTCGCGCCGACGCCTCATGCGGAACAGCCGTCCAATCGGCACGGAGCTCCCGGGGTGTGCGCGCGGAACCCCCCCCCGGAGGAGCGCGTCTCTCTTCCGAGAACACATGTAAATCTAACAGGTATCTATCAGGCCGAATATTTTGCCGCCTGAAAGGCTCGGTGATAAACGGGGCTTCGGTGGGGGGAGGCGGGGCGTTAAAGAGTCCGCTGAGAGGTGAAGCCGCCCTCTGACTATATGCGGCGCGACAGTGAATCAAATCAAATGGGACGGCTCAACATTGTGCGCTGACCTCGGTGTCCACCGGGCATCATTTCCTGGAGACACCGATGCCGAACGGAATAATGCTGGACTGTTAATAGCTGCTTCATTGCAGCGCTGATCAATAGTTGTTGAACAGGGGGAAAAAAAAGAAACATGACTTGGTGGAATCTTCTCAGTTCACATGGAACCTTCCTGCAATCCTTCATCTAAACCTTTAACTTCCTGCTCAGCTGTTTGGCAGGAAAACCGGTCTGATTTCTGTGAGAACTTATTCAGTGAAATCAACCTGGTCTGCCAATCAATTTGGAGGCTATCTCCTTAAAAACAAGGTGGTTGAAAGCTTGATAAACAGGTTTTTCAGTGTGTTTTTTTGTCAGTGTTCATGAAATTTTCAGACTCCACTCAAAAGGAAGGATTGAACAACTTTCTTTGTGTTTGATTTCAGATCTGTCTTGAAACTGCTCTGCTCTCATGAACACGTGTGATAACTGATGTTATGTTTTTCTTATGTGCCAGCGTCTCTCTCTCTCCTCTTTTTTTTCCCACCTTGGGCGACACTTCCAGTCTCCTCTGAACTTTTTTTTTTTCATCTCTTCCCGATCTCAGCGGCAGACTTGGCGAATTTACTGCGCTGCGAGTGACGCTCAGTTCCAGGTCCATTAATTTGAAAACGCAGGGAAGCAGACAGCACTACATTTCCTTTTGGACCTGTCAGAGGCAGAGTAAGACAATGACACGGCTATTCATCACGCAGGTGCTGGAGGACGTATAGATCCATGTTGAAATCGTATCTCCGATGATGGCGCGGTGGTTTGGGGAGGGCGCTGAAATGTACCCCGGCAAAACTTGAGAAGGAGCGATGAAACTTTTCCTGCTTTGCTGCATCTAATAAGGATTTTTTTTCTCCACCTAAATCCTCCCACGAGCTCACAAACTACACCAGCAGTTCTCACATTCGAAAACAAACCCGTTTCTGGACCGTTAAATGACCATTATGACGTGGATTGTACGGTTCATAATTCATGTTGAACAAGGCAACGTGAGACCGCCTCATTTATGTTTCCGTTTTATTACATTTCGAGCTTCTCTGACAAGACTTTTTAATGTAATAAAGCATGAATTTTACAGCAGTGTGGTGAGCTCACAGCAGGAATAAATCATTACAGTTTCTCTGATTCCAGAGCTCAGATGTGTTTTGCATTTCAATTCTGATGGAGAAAAAAAAGAAAAGACCACATCACCTCTCAGTGATCTTACCAACCTGGTAAATACAAAAAAGCCCATGTGACATGTTTGTTGACCATGCAAACGATGTCATTTTACAACTTGGTGTGGATGACATCATGTTGTGTCGCTCTTTTTTTTTTGTAGAGTCCAAACCCAACAAGCTCCTCTGCACTTATGGAGGTTGTATCCGACCCAACAGGCCTGCCTCAGCTCTCCATGTGCATCAATGAGACCCTAACCGCTGGTGACAACGACCGTCCAGTCCCTGGGATGCTTTTTGTGGACACTGACCTCAACAAACTGGGACTGAACAGCTGTTCTGAATCCTCTCTGACCCCGTCCTTTAACCATCACACTCTGGGTTTACTCCAATTCGCTCCGATCCTCTCTGCGTTCCATTTCTTGGACTCTTTCTCGGACCGGTGACCTGTCTGCGCTGCATCCTCGGTCTGGCTGGAGCACTTCACAGCCGTGAGTTTACCAACCGATCACATGAATAAAACATGTGATGTTAATGAGAGAAATCAGTCCAACCTGAAACTCCCAGCTGCTGCTTCGACTCTCTAGCGCTGCTGCGTAAGCGAAACTCTGCGTCACCCTGTCTGAGACGCGAGTCACCGTCGAGGGAGGAAAGTGTTTCTCGAGCTTGACCACTCACCTGCAGAGCCAGAAGCTTCTCGCTGGGCTTAATGTGTCGTTGTATCTCGCACGCCACCGGCTGGATGACTTTAATCCCGTCTTCGTAGAACACGTAGAACATGTTGCCGATGCCAAGGCCTGCGGGAGGGGAACAACAGGCGACCCACCCCCCCCTCGTCACATCCCAGAAATAAGCTCACCCGGCTGCACAGCGCGAACATTTTTAGGAATGAGCCTTACAACGTTGTTATCTGGTTCCAAAGCATCAAATCATTTAATCCTCCTCATCACAGTTCAGTAACCCCATTACAGGAATTCAATTAACTCAGTCTAATGAACGCTATGGTGGAGAGGGAGGTGGCGGCGGTGGAGACTTACCTTCCTCTCGCCACAGAATGTTTGCCACTGCGAGGGAGAGAGAGGAGAAGAAGAAGGAGGGAGAGAGAGAGAGAGAGGGAGAGGGGAAGCACAGATGAAAATAAATGCAAGAATCAATAGAGTCCCTTTGTGGGAACTAACAGCCACACACTAACTCCTGTTGAGGCGAAGAGGAAAGCAGACCACATGAAAGTTTTATGGGCGCTGTCTCTCTGACACCTGGTGCAACAAACAATCGATGGAGCCCTCTGCTTGGAAATAATTTGATACCAAACACTGGAAAATGGAGTGCAGTCAACAACAGGCGCTGTAAAAACAGTTTATGATTTTTTCCCCCTCCCTCCCTCTTTCTCTCTCTCTTTCTCTTCTTCCCCCTATGCATAGAGACGTGAAATAGGGAGCGAAAACCTGCGACATCAGATCATCATCCATCAGCGTGAGCTTTATAGGTAAGCTGCCTTAGACACCCATGAGTAGTCCACAGGTTTCAGGCTCAGATGATTATCATAAGTCATTAGGAAGGATTAATGGGCTCCTTCTTCGGCGGCACAACCTGTTTTGGCTCCTATAACAGGTAATTTCTCATTAAATTCACTTAGAGGTGACTAATGGCATGAAATGTGGGATGGAAGCCACATAACACCCTGAGTGCTTTAATGGGCAACCCTAAAACACGGGGCAGTGGCTGGCTTTCAGAGCAGCCGCAGGATGCTCAGAGAGAAGAGAGGGGGAGAGAAAGAGAGAGGGGGAGAGAGAGAGAGGAAGAGACGGCCTTTTAGGCCAAAAGAGGGCGGCGAGAAGAAAATTTGGCGCCATTATGGAGTTACTTTCCATGCAAATATGGGCGCGTTTTCCTCCTACTCAATCATCTTTATCCGCCAAACCCAACACCAGCGCCGCGATCCCCCCCCCCCCCCCCCGCACCGGCTTTTTAGCAGTGACCTTCTCCCATTGTTCATCCACCCCCTCTCCCGCCCGCCCCACCCACCCCACCCCACCCCACCCTCCCCCTTGCCGCTGCCCCGTCTTCTCTTCACGCTCCCATTCCATCTTCCATTTTCAGGCATTTTCAGTCTACAAACCAATCCCGGGCCCAATTCACATCCGATTCTAATCTCGCCTCTATTGCAATGCTCATTCCCGCAGCCTCTTGCTCCGGTGGACAGATGCAGAGAAAGAGAAGGGGGGGGGGCAGAGAGGGGTGGGACGGGGCGGTGTTGGGGGGGGGGGAGGGAGAGAGAGACAAAGCCGACGAGACACCGCTGCGCCGTTAGTCAGCCTTAATCTTTCAAAAGTGCTTCGTCAAGTGTTTCCTGTGCACTCTTGCATAGCTTTTAGCTCATTAAAAGTTTGCACAAAAGGAGCGCCGCCGATGGACAGAGGAGTGCAAAAAAAAAAGGAAGGAAGGAAGGGAGGGAGGGAGGGAAGCAAAACAACAACAAAAAAAGAAAAAACAGTACAATTTATTTGAGTTCTGCCAAAAGAGGAAAATGGGGAAAATGGAAAAGGAGTCGAGATGAGATCTGGTGTGCTCCGGTCTTTTCCAATAGCCCACAGTATTGATGCTATTCATCACACGGCGGAGAGACTGGGGCTGTTCTGCGCATACTCGGGGCCCATACATCAACTTCATCATCCATATAACAAAACAAGCTGGCTGCCACTGTAGGCGGTGAGTTCACTCTTTTCTCGGGCCCGTAATAACTATGTTTCCACCGGGCCCCCCCCCGCCCGCGAAACGTCGGGGACGCCGCGCTTACCAAGCCGCCCTGGACTCGGCAGTCCCCCCCCCCCCCCGTCAGCAAGGTTACACAAATTCAATTTGTTTACAAGAGCGCGCCGCTGCGACAGTGGGCCAAACAGCCCGTGGTGCTCCGCCACTGTGCCACGGCAGAAGGCCGCCAATGCATAATATAGGTAAAGTCATTTGGTCGCCGCGGATACAGATGCAAAATGTAACTCGGGACGACTGCCTCGGGTGCGCCGACTTCAGCGGCGCTTCCTGGAGATTACGGCAGAAGTTTTTCTCGGGGAAGACTGAACCCCCCCCACCCCCCCAAGTTATGCTTTAATTATGAGCACGACGCAAGTACTTAAGTGGGGACAGGCTGCGAGTGCGGCGCCTGCTGCTGCTGCTGCTGAGGAAATGAAATGATGATGCCAGAGAGAAAAAAAAGGGTGGTGGTGGTGGGGGGGCGTTTTCTTCATCTGCAATCATACAAATCTAGAAATGCCCTCAGAGCACAGGGATTGATACCATGTACAGCAGGTACAGCACATGTCCAAACTGTGCCAGGAGGACTTCAGATGCACCTGCCAACTCCCACTTACAGAACATTGAGGCCTGGATTAAGGACGCCTCGGGACCCCCTCCCCCCTTTGGGTGCTCGCCAGAACCTGCAAACCTGAACATCAGCAGAAATTTGCCTGCTGTCTAATACTGATTTTGCAAATGTTTTCCCCCTTATTTTTCCTTCTGCAACCTCCAGTGTTCTCGTTTTCAATTTTCTCTGCATTGATTTTTCTTTATAGAACGTGTTGAACTGTTCACCTTTTTTTTCTTACTGTTTTATTTATAATCACTTTCAAGTGGCTTTCCAAACAGGTTTTCCTAAAGAAAAAAAAAACAACAAACAAACTAGCTCGCTAATTCACTTTGCAGCCTCAGCAATGAAAAAAAAAACACAGGTTGTTTTAGCAAAGTGTATTAACTACAGTAACCTTTAATTAAAGTGCACCCTAATGTGCTTCAGACACTATCGACGGAAACCACTGTGAGTAGTAATCTGATCTGTGTGGATCAGAGTCAGAGGTGGACAGATATGTGTGAGCGTACATCAACTCTTGTTGCTCGTGGTTTTTGTGCTGTGCTGCTCTGATTTGTTGGTTTACTTTAAGTGTCTGAGTGTCATTGAAAAACAGGGCACAGCAACGTCACTGTGTCGTGTTTTGGGCTGACGATTAGTTTCAACACCAAATCAAACTTCTCCAAACTGCAGCAAGATCAAACAAGGATATTTAGGGAACGTTTATCGGTTCAATACGACAACAACGCAGCTCCGTGCACAGCTCCAAAAACTGCTTGTTTTTTTCCTCTCAGTAACCACGTTGGTAACTCAGCTTTTGATCGACAGAAGTACTTGTTATATTGATGAACTGCTTTCAGTAACGAGCGCAGATGATTGCGGTGGCGAACGTTCAAAAATGTGAGACTCCTTTCTGATCAAACGAGCTGCAGCGAAAAAACTTTCAACCCAGTTCGAAAGTCTTCACAAAGCACAACACGGATCCAACCTTCAGCCGCCCAATTACAACTATCAGAAGGTGAATAAGTGATAAGTCATCTCTTTTTTTTCCCTCCCCAAACGCGGGTGCACAGGGTAAAAATTATGAGTCAAAGCGTTTGAAGAAAAAGTCACATTAGTTCATCTTAAAGGCTAAATTGTCTAAAGTCAAACTCAGAGGATCATTTCGGTGGATGGTGGCTCAGCTTTCATGGCAGTGAAATGAATACTGATGTATGAATTTAATACTGAGAGCCGCCTGCACTCCAAACACCTGATGATCAAGTTCCTACTCAGACAAACCATGAAAACTCTTTTCTTTTTCATACTCATATATTAAACCACACAATCTTCAGCCGCCACATTCCTCCCATTCTTTGTGCTTGCTTTTCTGTGCTGCATATATTGAGCTGGGAGATTGAAGGCTAACTTCAACGGCAAAGTCCCCAGCAGAACTATTTAAAGTCAGGTTGAGTGTGGAAGCTTTCAAAATAACAGGTCTGACTGCACTTGAATTAGAGCTGGGAGCCTGTGGAGGACTGAAGGCTGTATCATCTCTTTAGGAAGAGAAAGTATTCAAAAGACGTAATCCTCGGAGAAAAAGCCCGGAGATTCGAGAGAAGAAAAAAAAAAGTACACGCGAGCGGAGCGAGAGCTCGAAGCACTCAAACTTTAAAAAAAAACAAAACTCTCCTCAAGTGTTTGTGCTTCATCACGAGGAGCGACCACAGCGGCCGTCACGAGGAGACAAATAACTGCGTGAACAATGTCGAACACCAGAGTGGAGGAAACTGTTTTGTTCTCGAATGGATCAGAGGCGACAGTATTATACATTCGATATGTTACCTCCCTCTGTCTGCAGTCCCACGCTCGCCAGACAAACTCGCGTCCAGTTTGACTTTTCTGTGTGACGTTCTCACGATCTCTTTGTTTTGTTCGCCTCACCGTCCACTCATCAGGTCCCTTGTTTTCCCTTCCCTGACGTACATCGACTGCGAATCAATTCTCGCTGGTGCTGCCGCTCCCGCTCCTCCCCGTTGAAACTGCTTATGTATTTAGAAAGATCAGTATTATTACATCAGGTCTGCCGTGGAATCATGGGAAATATTCATGAGCCCGTCATGTTGTAACTGGAGCTTAAAGGCGTTTTGAATTTTCCACCGGATTTACAATATTCATTTCACAAAAGCCTTCAGCATGAAACCCGGTCGACAGGCAGCCGGCAGCTGACACAGAGGGAGAAGCGTCGCCGCCCGGTTCCAGCTCCTTGTTGCTGACAGCGTGTCCAACGCTGTGTGAAAGCCTGCTGTGATGGGGAGGGACACCTCTGATGGAAACATGGACGCTATTTTGGCACGAGTCGATCTCCTTCTGTTGGAAGGACGCGGAGCCGACAGCAAGGCGGAGGAAAGAAACCCCCAAGACAAAAGAAGCAGCTTTGGTTTGATTTTGCGTGAGGGAGGGTGGGGTGGGAGGGGTGGGGGGGTGTTCCGACCAATCAATTCACCGGAGGATTTTGGTGATTAGATCTTCCTCCCCGTCTGTGACTGTGAAATCAAGCGGGGCCTCGTTTGATTGGAACCGAAACGCCACCAGAAGAAGAAAGCAGTGGGGAAGACATCACAACGTGATTGAAAGAACGATGACAACTGGAGACGTCTGAGCCTCCGCTCCATCATTAACCAAAATTTCAATTTCAAATTCATTTTGACAAAAAAAAAGCTCCTAAAAACATCTCTGCCAAACAAATTTGTTATCAGAGTGATCACCAATCTGCAGCGCGATGGCACCTGTAGAGTTAATAACAGAAAAACACAATCAAACAATCTTTTTCTCTGAATGTTTGTTTTTTTTTCCCCAAAAGAAGCTGCTCCTTTTTCAATTTGCCTTGACGAGATTTCTCCACCATTGACCACATGGTGGAAAAAAAAGAGGAGCTTTCCTTTTAGGATAGGAGGTCTCAATCAAGTCCCACACAAGAAAATACCAGATTTATTTCTACAGTTGTAGTTTGCAAACTGAAATGTTGTAGATTAATTTCCTATCGTTGATGGAAATTCGAAGAAAACGTGTTTAAACATAGATGAAAACGTTTGGTACTCGTCGTGGTTCTACTTGAGTGTTTTCTGTAACAACTAGACTTTCAGAGTGCAGTTCAAGCATCGCATTGTAGTTGTATTCTGATACAAACTGAGTGTATTATTGTTTCTCCATCTGTGCTTTCCAATCATTTTGCCATAAAAACCTAAATTTTTTTCAGTTTATTTTAACCTGTAACAATCTTTAAATCCTGCATCTGATGAAAAAACCCTAGCTGGCCATTCCAATCTTTGTTACAAGTCACATCGACATCCGTGCACGGAAACAAATTGAGAAACTGAGCAGCAGAAGTCGTCGCTGAACTCTTGACACGTGTAAACTAATGGACGACGATGTAATAACCCCCTTGAACTGATGCGTGGTCGACTCTCTCACTCTGTGATGATTAAATCAATAAGTGTATAATTAAAAGTTCTTTATAAGGTCCATGAGGCCACTCAAGCCAGTGAGGGGCCACGCGAGCGACAGACTGAAGCCACCGCATCTTCTGTTGGAGCCCCGGGAACGCGGCGCCAGCCGTGGCAATAACACCAGAAACTTAACAAAGTGGGGGCGACGAAAGCAACAAATGCTCACTCTGAGCCTCGCCGCTCCTCTGACACCACAGGAATAATTGGCGTGCCGCGAAGGCCAGATATTTATGCCAGTTTAGCGGCAGACTGTCAGAGATGGATGGCGCCCTGCCTGCCGGTGACAGCCTCCGTTAAAGAGACCTCAGAATAGTGACTGCTCAGGTTTTCCCAAACAGACGGGTGCTCGGACGAGTCTGAGAGGGGGGAAAAAACAATCCAGAGCCGGCGCCGGCATTGCCGCGTGCCGGGAGAAAGTTTTGACCTTCAAGCTGCTCGGTGGAGAAGTCGTCGAAAGACGAGCGCTCGCGCCCCGGCTCGTCGAGTCGTGTTTTTCAGTTCATCTCCTGCTTTAATACCTTTCTTCAGCCCCCTTTGACAACTGGCTTCGTTAGCTATTCAGCGCCGTCTCTCCGCCATTGAAGTGGTTTTGAATGAGGAGCCTAAGGCAGGTCATAAACAATGATTTCACCGAATGAGATCATTACTTTCCGCGAAGTAAGATTTTCTAAAACATTTCCTAGTATAATCACAGAGTGACATTGGAATCGCTGTCTGTTTCGGGTGAGAGCTATTAGATCAACGGGGGGGAGGGGGGGGAGTGCGGAGACGTGGCGTGCCCACCAGCGTCCTATCTTCTGTGGAATCAGGGTAACGAGCTCCTGGATTCATCCACTTAAAGACGGATGCCAGCCCTTTTATTAATGTGCATATCTTGTATCTGGGCCTGAACACAATTAGGTCCTTGTACGTGAACATCAAATACAGAAGAAGCTTATGAATAAGTATCAACAGGGAAAAAAAAAACCCAAAAAAACTGATATTTCAAGCTGTTTATATGTACTGGTGGGTTGAGTCCTACATCACACCATCATCCTGACTGATTGTCATATTTACTCTACTATTTACCCAGACTGGTTAAAAGTGTTACCACTATTCTCACTTTCGTCCACGTGCTTTCTGCTGCAACTTGGCCAATTTGCATGTGAAACAAGTCGAATTACCACGGTTAATCTGCGCTGATCGAGAAAGAGTGAAGTGTCCTTTCGCCTCCTGGAGTTACCGAGAGCATTTAGCATGACGAATGCAGACCCCCCCACCCCCCCCACCCACACACACACACACACACACACTGGATCGATGCTGCTTCCAGAGAGATAAAAACAACATTTTAGAGGCAAGAAGCAGGACAATAACTTCCCCTTAGGATGCATCGTCCTTCTTGTTTTAAGAGCTGTTGTTGAAGTTTAAGGTGGGTCGAACAAACAAACAGAAAGATATTATTACAGAGTTTGACTTAAGCTTTGGAGATTGCTGTGGAACTGTTATCTTCAATGATTACATTAAATGTGGTGTGTCCCTGCACTCTCTCTCTCTCTCTCTAACAGATGCTTCTCCATGGAGGAGCAATAACTGGGCCAATGACTTCAGAGAGCCTCTGTGGCCACAACACGAAGCCGTGTGGAGCTAAATGAGTTTCGCAGCTGCCAACCTCTGCCAGCACTGCAGCAAACCTAAAGCCCAGAGTGTAGACGGCTCCGTAGCATTTAACTTACATTTAACTTGAGCCTCACAGTAAATGGACGCAGTCTCACTGCTCCTACTTCAGCCCGTCCTAACTCCACCTGTTGACCAGAGTCGGGCTAAAATGGGAGACTGTTTATCCAGGATGGCTGCGTCCATCCGTTGGCCTCCAGTGTATCAGGAACAGATGGAGGACGTCACAGACACTACGTCACTATTTCATACAGTCGACAGTTCTAACATGATGTTTAGAGGATATTTTTTAAGTCTAAATAACTAAATAATCACTCCAACTACCTGTGGATCATCTTATTTCCATGCACCACACTGACAGCTGTTTATCTCACGAAGAATAAAGGTTGATTGATTTTCTCGCAGCTCCACTGATTAATAAGAACGTGTCATCAGTGAGACTGTGTGCAGCCCCAGCATTGGACACTGCAGCTCACCATGTCATTGTGAACACGACTGGTGACACAGTGCCCCTGATCTGGCCCCCCGACTGAAGGTGGGTGTGAACTGTTGTCGTACGTGACTCACACCCACCCTTCCCCGCCGCTTCACAGTTATTGTAGGGAGAGGGTGGGGAGGAGGGAGGGGGAGGGGGGGGGGTTGCACGGACCGCTCTGCTGGTGAAGAAAAGCTCCCAGATGAAAGTTAACACCGGCTTTCATGTATCAGTGAGGTCGGCCGGGTGATGATGGAGATGGAGGTCAACGAGAGGCCGCCCGCTCCGCGCTCGGGAGACGCGAGTCCTGTGAGGAGCGGGGTGGAGACCCTCAGTGGGTGGGGCGGGCTGCACGCAGCGGAGCGCTCACGCTACCGACTCGTCTTGAGAAAATGGCAAAATATCGAATAGAGCGTCACGTAAGTGATAAAATTGTGTACTTGAGAAGTAAGAAGTGAGCATATAGATATTTTTTTCCTCTGGATCCTCGAGATGTAATCGAGACACCCGGATCGACCTCATTGAAAATCTTTCGTCAGGTGACCTCGATCGAATCACGAGCGCGCTGTGGACCACAGAGAGTTGGGTGATGAAAAGCTTTCATCTGCCAAACTTTGGTAACATTTCCCAGCGATAACGCAACATAACATTCACAAATACTCTCTTCTTTTTTATTCTCTCACTCTTGTTTAATTCGCTGCCTAATCGCTTTTTAATCAAACCAGTGCAAAGTGTTTTTGTTTGGGAGATGTGATTACTCAGAAAGAGAGAAGTTGCCTGCCGCTTGTTGTAATAAAGATAAACAGAAGACACGGGGCTTTTTATTAATGGAAACATTAAAAGTGGTGTTTTTGAGATGCGAGGGACTTTTTCCTTGTTTAAACACGCAGGATGAATCAGTGCAGTTTATGAGGATCTCGTCTCGTAATTTAGACGGACACTAATAAAGTTTCCGTTTGTTATTAGTGCTATGCGGGCTGATAAGTTGTCGCGGCTCTTCAAGCTTTCCACTCGCTGGGACGGCGGCGGATAAATGAAGAATATGTAAATTTTGCGAATGATATTCAAATAAAAAGCCGGAATAGAGTTGGGCCAACTTATCGCTGAGAGGAGGGGGGGGGGCTTCTTGATTTTTGGGCTCATCTCATTTCACACCCGGGAGAAATAAATGGAAAGTCTCGCTGCCTCACCGAGGAGCTGCAGCTCGGATATGACTGTTTCCTGTTCAAAAGCGTCTGTGGGAGGCTGCGAGGCAGTTTTGAGACCCAGTTGGTGATGCGAAACACTGTCCCACATATCAACCTCCCAGCTCCAATCGAGTTGGAGAAAAAACATCTGATGGAGTACAAACAGAAATCAGCAATTTAGATTGATGTTTGTTTCATGCTTTTTTTTTAAATTGGTGCAACAAGTTTTTTGGACAACTGTCAAACCTGTTGGGAGACTGTAGGTGAAACTCGCACAGTAGCTCATTGACGAGCACAATGATATTGCTAGAGACTGGTTTATTATTAAATCATCTGCATAATCTTCTGCAGAAGAGTCAAAACCACAGATGTTTACTGGCCACCTACTGCCCACTTCCATGGTGGACGGGTTGAACCAGTAGAAACATTCTAACCTTTAATAACTCATTAACGAGGGACGTTTTTTCCCTCTGAGTTCCTGTGTAACTCAGCAGAACACACGACCTGTAATGAATAAACATGAACGCTGTGCGATTGATTGCCTCGATAGAAAATAGTGAGAAAATTGCTGTTTTGCAAGGTCATATTGGAGGGGCCGGATTGACCTCTTGGCCAGCCGTCCTCTGGCCTGTAGACCGTATGTCTGACACCTCTGATGTACCGACTAAAGCATCTCAATTCAAGGCAACTGTGCTTTATCGATAAAGAACGTTGAAAACAGTAGAGAAACAAATAGAAAAAAAACTGGAGAATTAAAACGCACGATGACAACAATAAAAGCAACAGAAGCCAACATCTTAAGCTGAGCTGCATCAGTGGTGCCTGGTCCTGGGGGGGGGGGCTGACTCATAGCAATGAGTTCGTCACCATGTGAGGCCGAAATCCCCCCAATGAATGATCATTATATTCAGGTGTGTTGGAGCAGGGTGACATTTAAAGTCTACAGGAAGGAAGGAAAACTTTCCCGGAGCGAGACGTTTTTTCACCTGATAAACACAAACAAGAGGGCTTCAGGAAAAAAAAAAAAAGCCAAACAACTTACACCTTTGATAAGTATGAATAGCATCTCTGCAATCATAATCAGCATCCCAAATTAGTATTGGAGCTCGGAGTGCTGGAATGTGTGCGTAACCTCCGCGGGGGGACGACGCTGTGAAAGCGACACATCCAGCAACTTTGACTGAATTAAGCGGCGCGCTTCGCTGGAAGCATTTACTCCCAGATCATCAGCTCGCACGCGCGCATAATGAAGCCGGCGCACATCGGCGGCAATATTTTTGTAATATGGGCTGCTTGTTAAACACTTTAATATCCACTGAAGATGATTGCGCAGGTGAAAAAGCCCCGCCGCGGTGCAGCACACCGCCTCTTGTTGTGCCTGATTAGGTCTGCTGCATTACTGCTGAACATCGCATTACACATGAGCGGGTCAGACTCCCCGAACCACTCTGGCCTCAAACGCTGATGTATTGACAACAGCTGGCAGCTTTCCTGGAAAATATCAACCCCGCCCCCCCACCTCCACCAACCAACACCGCCATCAACTGCTCGCCCCACCACCACCACCACCACCACCATCCCCTCTGCTTCAGCCGACAGCCCGATAGGTACTTCTGTCAATCTGCAGCGGCTAATCAAATACCAAGACAATGCAAATGACATGAGGGGGTCAAAACTCCCCGCCTGCAGTGCTCTCCCAGACTTAATGAGTTTTGTGTTTGTTTGTTTCACCTCCTTCTTCCGTGAGCAGCTGCGCAATGAAAAACAAAACCAGACAGCCGGCATGTCTCCTCAGATGATGCTCCGATAAACTGCTCTCCTTTAACCTTTTTATTCTCCCTCACGCAGGTGCCAAGTTTCCTGTGAGTAACTGGAAAGTAGTTCTTGTCTTTCGAAACTCCTGTGGAAAAGTTCTGGAGTTGCCAGAACTGTGAGACAAGTTGTAGTCTCTTCCAGTCAGACTGGTTTACATGTAAAGCAGTGAATGTTATCAGCTTTTGAAGACAAAAACTGAGGTATGAACTTGTGGCTGTTGTGCAAAACTACCTACATGAACCACAAACATGCTAATATCGATGCAACAATGCTGATACTTCACAGCTAAAGTGGGTACAGGCTGATGATTGAAACAGGCTGGAGTAAGGTCCTCAAGTCAGTAAACAGGAGTTTAATGCAACAGTAAGCAAAAACAACTGGTCTGGTCAATGCTGAAGCTTCCACCTGTTTTGTAAAAAGGACAGAGACACAGACGCTTCACAGTTGTTCAGATGTGTGAGAAACCAACAGCAGCTTCAGTAACGCGACCGCATCTCAACTTGCAAAATGTTCATCGGTCACTTGTACAATGATACCACAATGGTGAAGTTACAGTAACAAAACTATGTTTCAACACTGATTTTTGAAGTGGAGAAAGTGAGAAGACATCACAGTCGAACAGCTGATATAAAGTACCAACATGCAGACAGCTGCAGACGACTCAGTGCACAGACTGCTGCTGTAAACACATGACAGGTGTTTCTAGATCAAGGTAGAGATCCAGATGACTTGCATCTTTCAGGTTGGTGTCGTGGACAGAAACACTTGTTTGGAGGTAAAGCCAAGCTGCTTCACTAATCACATTATAATGATAAGAGCTGTTATTGTTATGAATAGATTATCACAAATGTGTCGCGACTCGGCACGAGAGAGAAACAAATTGTTGCCAAACGTTGCCATGTTTGACATTTGCAAGTGTCCATTTTAAGCTCCAGACTGAGAGGACATCATTTGTTTAGGATCTGCTCTCTCTCACCGTTTTACATCAGCGCGCGCTCACACACACACACACAGACACAGACACACACAGACACACAAACGGCTGTGAGCTGTAAAGTGCTCCGTGATGGACTCGTGTTTAAAGCAATTTGGAAATAAATTTGACTCGACGTGACCTTTTTATGACCATTAAACTAAGCACACTTGTAAAGCTGAACAATGGGACGGTCTTCCCTCTGTCTCTCTCTGTCTCTCTCTATCTCTGTCTGTCTCTCTCTCTCTTATCACAGTCCTCTTGTGACTTTCTCTGCCAGGAAGTCTTTGCTGTTCCCGCACAGTGAGAATGTGAAACATGTCTGGGCGTTGATTGTACGGACCTCTCCAGCTTTGGCAGGAAGAATTAATGAGCTCTTTCGTTGCTATTGTTAAGTTATAATCGTGGTGTTGGCTACATTATAAAACTGCTGGAGGTGGTGGTGGTGGTGGTGGGGGGGAGTAAGAGAAGGAGGAACTCGAACAAAGGTACAAAAGTTGTTTCCAAGTTGATGCCAATTAACATTTGTCTGATCTCCAGGCGCGATCACAACCTGATATGAAACAATTAGCACGTCTGTGAAGAAGCGGGATCACGTCAGCTTAGCACGAGCGAAGCATCAGATTGTGGGAAGTAAAAACAATCAAATGAAGGAGGGACACAAACAGCTCACAGGATCCATGACGTCAACTCGACTGACAAGCAGAAGAAGCGTTCCGGTTAAACGTAGCTCGAAGGAAGATGGAGTACTGACACCCTTTGAAAGTTCTCGATCAATAAGTTCATGTGAGGGTGAAAGAAACTGTTGGATTCTCCATTTGATGCTGTCAAAAGATTATAGCATAGAAGTTTGACAGTCTCTTTTTCTCTCATTGTCCGAGTGCCACACTCCCAGAGACTCATTGTGTGCAATGACTCATTGCTCACAGAATAACTCACAGGCTCTACATTTGTCTCACTATTTCAGACTCAGCTACAACTTTTTTGACGCTATCAAGCTATCGAGATTGTTAATTTCCAACACATGTGAAAGTCCAGCTTTCCAGACTGAATCAAACACTCTTATCTTCTTAGCTGAGTTCAGTGCAGGAATGATTGGCCTCTCTGTCATATTAATGAAGCATGACTTGGATGTGGTGGTTTTAAACAAAACCTGCGCTTTAATTCGATATCGTAAATTGATTGAGCGCTCCCGCAGAGAAGCCCCTTAAAAGCATGATTTTCTTTAACAATGTAAATTTAAAGGTTCCCCAATTGAGGCCGATGCCTGCAGGCGTTCTGCACCGACACCTCGCATCAGCCTCCAGCTCGCACAGCCGACAGTTCAAGCGAGCCACATACAGTCAGCTTCCATTTGCTCGCCGAGCTGAAGGCGTCTCCCGGTGAGAGAGTGGTGATCCGAGTACACAAGTGTGTCAGATCTCCGAGACGTTGGCCCGTGTGGTAAAGTCTGTGTCTCCTCTCTTTCATTAACGCAGCGGCGCGGCCGTGTCTGAGCCACGGAGCTGACATCCCTTTTGAACCGTGATCCTGTGGGGTCGCTCTCTGCCGACAACGGAACACGGCGCGCCGCCTTTGGCCCCGCGATGGAGCTTCAAAAGACTCGAAAGCACAGTGGCGACTTGTGACCCGGCCGATCGCGACGCTCTGACGCATGACAGGAAGTGGAGGAAGTGGGAAGCCCACACCGGACACGTGGAAACGGCACAGACTGCACCGTGTGACCGTGCCACAAAAGTGGAGGCTCGGTACGGTGTTGGGAGAAACTCTAATTAGCCGCAAGGAAATACAACCGACTAACAACTGGTCACGGACCCCCAAAGACAGATTTTGACATTTCTGAGAAGGTCAAAGTTAATTACCGCGCGCGAGTCGCGCTCACGCCGAGGGAGCGAGACGGGATTGTTTGTGCGGAGGAGAAGAAAGAATAATTGCGGTTATTTGCGTCACGAGCCAGATGTTGCAAAGTGATATCCGATGGACAGCTGGCAATTACTCCCAAATGCCATCCTAATCAATGAGTATCGGCCGGCGTGCCTCACACGGTGGCGGTGGGATGATTAGTGGATCGGTGGACGAGTGGCGAAAGCAACCGGCCACATTTATCATACATGAAGATTCAATTACTTACTCTCACATGAACATGAAAAAAAAATCTTTGCAATTATCTTTCAAATTACTTCTCGAATGTATTCTTAATATAGTTTCATCTGCCTCAATCAGCATGTGGTGGAAAAAAATGTGTCGGCAGTACAGAGGATGGATAAATGAATAAA
>JAUESF010000047.1:16593721-16608245 GCA_032274765.1 Malacoctenus tetranemus
ACACACACACACACACACACACACACACACACACACACACACACACACACACACACACACACACACACACACCATAGATCAGACTTCAAGTACTCCTAAAGAAACAGGATAGCATCCTTAAATACGTGTGCTAACAAGCATGTCCATGCCCCAGCAGCATTGGCTTCATGAGATATGATATTGCTGCTGTAGGTGGAGGAGGAGAAATGATTGTAATTCATCATTTCACAGAATATTAGAGTGGAATAAAATAGTTAACGGCAGATGGAAATCAATTTACTAACCATTATGATGTAAAATTTTTGTCTGATAAGACGACCATTGTGAAGGATTCGCAGCTGAATTTTTGATACTTCTGGAGTTGGAGGATTTGTAAAAGAATCACATTGTGAGGACCCGACTTTGACCTCCGAGAAATCACTTCCACTGTTTTATTTGTTTTCGTTTTTACAACAGAACAATAAATCAGCTGATAAAAATAGACCCCGCCAGGTCTTTGGAGTGCAGCCTCACAGACGCCCGACTGTGCTGCTCTCACGTTCTTATGATCCTGTATCACTGATTCGATGGAGCTGAGTCGATTCATTGCTGGGACATCTCTGTGCAACAGAGGCTGTGACTGACCTCTGTGCATTTTCAGTGTCAAAGCTGCCAAATTCAATATTATAAAGCCACAAACATATGTGTAGACTCGTGGATCTGGTTTCAAACTGTATCTATATGAGGAGTGAGGAGTGTGTTTTAGCCTCCGTGTGCAGCAGTCTTAATGAAATGTCATTAAAAAAACAAATTTGTATCTTCACTTCTGTCTCGCGACAACAAACTATTAATCAACATCTCTATAGTGTGGAGATGAAGCCACCAGGTTCCCTGAAGCAACAACCCATTAACACCAACCTCCCATCCAATCACAAGCTTGTGTCCAATTAGTGTGCTGGAATTAAAACAAAGGAGATTCAGGAACTTTTCTTTTAATTTAGGAAAAATCACATCAGGTTTGTTAGTCAGGATGAAGCATTGAAGGAGCTGCATTGCTCACACAGCATTTGGTAAAAAGGAGGAGAAACGAAAAGAGGAGCTACCTTTATTATTGAACGAGGAGGTGAAATAGTGTCGACTGTTTTTTTTAGTGAATTTGATTTGATCCAATGAGATGTGGAAAAATTCTGGAATTTTGCATTTTGCAAAGCTCCATTTGTTCTCATTTACAAGAACTTTTAAAGTATTCGAACAAGTAAAAAGTTGTTCTTCCCTAAAGATACTCAGTGTGTTTTTATCTGCCAAGCAATAAATGAATGACATTAATATTAAATATTGATTTAAAGCAGAACTTTCCTGTGTTGAATAAATGAGCGTATTGGCTGCAAAATACAGGTTTTAATACATGGTTCAAATATAAGAACTGTCAGAAGGAAGTGATTGTACATAATAACTTCATTCCAGACAAACTGCACCACCAGCAGAGCGGTTGATAGAGAGGTGTCCTGGCTAATACTGTCATTGATCATTTAGATATGCGCTTAGCAATGCTGACAAGATCATACTTCACCAAAATTCAACCTTTCGCACGTCCAAACCGACGGGAAAATGCTGAAGGAGTCTCGAAGATTTTTTTTTTTTTTTTATGATTCCTTTTATTACATCTCTGACATGCTAATCCCTCATGAGCCTGCAAGCAGCCCAAAAAATCCTGCAGCTGAATCCGGGTAATAATTCCAAGGTCAGGCTACAAAAGGCTCGGAGGCGAAGCGGTCGGATCGCCAGGGAGTCGGAAACGATCTCGCAGAGGAGCAAAGGCAGGCTAGCTGCATTTTCATCTGTCAAAAACGTTCCGAAAACAAAGAGAAAGATTGCTACATTTGCATTTTTTTAAACATTTTGTGTTAGACTGTGTTTATTTTATAACCAGAATATGTTTCATTGTCCAAATAGCTCTGATTCGTTGTGCTGCCAAGGAGCACATAATCTGACATCTATAGTTCTCAAATATATTAAACATGTGTAAATATGACTGCATTACTGCAACAAAGGGGGTCCACCCCACCATGCACACACACTCACACACACCTGTGGGTACTTTAGATTCACCAATTGACCTCAAAACTACTATTTCCAAGTTTATACCCATTAAATCTATTCCTCATAACTTGAGTGGAAAGCTGCAGAGGAGCTGAACAGGTCTGAAACTCGCAGTTCAGCCAGAGTAGAGAGTGGACTGTGATACGCGCTGAAAGCCGTGCTCTCATACCGCAAGAACACTCGGAAATATATGCACGAATCGATTCTGCATAATCAGAGCGTTTATTAATATGGGAGGAAAGTTTTCTTTCAGTCAAATCAAACTTCCGAGGGAACATCAGCTTCCTCCTTCGATCGAGTTGGGCTGAGATGCCGTCAGCAGCGATCACAGCGTGCGAAGGTTTTCCGTCATCGTCCCGAAGCATCCCGAACCTGCAGTGGATTTTTATCTGCCACTCCTGTCCACTCGAATGTGTTGGAGATCCTCCTGCAGACGCTCCCTCGTAATCCTCGGTAGTGTTTGACGAGTAATTGTTACGAGCAAAGACCCAAATCGAGTTTTCTGACCCTGCTCAACATATTTCTCGACAAAATGTTGCGGTGATGTTCTAATTTGGTCATTTCTTCTTGATGTTCAGTGACATTGGGATGCCACAATGTAGCCTCATAGACTCTTACTGTTTCCTATTGCAACTGCTGTCAAATCACAAAACTAGCTTGTCATTTGTTGCTGTTGAAGAGCATCAGTGGTTCATTCTGATCGATGATCATTCCAAATTATGAAAGAAACAAAAGACACGCACAGTTGCTCTGTTTGAATTCCTAAAAATCTGACAAGTACATTAGAAAACGAGAGCTTTCTAAGTTCATGCTTTACACCGTTTAGAGTCAGTGTGAATCCAGATGTGGAGAAGAAAGAGCAGGCGATGACGCTGCGAGCGGCGAGGTCTTTCACTGGCATCAACACAGCATCATATAGGAATATCTCCTGCTGCAATCGAGACTGATGGAAAATGGATAGCGCGAGATTGAGCTCACATCTCATCTCAGACAGTTTGGAGCCAAATTGCTTGTGTGATTTGAGAAGGTGAGCCCGGCCGGGGGAGACTCAGCGAAAGGTCTCTGAACTATGTTCCAATCAGAGCCGGCGGCAGCACAACAGGAGTCGCACGGGCCGCGGTGAAAGCGTATGTGAAGTGCTTAGAGGTGTAATTACAAAGTAGGTAAGAGTGAGACTAATCAGCGCTGCGGATGGATATGGAGAAAGAAGAAAAAAAGAAGGAAAAAGGTTGGCTCGGTCAGAACAGAAGTTGCAGTTCAGTCGTCTGTAATTCCTCCGTGCTTTCGTGGAGCGAGTTCAACCAAACATCTGTGCATAGGAGTGGCGGCCTGCCTGCACTGCACTGCCTGCCAGAGTTTCAATAAACCAGACTGCTTCTCTGGTTTGTATGCAAGTCGTCGCCTTACAACAGCACAACATAAATGTATAATTAACTTCGCTGGTGAGAAAAAGGGAGAAAAAATGAGAAGGGGGCGTTGATGAGAGTGGAGCGATGCCTCATGGTGTTGGAGGGTTAATGGGAGGATATGAGAGGAATGAATAAGACAAAAAAGCGACATGTTTCTGCTGATTTGGTCGGAATCTCAGCAGTGGGAAGGCCGAGTCTGAAGCGTGACAGCATCGAGTCTCTGATTTCTTGATTCTTTTTTTTCTCCTTCCTCCAAGTATTTTTAACAATTGACATTTAGAGAAGATTCTTGACTTTTTCAGGCCTCGACCTTTCAGTCGCTGCTTTGTTTAATTTCTAGAAAGGATCCTTTGTATGCGCATTACATGTGCTGTGTTGGCACTGCGGTTGGGTACATTTTCAATAGAGTTATTTCAAGGACAGAGGAGGCACACGACCCTTTCAGCATGCCGCAGAACTGCAGCAACTCTTTTTTTTTCTTTTGGGGGTGAGAGATGAATATCGATCAGCGAGGGAAAATGTTACATTTTCTGCCTCTCACGTCGGTGGTTTGACAATGGATCCCATCACAGGACGCTGCCGTCTGAGAAGTTTCCTTTTTCATTCGTCTTCCGTTGAGGCAATGTCATCAGTTTGCATTGTAGTACTCAGAGTTAGCTGACAGATATGAACTTTAAAAAATCCAGTTTACCTTTGAACACTGTGAAAAATCTATTAGCTTATTCCCCCGCAACCCTGCACAGGATAAAGCGCATGTAGTTAAATAGACGCATATCTGGCTTGTCTATCTCTGAAAAACGTGACTGCTGTCTGTCATTGACAGACCTGCTATTTATGGAGTGGGAGGGGACGAGGACCAGAACAGATCAAGGCCTGGAGCTGGTTGTAGGGGGAACGAGTTATATCAATGTAGGCATAATTCCCAGTGGAGGGTCTCACAAAGCTCAATAAAGGTCATTCCTCAGTTAAAGCCCCCATTATTTGAGAAAAAGAAAAAGAAGCCCATGTCAGTGAAATCCCTCCGTGACTGTGGGAGACGCAGCCCGTCGTCTGCGCTGCTGTGGGGGTCCGGTCATGCAGCTGGGAGCTCCAACTGCCGTGTGACAGAAGCAGATAATAAAGTGCTTTTAATGACTTAATCGTGAGGGAAGAAATAAAAGGCCTGACACGCGGCAGTGCAAACAGGTGGAAGTAGAACAAAAAAAGACTTTTCTGTTTGTTTTTTCATGAGCACAAATTAAAGTGTTAAAATACGTGTTAATAATGTAAATGAGAAGCCACGTTTATTGCACGCCATTAGGTGCAAAAATACATTTTGAGCTGATATCACCATGGAAATTGTCATAATGATTACACTTAGTTTAGTATAAGCACAGTTAGTTTATAAGAAGCATTACCTTTGCAGCTGTTTTCATTACAGAAATCTATTTAAGTTACATTACCAGATGAAAAAACACGCAGTGCTCTGCACAGAGTTTATGATGTGATAAAGTGTCCATATGTTCACAGTGAAGGACCACCTGGTTTGGTTATTATGGTAAAGCAAAGCATTCTACAGTTCCAAGGTTGGCACTTTAACTCCTAATTTGGTCTTCTTTTTAATGCATTTGAATGACAATTGAGAGTAAAAATCAGAGGTTTATTAACAGAACAATAACCATAAAGTGTTGGGATACATGAACGATTGAAGGCAATTACGCAACAGAACCAGTTTGGAAGTTAAACCTTTATTTTTTTACAGCCTGCAACTGTCTTACTAAAAGAAATAGTTTTATTCTGACACTGTTGGAATCCTTCATTAGTTTTTCTCATGATTTATACGTTGTCCACGTTGACATCTAGAAATGTGGTTAATTAGTCTAAAACTGTACTCAATCATCTTTCCACCATCTTATTGGGATTTTCTGATACATTCAATTCACATTGTGTGTGAAGTCAATTGTTGAAGCATTTCTTTTAAAGGCACTCTGTATATAATGGAGCCCATTTGTCATTTATCAACAGAGGCTGAATCAGTCAGAGAGCAGCCAGCTTTACATTCGTAACAAGAAATGAGGTGATGATTAATGTCACCTGTTGGCTGCTCAGTTTAAGCCATTTGTTGGATTTTCACTGAAAACTGAGGTGAACTTAAGAGCAACAGGAAGGTGAAACCATTAGCTTTCACACTGAAGTGTCGAATACCTGAATGCAGTTGCCAGGTTGGGTCTTTGAGAAGAGAACCAATCCGACTCCGTCTATTAAACGTCATCACAGGCTTGTACGACTCTGTGTCATGTCACTGGACTAGTAAACAACAATATGAAAAACAACAACAGAGATGTGAGTACATTAGATTTCATTCACATCTCCAGTGATAAACTTCTACAACTGATCACTGCAAATTTGACCTTGTTTAACTAATCCTATACAGACGCTCCGCTCTCCAACGTGAGCATTTTAAAGGCTCTAAAGTTTCACTGGAGGGAGAAGAGGAGGGCTCAGATTTAGAGTGTGATACCTTTGTTTTATATCACTCCTGAACTACAATATAACTCAACATTTACCGTGGGGATACAGGTTTAGGACTTATAAAATTAGTTTTTATTGCACCCCCATGAACCGAAGCTGTTTGGATGTGGAGAGCACCGGGTGCTGGAAGTCACACCGACACACACTGTTTGTTATCGGTTGCTTCCTGACACTTCTGTGTGCCGCTAATGACGGTGCTGACGGATGCAAATGTCGGATATAACCCTTCTGTTGGTGTTTGAAAGCGTATCTTCTCGCATGTACTACAAGTTGGCATTTAATGGCATTATTAGAACACGGGAGCGTCGACGGAATCCATTAATACCGCTTTTGTCTCCGCTCGACTCACACATGATCCGTTGCATAAAGGCGAGCCGGCAGGAAAAAGAGCTCGCCGCGTCTCCCCAGTTGCGCAGTCCGTCAGTGTGTTCACACAAATCACCGTTTCCTTTGCTCAGACAGTCATGAAAACGAAAAAGGAGCTGGGGCCGGGCAGTGGGATTTTTTCCACTCAAAAAAAAAAAAACCTCAATTCAAGACAAGATGTGAGCGAAGTTGCATTCTGATGTGTTTCTGAGAGTGTCAAGAGAGCCACTGCCAGGAGAACGCGACACAGCAGGGCTGACAGCTCCATCATAAAGCTCCCCAGCCAGTCGTCAATCACTCAGCAAGGCTCCCGTCGGCCGTGGCGCTCTAAGAGATGAGCAGGCGTGAAGACGCGAGCGCGCGCACGCACACACGCGCGTGCCGGGAACACACAAACAGCGTGGCAGGAGACCACTTCACCAGCACACGACTGGGAGATTTCCAGCTAATCCTGGCAGAGTCGCTCCAACTCTTCAATCAAATTGAATCGTTGCTGAAAAAAAAAAGCATGGCGGTCGTAACCATCGGATTGTGACAAGTGACCGGCTGCAGTGAACAGCAGATGTTCGGAATAACGCACACGAGCCTGCGCGCAACCGTTCTCGCCCGTAACTCTTCGACCACCAGCATGAAATACTGCCCACATCCACCATGGCCGATAGGCACATGCTGGAGGCGCTCCGTCTCGGCTGTGATCACACTATCGCCTAGGTTTGGACGCCGTCCCCATGGAGATGTGGGAGTAATCCACAGCGCACAGAGGTTTTGTCCACAGCCTGAATCCAGACCCCTCCATGAACTGTAAATCTCGCAGCCAGCGAAGAGATACTTTGCAGGGGTAAAAACCAGAGCGAAAACACTAAAGCTGCCGGAGGTGGAATAAAAAAGATCTGGGACACAAATTAAGAAGCATAATGGATCTCCAGGGATTCTTTTTGCCGTGCCGTCTTTGTGTGCATTTTTCTCTTTTTCTCCCTCGAAAACAGCAGCTTTAGTTATGTGTCTAGACGCGGGGTTACTCCACTTACCTTCCTTGCATTTAATGAGCGTTCTCTCTTGAATTCATCATTTACACAAAGGAATCTAAACAGCTAAATCTGAACTGTAGATACTTCAGAGGCCTGGTGGTGTAGTGGTCACCACTCTGCCCTCACATTGGAAAGACGTGTTCAGTTCAAGGCTCAGGGCGAGTTGGGTTTACTTCCTCTGTGTGTGTGTGTGTGTGTGTGTGTGTGTGTGTGTGTGTGTGTGTGTGTGTGTGTGTGTGTGTGATGGAGTGGCAACCGTTGTTTCAATAGCTTACCACTGTAATATATCTGATTTCACAACGGCAGACTCAATTCTCTCTCCTTTTTTTATTGCTCACTCAATGAATTTTCCCCGACATTTTTATTTGGTGTCCTCGTATTTACTTTTTTTTCTCCCAAGCCTCTGTATCGAAACACATCCCCATTAACGAGCACGACGATAAATCTGATTGATTCGGATTCTAACAAACTTCCCTTTTATTTTCATTTCTTTTCATTGCTTTTTTTCCCCCACTCCAGTTACTCCCTAAAGACGAACACGTCACATCGGTTTGCGCGATTCTGCATCGCCTGCAAGAATGAACGTTAGCATGAGTGTTTGCATCCCTCAGTGTTTGTTTGCACTGCTATGGAGCAGTACCTTGTCTGAGGTGTCCTCTGCCTTTCACTTGCTGCCTGCTCCTGCCCCCCCCCCCGCCCCCCCGCAGGCCTGTGATGGATAAAGCAGGTAGAAAAAAAGGAGGGATGGAGCGCTGCAACAAAGCCTCCACACACGACTCCACACGGCCTCTTCTTTCCGAAGCCTCCTCGATGCAGGTTCTGCGTTGTAACCCGTGTCCCTTTGGATGCGACTCCCACCGGGGGCGTCATTCCTCCCCGCCAACCTGACAAGACTCTCCAAATCCAAGAGTCTCTACGCTCTGTCTGAACCGCTCTTCAGCACCTACGCTCTGCAACGCAGGCCTCTCTCTCTCCCTCTCTCTTTCACATTTCACAAACATGTGGGCAAACCTGTGATTCTCCAGCAAAAAAAAAAAAGAAACCTACAACACTACAACACAGTTCAGCTGGGGGCTGCTGAGTGTTCACACATCCAGCGGTGGTGAAAAAAAAAACCAGACAGACAGTCCAGCTTCAATCGCGAACCTCTGCTTGCAGCGCTGCCACGGTGTGCCGAGGTTGTATGGCCGCACTCCTATACGTGGGCCGCGCCGGCGAGGAATACAACATCGCGAGGGTCCGCGGCAAAGCCGGGGCTTAACACACCGAGGTCCCCACCTCTGTTTGCCACCGACAGCTCACCTCCAGCGCCGTAACAAGGTCTCATGGGGTAACCGTGGCTCTGCCGCTTGGCTCGGCCGGGTCATCGAGTCCGTTTCAGTCCACCCACCTCTCTGAGGACACGCCGGAAAGGAGGCTGTACGAGAACAGGATTTCCAGGCTCGCAGGGCTCTCAGCCCCCGGCAGGAGAGGCTGGTGATACTGAGAGCGTGTGTGCCATCAAAGAAGCTCAGAAGAAATAAGACAATAGGAACAGTTTCATGTGCGATTGCAGCATAATTAAGCACCGCACGTGTCCCCTGTAGGAGCAGCGAAGCCTGTTTCCAGCTTGAGGCCAAACAGCCCCATTAAATAAACTTACATTTTAAAATGTGTTTTTTTCTGTAACAAACACAATTTTTTTCCAGAGTGGGAAAAAAACATAAACCCCAACAAAATAAATGTGTTTCTCCAGCAGAATTGGACGGCTTCTTTGACAAGTCAACCAAAAGGCTTTCATTAATTTCCCCACGAAACAATGATTTGTTGTCCGCCGAAGAACTTCGGGGAGAGTGGACAAACTTCGCAGCCGCAGGGCAAATTAGATGCAACTTTATTGATTCCGCAGGGTGAAGCGGGGTCACTGCGACAAAGTCCAGGAGAGAGAAAGGAGACGGGTGTGGGGGTGGTGGGGAGAGCAGACACAACGGGCTTGAAATAATAAATAAATACCGTCCAACAAAGTAAACACCTCCAGGAAAACAGCGGCGTCTTCATTAGCGTGGAGTGGACAACGCACAGAGGCTGCCTGTCAATAGCAGCACACCGACTGGACCCGAGCCACCCGGATAAAATCCATAAGTGACAGTCGGATGAGGCGTCTGTGTGTCCGATCAAACCTGAAACTGTTTAACGATCCCTCCATTCGACACACAGCTTATCGTCGACACAAAAACTTCCCTGTTGTCGCCTTTCCTCGAACACTAAATTGGGACGTTCCTCTAAATGCAATTTCTCACTCAAAAAATGTAATAATCTCCTCAGAATGAATCTTCCGAATGGACACCTCGTCGGGGGGTCCCGTGGCCGCCGAGTGATGGACAGCGCTCGGCCTCCACTTTCGGGGGATTACTCCGTTTCAGCTGTTGCTTAATTGAGTTTTAGAGAGCCTCGGTCGTCATGGCGGGCCGATAGCGGCTCCTCCGAGACTTCACCCGAGCTCAGAATGTGAAACTCGGAGCCTTCAGTTAAAAAGGTCATTGGGAAGTTACAGTATTAATTACAACCAAAACTCACTGGTCTCTCGAGACCCACCCCCACCTCCCCCCACAGCCCCCACCCCCACATCTCCATTTCGAGGCATAGAGTGGAGAACTGGGTACATTATAACCTGTATATCATCGCAATTAACCCCAGAGTGCTTCTTTAAAGAATAATAATGAGCCAACTGTCTGTCAGTTGTAATGAAGAGCTTCAGTTCTCCTAAGCTGACAATGTGATTTATTCACATTCAGCTCATTAGCGCTGGCAATGGGAGGGAACTGTCACATTGACCACATCACCTTTGGCCCCCCCTGCAGGCTGGCACTGTTTCACCATTCACACGAACCCCCCCCAAAAAAACAATCGACACATAGTCACATGTAAAACTAATTTAACCAGCATCAATACTTCTCCTCTTTTCCCAATGTTGTCAGGTTGATTGTGTACTCTGATTGGCTTGCTCTCCCCCATCCACTCGTCTGTTCATTGTAACACCAACAGGCCCTAATAAGCCACCGTCCCTGATTGTTATCCGGAACATTTCTCTGAATGTAAAGTTCCAGGTCATGTTTTGGTTGCGAGTTTTTGATAAGCTGATTTGGTGCTGATGGTAGAAGTCACAGACAAAGTTAAACAAAGATGAGCTTTGACCCGCAATCAGACAGAAGCAGCCGAGTAACTCAGCCGAGCAGGAATTGAGAGTCTTTGAATGTGTCAGTTTTGCAGGCTGCGGTGAACGAGACAAAAACAAATAATAACAAACCTGCAGCGACTGACTCGTGGAGCCACTTGAGGACACAGACGTACAGCACACTAGTCAGAAAAAAACATGTTGCTTATTCACGCACTCGTCTCGTTATTCTGGAATTGTGGGGTTTTTTTTCGTCCGTCTCGCTTTGGATCCTGAGGGAAATATCTGATTCTTCATCTGCTAAACAGTCGTAACCCCAGCCTGACCAGATCATGTTCTCGGGGATTTCACAGATTACTAAAAAAAGAGCCGCAGCAGAGACAGACACTCTGAGCAAAGTGTCGGCTGATCAAAATGTTGCAAGTCGCAGATGAAGGTCGCAATAAAGTGCTACCAAATGATCCCGAGTTGAGACTTCTCCTCTGGAGATTCACTGCTCATAACCTCTTTCAATCCCGGCGTTTTCAGAGGTAAAGGCTGGTCTGACAGGCTGCTGAGATGCAAACTTGGCAAAACGAATCTCTGACGTTACTGGATTATTCACTTAAGAGTGAAAACTTCTCTCCCCCCCCCCACATAATGGAACACAGGGACCACCTGCTGATTTGTGCATCAGGTTGGCTGATGGCTATTCTGTAAGAGCAGCATGGTGCAGTACAGCTCACCCATTTATTTGCCACGTCTCCATTAATAAGAAGTGCCCTTCACAATCATTTACAGAGCCACTTTGCGTTGGAGTGGCGCTGGAGAGGGGCTGCGCTGCAGCGGCCCGGTGCTCTCAGTGTGTCGTGGAAACCCCTCCCTCCCAGGGCATGAACAAAGAAACTCGACCTAATCTCACATCGAGGCTCCAAGAATAAACTCAATGCAAAATTTTGAGTTAGAGAAACGTTTAACAATGGAGGCGATGGCTCTGGTTGTTGTGTTTGAGGTCTGTCTGAAACTGTTGCAAGTCGATGCATTTTGTTAGTTGTAACAATATGATGATGCTCGGCTGTTCATGAAGCCACTTGTTTTCCTCACTTCTTTTGTTCGAACTCAGTTGCACCACACTTGATGCCACTTTCTCAGAACATCAGAAAGGACGAGTTTCACCTCTGAAGCAACTAAAATGAACACGGCCATGCAGCTGTGCCACACGGTAGACGTGGTTAAGAGTAAGCGAAAGGTGCTCTCACCGTTCACTTGAAGCGTGTGAGTCTGGAACAGCTTCTCGTATCCGTCGGCGTGGCAGGTGTAATTGCCCATGTGGGTGGTGGTCACCTTGGTGATGTACAATGAGCCGTCGTCCCCGAAATCCTAAAAAAAAAAAAAGTTCAAGAGAGCAAAACAAACAAAAAAAAGTTTAATCATTTGTTGAAGCAACTTGCAAATGAGAAAACAGCAGTCACGGCCGAATGCGCTCAGAGGCTGGAAGTGGATGGTTTGGGTGGAAATGCAGCGAGCCCGCGGTGTGCAGATGAGACTCCGTGATGAAGCAGGGAATGAAAAGTGTCTGGTGTTATCCAAAAAAACAGGGGGAACAATGTCCATCAATCTGAGTACAGAGTTGAAGCCACTAAGTGTCACAGAAAGCAACTGCAAAAAAACAACTGTCAGAGGGAACAGTTAAGAAAAATGGTTTTCTGGTGTGTGTGTATCTCTTATTCTTCCCTCCCCACTCAGATGTAAGTGATCCGATGGGAAGGGGCTGAGGCTACAATTGATTAGTGTGGAAATTGTGGTGTTAGCAGCTCTCAAAAGCAAACGCGAGACAACACAGTGCTGCAGACCCAATCAAATAATAAGTCCTGCTGCTCATCAGAAACACACAACCGCCCCTGAAAAAATGGAAAAATGAGAGAAAAAAAGAGGGGAAAAAAAGTGAGTTTGAATCATTAACATGCAAGTCCAACAAACACACAAAACAATCCACATGTGGTTTGAAAAAACAAATGCTTAATTAAACCGAAAGCCTGAAAGTGACTGTGAAGAGCCAAATAAAACATGATCAGTCCATGCTGTGTTTTGATTTATAAGCCAGTGGACACAAAACACTGGGGCCTTGTGAGGGAAGAGAGCAAACAGAAAGAGGAGTAAATTGTTCAAGCTGCGGCACAAAGAGAAGCCCCCAAAGCTAATGAGTCCAACTGGAGACCCTCAGCTGGGATCGCACTGCAATATCAAGTCATCCTCAGCAGACTCTCTAATGGGTTTTGGAGCCTCAGAGTGTTTCTAAAAAGTGAGTGGGGGGGGGGGGGGGGGGGGAGGATTTTACAAGAAAAAGTGTGAACTACACCAAATAAAAATAAACTCTTTCTCTCAGCTTGGGCACATATTTCCAAATAATACAAATTGAATGTGGTGTTTGAAAGGAAAGAAAAACAAAAAGCCCTTCACATTTGGTTCTCCTCCAAAAAGATAACAATGAGACATTTATTACGTTTTCTTTTGATCAGATCCAAACGTTACAGGAGGTTTTATATCAAGCCTGATGCGCTCTCAAACTGCAGCAACATAGACGATTGTTGCTTTTGGAAAGAGGTTCGCCTTCTTTGTTGTTCACAATCACTTTCCCAGTATATTGGTGGCCTCCATTTATTGTGAAATTGTCGGTTGTCACGGAATCTTTTTTTGACCCAGTTTTTCCTGTTCGGTCTAAATTTGGGGGATTTATGCGACACTAATGTATTGTTGTTATTTTCAGATGGCAAAGACCGGATATTACACAGAAATCAAAACAACTGTGTCATTGACTCAGAAGCCGTTTCTCTTGTATTCGCATAGAGCTGCTTTAGCAACAGGGTGCTACTCTACTTGACTGAACAAAGGGGAAAGTCTCCACTCACTTTTTACTGATTCTTTCCATTTCTGGGGTGGGGGTCACTATCATCCATCCCACCCATTTCATTTTAGGTCAGGCCACCAGCAAAGTGGACAAAGTCAATCAAATAAACAAAATCACAATGTCAGTAAAACTGAGCCTTTACCTTTAACATGTTAAGTTTGATATTTACTCCAACTGTAACTTAATTTATCACACTTTCATCAAAATGCACATCAATCTATAGACTTTATATGGAATGGCTACTGTGGTCTGCAGACTTAGAAAAGCCCCCCCAAATCTCTTCACAAATCACATCTTGCATAGAGTCTTTAAACATCAGAGGTGGGAGCTCCTGTGTGCAGCAGGATGGGGGGGCATCGGGAGTTTGTAGGCCCTGAAAGGCTTCTTGGTACTAATATTCTTATTTAATACTTAGTTCAGAAGTTTTTAAGGCAAAGACTAAACCATGAGGAACTAAATGATAATAGCCCCCCTCCATCCAATGACCCTACGGGACTCTGTAGAAACAAAAGAACGGTGCGCGTGCCCTCAGTATCACACGTTGCCACTTTGCGACGCGTCGGGTCTTTTGGAGAGGCGGACGTGCTCCTGCACTCAGCCCGTCATTAGAGCGATAATCAGCGCCTCCTAACTTGATGAAGGCCAAGTGCCAAAACGTGTTCGCTCCTGATTGCTGCCATACATTAAAAAATCATCCAGGTATCTTTTAGCCGCGTGAACCTCTGCTCTTAAGAGGCTTCCGAGCGTCTGCATCCGTGTGAACGTGCTCCAATAACTGGACAAGGCGTTTTGTGAGAGAGAGAGAGAAGGGGTGAAAAAAAGAGAAGCAGAATTAGATTTAATTACCATTCCTCTTTCTGAAAAGTTCATAAGAAAAGTGCCTTTTCTCATTAAATAGCTTTTAACATTTTGATCACATCGTTGTGGAGCTTTACGTCTTGGCATTCAGCTCAGCCTTTAATGGCTTCAGACAGGCGGGGAGAGTCAGCCGTCGCGTTTACAGGCGTACGCTGCGTGTTTATCAGCTCGTCTCGGCGCGCCGCGATCCGACTCACGAGCAGGAGAGGGAGGGGGGGGGGGGGGGGTGACG
>JAUESF010000047.1:16623948-16655438 GCA_032274765.1 Malacoctenus tetranemus
ACACACACACACACACACACACACACACACACACACACACACACACACACACACACACACACACACACACACGACTCCTGTCTGACAAAAAGAAAAATGACAGCAAAGAACTGTTTTTCTTTGTTGCCATTATAAAAACACATGAAAGACTATCTAAGATTTCAGCTCGAGAAAGAACAGAAGCAAAACAAAATTGTAGCTGTTTTTTTTTTCTTCCCTTAAACTGAAGCCATAAGCTCAACCCCCTGCGGAGAACAAGACGGTACAACAAGACAAGGCTCCACTGTCACTCAAATCGACTTTTTCTTTATCTCGCTCCACATGCAAACAGTGATACAAACAGGGAAGCAAAGGGGGAAAAAAAGAGCTTTGAAAGATAATGTGGAATCTGAGAGTGTTGGAGACACTAAGACCTTAACTGTTCCCCTCATATCGTCTATTTATGCTTTCAAATTGCACCCAGAATGTTGTTTTAGATACAGAGGCTGCTGTCACCGCTGTGAGGTGGTAACTGCCAGGCTTGTGAGCAAAGTTTGATAAAAGCCTTGGAAAAAAAAAAAAATCTTTTCCATCAACGTCTTCTATCTGCAAATGCGTCAAGTCGGTCAACACTGCGATGCGCTGTCTGTAAGCCCCCCGTTCACGGATTGTCCCTCAACCCCCCTCCAAATGTTTCTTCCAACGATGTTTCAAAATAATCTCATGTTTTAAAAATACTACAAATGGAAGATTTTGGGAAAAATTTGTTCTCATGTTAGGATGAAAGTGATCGACTTTGTTTCTCTTGTTACGCAACTTTCGCTTTTCAGTTGTGTCCTTTTTGTTGTGCAACCGGGCTCACACACAGGCTGCACACAGGGGCTGCTTCACTCTTTCTGCATCTATGACTTTTGTGATACCTGGTCTGTCTACACATAGATAACATGCATCACCTGCTCATGTCGGCTGCAGAAGCAAATGTGTGAAACTACTCTGTCTTCAGATTAATTCACGGTTAGCTGACCGAGGAGTGTGTGTGGGGGGGGGGGGGACTCAATCATTTCTTGGTACTTTCATGAGGAGTGGATAGAGTCTCAGTCCCAAATGAGAAAACTTACATCTCCGTTACATCACTGCAAGTTTTCCCATAAAGAAAGTGGGGGAAACACTTTTCTTTTAACCTTTCATGTCATTTGCTGCTACAAAACCACCAGTCACCTTCTCCCTTTGAGAAGAATGAGCGTTTTATTCATCAAATTGACTTTGCACCCATTGTTTTACCCATAAAGGGGATGACAGCATCAGCTGTCACTTGTCTGCATGTATTCATGGTATTAACTTGTTTGTGGTTCTTGATCCAAATTTAGAAATGGGACATTTATAATGCGATTACTTTTGTGGAAGCCCATTTCTTTGGACGTCAAAGTGTAAAAGGTCATATTCATTTTAAAAACCAAGTGTGTCCACAGTGTTTCATTGGATTTGAGCTGAGTGGGCATTACAGCAGCTCATTTGATATTTACACCGAGGTGCTCCCGTCGTTTACATCATAAGAAACCAGCAGCATACATTAAACTTAAGCGGGAGCCGACCTCCAAGATAACGTTCCCTTCCTACAATCACTGTGTTGACCTTCAGATGGGAAATTTTAAAAAAAAGAAGCGCTGCCAATGCCAAGCTGTCATCATTATCCACAGTAAGTATCACCAGTTCATGCAGATCACTAAGAATTATTGATGAATCTCAATTAGATCCGTCTCACTCCATTTGATGCTACACAGTCACGAAACGGTTTGCCAAAAAATTATGGGTATCAACATCCTGGGAGTCATTTATACGCCCGAGATGAGTGTTGATGGCAAAAGTGTTGATCCTGCTAAGTGTGCTGCACTTTATGCTTCCTTTGGCAGGCCTGACGATCACCCTGACACCCATCGCTCTCCTCCTCTAACCCAGCGCGTGTTATTATTTCCATATAATGCCGTTATGAAGCTCATTAAGCTATTCAAAGACCTGAAAATAAATTACGTGCCATTACAGCAAACTATGTTATGGCTCATAAATGTTATTCATGTGCTAATCAGTCAGAGTGCAACCATGTTTAATTTTCAATTAAAGCCAGTCGCCAGAGAAACGTATGATTTCAACCATTTGTGTAATAAGGATATATATACAGAAAGTGAATGAAAATCTAAGCAAGAATTAATACCGAAGGTAATTGGTTTATTGCCGAGAGTTTGGTTTGATTCCAGACGCAACAGTGAATTAACAGCCTCCCGACTGATAACAAGACTGGACATGAAGCTCATTTACGTCTGGAAGAGATTGAATCTCACGCAGGTCCACGAGATCAGTCTGCCATCAATTTGCACTGAAGCAAGTCCGCACTCCTCAAAGCAGATTTACTTTTCAGCAGCTGAAAAATATGTTTTGACATGAAACCGGAGAGCACAGTCAGTCAGCTGTGCCGCTGAAACTGTGTATCCAGGCGTACCAGCGGCAGAGCACTTCAATTTAATCACCATTAAAAAAAAAAAATGGAAGGAAAAAAAAGGCTTATTTTTCACAGGATAAAGCTCTGAAGAATTTGGTGTTGATGCCGGCACATGTACGACGCAGAAATGATTTACACAGTCAGGGTCCTGTCGGGTGGTCATCTATCTGACAGAGAATTCACTCAGGTAAACACAAATCACACAACATAAACAAATAAACAACAACAAAGGGCACCAAAAACACCCCCCCCCCCTTGCAGTTCACGGAGAACTCTATAGTGGGACAGAAGGAGCCGTGACACCGGGGGGACTCGGGGGACTCCGGACTTGGCCAGAAAAATAATTCAATGTGACTTTAGCAGCAGCAGCCAGTCCAACACAATCCACTCAGTGGATGTAGAACAAAACAGGCCGCTGAAAAACTAGCGTTTGGACAGCAGTCCAGTCACGCGCCATATTTATTCATGAAGCGCACTCGAAAAAGTGCAGGCGGTGACCACGGCGCTGCTAAAATCGCAAGGACAGACGCTGAAGTTACAGTTTAAAAAACACGGAGGAATAAAAGACTCGGACTGAGTTAAAAGCCCATGAATAAAAATGTGTCTTTAGATAAGATATATGGAAAAAAAAAGGAGAGGGAGCGTTTGGGCAGGTCTAACATGCAGGAGCAGCTCGATGCACGGAGCATGAATATAATCAGGGTGTCGCGTCGTTCGGTGGTTCCAAACCCAGAGGCCAGGACACCTTTGGGGGGGCACCATAGATAACAGGAAGGGTCCAAGGCTTTGGCTGCACATACTGGTTCTGAAAATTAGAACTGCACCATGAAAATAAAAACAAATTCAGGCCCCTTATTTCAAAGCCAGACTTGGAAATATGTACTTTTATTCTGAAGGATCCTGCTTTTTTGTGTTTCCACCAGTCAAAGTGTTTCCATCAGAATTTGGCTTCACTGGAACGTGTTGGAGAGCGGGTTCCAGAGCCTTGTTCAGAGGCAGTTTGGAGGGGCAGCAGGACTCCACTCATGGAAATAGAAAACCATCAGAGTGAAACCAGTGAGGACTTCCTGGTCCAGTTCCTGCTCTGACTGCCAACCCACTGCTGAGTATGTGGAGTTAGGTTCATTATGGAGGAGAGTGGAGTGAATGCAGAGTGGATCGATATGTATGTATGTTTAAAGCTTTAGTGCAAAGGCTCAGTCTGAATTTATGGAAATTCGACTTAATTGCACTTATTCTCTTCATTTCACCAGACATTTAATTTGTTAGTGTTGTTAATAGAGATTTATCGACTGCTGGAATATTGAATTAAAAGTGTTTCTCGTGGCTCTTGAAGAAAGTACACAACCAAATGTTTGGAGTTTTACTCTCTCTCTGCCCCCCCCCCCCCCACACACACACACACACACATACACACACACAGACACACACACATTGTTGTCAGGTCTTATTGCCATCAGACAACTTACGGGATGCATTGAGCGATTTGGACGCCTACCCTGAGAAAAATAGATCCGAGTTGCAATCGGAAACTGAGCGTGAAGGCCCGCAGTGCAAAAAAAAAACAGCGCAATGCTTTTTGAAGTGCAGCGTGACCATGAAAGGTATAGTCGGCTTTCTCCCCCCTGAGGAGGTGGCAGAGTTGTACCGTACAGTATTTAGGCCAGACACAACTGTCCTTTCACGGCTTAGTGGGTCAAGGAGCATAAGTGGCCCGTAAAGCTCGCCAGACAGAGTCCTGCAGGGATTCAAACACCAAATCCTACATGCCGCTTTTTCCACTTTATTTTATTTCTCCCCCTTTCCCATCCTAAACTCGGCAACTCTTCTAAGCCTGATGGTCGTACTCTTAAGCAGATGGTGCAGTGCAGTCCCACAGCCTGGCTTTTAAAAGCTCCCTTCCTGCCTTGCGCAGACACAGACTCCTCACTCGGCGAAAATATACAATAACTTGATTAAGACCTACTGCATGAAAGCCATTGCAAATTAAATTGTGGCAAAACACTGAAGCTGGAGAAGGAACAACGGGGAGTCTTCAAATCACCCCCGTCTGAGGGAAGTGCGGAGCGACGCAGCGCTCGCCGCTCGTCTGCGCGCCTGTGACGAGTTATTAAAAGTGCAACCCAGTCCCAGGGGGTGGTGTGTAATTTTAGAATTAATATACAATTTAGAGCTCGGTGTTTGCGGCGCCTGAATTATTCACACGCCTTTCTGCTACGGGCCCGGGTCTGGTGGGGGCTGGCAAGTTGCTACGCATACAAATTAATATATTATGTCAGTGTATGAGAGAACGGGAGGGGAGAAGAAGTACATTAGGCGAACGTAAACATTTGTGCCGGGCGACAAAACAAGACGTTTGCTCTTGTGCAGAGTTCATTTCTGAGAGGCTGTCGTGCACTGATGGGAATAGGGCCAAAGCATTCTGCGGTATTGGGACAGAAAAATTACAGTTTCGTCTGTGAGATATTCTTCCCGGCATGTTCCTACATCTGTATTTTACCCGATTACTATTTGAGAACACACACGGCAACACGTCGAATTGTAAATAAACTCTGATGAAAACCAGCTCTGCGTATATGAACACACCTGACGGGCAAACTGGCAAATTCAGCAGTCAAACAGGAAAAAAGTGGCTCTTTCCTACAGCCTCCAAATGAATAATCACACAGTAACAATGTTAAATTCTCATTTGTGCGTCTTTTGAACTGGAATAAATCAACTCGAACACTCAGAAAGAAAAGTCGTGCTCTGTAAACCAGAAAAACCTTGAATTATTTTAGCTTAAACTAACATAAAAAAAAGCTGCTCGACAGTTCATGTGAATAACAAAACCTCGCCCCAAAATATCCCATGATAGCAATTAGAAAATCACAGCTTCTTTGTGTCCGTCTCTAGAAAAATAATTCTTTTCTACTTGTAAAGTTGTATATCAGTTTGAAGGCAGCTTCAGTTCGACAGCTGTGGGCCTGTTTCACCTCATTCTCGTTAGCGTGCCCTAAAGATCCTGTTGGTAAGCGGGATACAGTGACGAGAACCAAAGAACAAAAAAAAAAAATGCAATTAGGAAAAGTGATGCGGTTAGACAATCGTTAGCTCTGGCAGCTTCTGCCGGACAGGTGTGACCCGGCAAACTCCAACCGTCCAAAGCTGATTACACAGAGCGTCTCCAGATAGAGCAAATATGTCATTTCTCCGGTTTCGCCGCTCACCTCGTGCTCCGACAACAAAACTTGTGGAAGGTTTAAAACGAATCTCAACCCCCCCCAACACACACACACACACACGGGCTCCCGTGTTAAGGAAGCAGACAAGCAGAACCTAACCAGCATTTGAAATAACAAGGGCTTCCTGCTCCGCCTGCAGTAATGTTAAAACACCGCTGGGTCTAATTGGTACCATGGCACACCACACCAGCACAAATCTTTCTTTTTAACAGTGCTGCCACCAATGTCACTTTTTTTTTTTAAAAAAAAGAAAAAAACATAATGAGAACAGTGAGAATATCTTTAAAGGTTCCATCAGGGTTTTTATACGGCCAAATCAGACCATTTATTCTGTAAAAGTGCATTTAACTGGCTGTCCGAGGCCTCGCTGCTGCCTGCATAACAAGCTGGGCTGCTGTGACACATGCCCATCCTGGGACTCCCAATTACTGGGCCCCCTGGAAACGGCTGACATTCGTCGGTCTTTCTCCTCTCTCTCCTTCGCTGTACTTCGGCTTCAGTTTATGAGCCGTCCCATCACCTCCCTCCAAACTGGGCAGAAAAAGTAGGAAATCTCCGTTTTGTGGTAAACTTTTCACTCGATGTCGCAACAAAACAGATCACCACCAAGTAGACTTAGCTTATTCCAACTCAAAAATATCTTATCACACCTTGGAGCTACAAACGATCCTTTCGAAGCATTAACCTGCTTATTTCAAGGTCTATTTGTCTTGGGCTAACTGCCTTAATTGTCTGTTCATTCTGCTGTTGACTTCTGCTTCGAGGCGTTGATGATGATGCTTCAAAGTGCACAGACATGTGGACACGAAATTGTGCTCCAACTGGCCACAACTTCTATTACCTCCATTCTGCTTTCATTTCCTGTCCTGCACTTGACAACACAAGATGGAGCAGGTCTGAACCGGACCTGACCTTAATCCCATTAAACACTTGTGGGGGGGGCTCAGCTTTGGCATGCTGTCAGAGCCTGAGTGACACAGCACGAGCATGTTGGCTGCCTTGTGACGAACACCGGCGGCGAAATGGAAACGTCATTATTGCTGCATGTGACCAGTGGGATGGCGGTTTGCCAGGCTGAGCTTTTATTTATTTTACTGAGGTTCTTGTTTATTGAATGAATCAATCAGCAAAAATGTTCAGTTTTTTAAAAAAATGTCACTAACGTATACTTGCGTCTCTGCATTCAAAATAGCACTTTTTCATTGCAGGCTGCTGAAGCTGACAGCTTAAAGTGGCAGAAAAACAACTGCACACACATGCTGACACCTATGGATGATTTAGAGTTACTAATTGACCTTACAGGGAGTTTTTAGGACAGTGGAAGGGAAAAAAATCCTGATCTGGAGAAAATCCACACAGGGAGAGGAAAACAGGCACAGATCCAGGATCCACCAAGTAACCAATCAACAAGATTCAACCGCACAATTAGATGTAAATGTAACTTCTTTAGTGCAGAGGTGGTGCAAACTTGCACCCAACAAAGCTGCTCATTCCACAAATGCATGTTGCCTACACATGCGGCAACATCCTAAGGCTAGGTCATCCAGACAAAATGGTTAATGGTAAAAAGTTCAGTTTTTTGAGGTCTGCATTTGCTGTTGTTTTCCTGAGCAGCTCCTCCTCAGGTCAGAAACTGCTCGTCTCGTCCGGGGCTACAGAATACATAAGGTGAAGGAGCGAGGCGCTGGACAGGTCACCAGTCTATTACAGGGTGAGGAATATAAGTGCCAGACAAGTGGACACATTCAGGCCTGTAGAATCAAATACAGACGGACGGCGAATTCAGCACAGCACAACCCAGCAGTGTATTAGCTGGTTCTGATTCACTGCGAAAAGACATTTTGGGGGGAAAAAAAAGAAGAACTTCAGACGGGCAGATGTATTTTTTATGCTGCTCGTGGTGTTACTCTAGGTTATGGACATGGAGCAAGTCGAGAGCTAATTATTATATTCTGAAGAGGCTTTAAAACGAAGAACATACCCCCACCTATTTTCCACCAGGAGTTGTGCCTCTTTTTTTTCTGGGGTAAGAATTAACTGAATCACTGCACACACTTAACCGGCTTTCACGTCTTCTCTCATTTAGGGCTCGCTGGATGTCCGCGGAAAATGTAGCCCGTGATGTAGCTTGTAAAATTGGGGGTTTTAATGCTAAATTGACCTCAGTTGCGCAATAATGAGCCGCCTCCCATGTACATGTTGATGCTTGAATTATTTATGATTTTCCCTCCACAGTTCGCCTGCCTTCTCGTTAACGGGGCTGGGAAATGAGTTTGCTGAAAACTGGCCAAAGTGAGATCTCCCCTCTCGGCTTACGGAACGTGGCGCATTAAAGTGAATCACAGCAGACAGCTGGGGCCGCCCTTTATGGTAATGCACCCTCTACAATTACTGCTTCGACCTTCCCCGCCGAAGAAAAATGGGGAGACGTCCATTTAGCGGCCCTTTCAAACACTTAGTGGCAGACACGTTGGGCAGCGGGAGAGCACCTTTTGCCTGACATTGACTCTTGTTTAGAGGAGACGGAGGAGATATTACAAAGGTGACAGGTTGACAGATGAGATGCATCTGTCAACCTGCAGGAGGACCAGGGAGCAGCGATGCAGCCACCCTGGCCAGGAGGAAGGAGCTGGAGAGGCAACGGTGTCAACGATAACTGCAGATGTTCCACAGTTTTTGAAGACCTTATTTAAAGTTCCTTTGTATCTTGCATTTTGCAAGGATATATATAAATATATAATTGCACTTTTCACAAAGAACATTTTGTGCAGCTTTCAACAACACATTCCACTGCATTGCAAAAAAAATGTTTTGTAAGTAGTCAGCTGTAAATCTTAAAAAAAAATCAATTACTAGTGGTGAGGGTCACTTAATAAAACGACAGTGCTATTGCCCGATGTGCTTTTCTTTTTTTGTCCCCCAAAATTTGAAGCTGTTCAAGGTTTATTTATGTTAAAAAAACAGAACAACTTTGCATCAAATAAAGTGAAAAAAACATACATGTATACAAGTAAATACAAAACATGTTGCCATAGCTCAAAAATAGGAGATGGCGTAAAAAGCAATGTGATATTTTGATTCAGCTTGTGAAAAATCTCCGAAGTCAAGGAAAAAACAAACATTATGTTTGGTGTTGACCAGTGTGATTTGTGCGATAACGCTAGATCTGCCCGTCTCCTTTATGCATCCTTTGAAGGTGCATTCAGCAGATGTGGCGACTTTACATTCAGCTGAAAGCTTCAAATTGTCATCAGTTGAAAAGAATGTCCTGCAGGTAAACACACCGGTACAGAAACGTGCTTTGCCAGGAGAATGTAGTTTATCCTTCAAAGCTTCTTGTACAAACATGAAAAGCTTGTTTTTTGAAGTCCAGACGAAGTCCGCAGCTTTCAAGGATTTTCCACGTCTGTACAAGTCGGCCATGACTCATGCATGATGCGATCTCGCGCGCGCGGCTCTGGCGGGCAAGAGTTAACAAATTCTACAAAGTGTTGTTTGTCCGCATGCACCGGTGGATCGCAAGCGTGCTCAATGCCTCCTCCAGCCAGGCTCTGAACACACTTGGATGGCTCAAAGACAGAACACACCTCTAACATGGAGTTTTTTTGGGATCTGATTGTGGCTTGTTGACTGTTTAAGTCTCATCTTTGAAACCTCTTTTCTTATTTAAGGGTCATGGGATGGGGGAGGGGGGCTGGAACTGGTCCCAGGTGACATTGACTGAAGATGGGGTACACCCAGGATCACCAGCCAATCACTGGGCACACACAGTGACAGACAACCACCCACAGATATTCACACATACGGCTAATCGAGTTATCATTGGAACCAAAGTGCACGTTCTTTGGACTGAGGGAGGAAACCCGGAGAGGGAACATACACACACAGAAAAGGCCCCGGCTGGATTTGAACCCTCGACCTTTGCGCTGTGAGGCGAGAGCTTCAACACTACCACACCGCCGTGTGCAGCCCCTATGTTTTCTCATCTCAATTAAAAAAAAACAACTAAAACCGCCCACATCTTCACACCACGGGGAGTCCAGACCATCCTACGGTCCAGCAATCGGTTCATGCTAAGGTCTGCGTTCGACCCGCGTGGAGTACAGTACAAGGACTCGCGATGTGAGTCAATAGACAGTAGGAGAGGAGTGGAGACTCACCCTTTATTCTCAGGCTCTGTGGGATCCCGTCCTGCAGGAAGCAAAAGAAACAAAGAGAATAAGACATCAAGGTTACAATAAATATTAGGTCCAGAGCTTTGCAAACAACACTGACAGTTTGGCCTGCGTGTGTGAGATCGTCTTGCATCAGACTAATTCCAACTCCACGTTCAATTGAGTTTGCATGTAAATGCATAAAAACATCAAAGTCGAAGGATTTTTTTTCCTCCAACCAAATTATCTGCCATGTTCTACAGTTAAGGGGCCTTTCCACACAGACGGAAATGTTCAAGTTTTTGCAGAAAAACCTTCAAAATATTTCGCGCAGACCACTGACAATACTGAGACGACGTGATTTGTAAAGCCACTAAAATGGCCCTGAAGAAGACGTGGCGCTGATGTAAACAAACAGACCTTTTGAATCCTTTCTCCCCTCCTATTTTCCACCTCAATCTTTCTCTTTGAAACACTAAACATAATTCTGAATGTCCGGAAATCTATTGACCAAACCACTGGGTTTACATTTCCCTCTCCAACTGTGAACGACCCTCCTGGTGGAGAGGTCGTGGTCCCGGCCTTTGGAGACCAGCAGCATCTGAACACGCATAAAGGATCGCGGTGGCAGAGAACACCGCTATCAAGACAAGTATCCTAAAGAGCTGCTCACCGACGCAGAAGGACGAGGCACACTTAATGTGCGAGATCTCTCCAGCGAAAAGCTGCACAGCTCATCCTCCCTTTTCGACTCTCGCTTTCTACCTCCTCGGGCTGGGTGGTGGTACAGCAAAGATGCATTATGCAACAGGTCCATAGTCAATAATGAACAGGAGTCTCGAGCTGCTGACTCAAAATAGCAGCTTACCCAATCCTTTAGTGTGCACAGTGAAGCCTTACACAATGAATTCTCTCCTCAATATATGTCTCCAATTAAAGACAGCTCATCAACATTTGACATAATTTGTTTCAACTGATTGACACAAACTGTATGTGTGACATTATTTGAGATGTGTGCGAGCACAAGGTTTCCTCTACTCCTTCTCTCCCTACTTTATTTTTGTCATTTTCCGATTTTCATAAGACCTTCACCGAGTTGGTGCATCGTCAGAGCTCCAGTTGCTAATGAAATCCATATCGGATGCAAAAAACACCCCCATGACTAATGATATTCTTTTAACGAGGCTGAAGTTAAATGTGGAGGCTCCTTATGGCAGCCAGGCTGCTGTGAAATACAGCTGCCAGTTCACTTGCAGCTGCAAAACCGACAAGAAAAATACCAACATGCCAATTATGGGGGACACCTGCCCCAAGTGAGGGCGGCGCAGACGAGTGGCACTCATGAAAACGTGTGGGTTAACAAGGTTGTTAGCGTGGCAATCGGAAATTTGGTTAACTACGGAGCGGTGAGCAAGGGTGGTGCTAACCCACGAGTTTAGAGGTGATTTTTAATCAGGCAGTCAGATGGTGAGAAGCTCATACTGGTTCCATCCTCCAAGAAAAACAATTGAAAGTCTCTCAAATGTGAAAGCTGAGAAAGATGATCTCATTCAGACAGGAAGGCGATGGAGTGATAAGCACTGTCCAATGAGGCCCCAGCCTTAACTTTTGGGAGCCAGCATCTTCAAAAGTGCCAGAATGAAAAAAAAAAACAGCCTCATATCATGCCTCTTGCTTTTGTTTGTACAACCAATAACACCAAGCTCACCCCTTTGTTTATTTACCACGGCGGTGTTTTTTTTCAGGACATATTCCTTGTCTTCTATGTTTTTGGTTTTGAGTTTTTGTTTGCTTCAGCACTACTTAGAGGCCGAGCAAAAAGTACAGTGATGCTGTGGTTTAGCACAGACAATCCTCCAGTTCTTCACAAGATGTTATGGTTATGCAAATCTTTCTTTGAGTTGATTTTTTTTTGTCAATTCATCAAATCACAGATATAAACATCAGTGGTGACCATCAAATTTTGCTCATTTCCTTCCCCAGAAATCTTAAAGCGCTGCTTGGAATTATGATGATCCAACCAGTAGCTGCTGAGATGCTGCTTGGCTAACTGTTCACATGACATAAATGATGAATATGCTGGTCTCAGGGGTAAAACTCAAACACCTCGGAGAGCGCAGACCACCGCCGAGACGCCTGTTGACCTTTCCTGCCTCAGCCTCTTGCACACTGGACCCTTTGAAAGGGCCACACACTCTTATAACATGCGACAGAAATGACTTCTCTCATCATTTTGAATCACCGGATGACTGGATCACCACCTGAATGTCTTCACTCTTTTCGTTGCACCACTTCTTCCCCCCCCCATCATGCCAATTTCATCCAATTCAATTGAAAGCCTTTTGAGCTATTTTGCAATAAGACGGACAAACCAAAGCCGGTGAAAACATCCCCTCCCTGGCTGAGGTAAGAAAAAAAAAGGAAAAACCCTCCCCAAGCCCATCATCATCTCTCTGGCGTTTCACAAACCGCTTGTGATGAGTAAACCCAGTAAGCACAAATCACAGTAAACACCTGTGGCTCCGTGACATTCTTTGTATGCCCCCCATCACCACTCTCTGGAGAAGGTGACATTTAGATGTGCTCTACAGGTAGGGAAGATATCAAATGGGCCTTATTTGCATATGGCAGACAGTGTTCACACTTCATTTGTTTGAAGAGAGCGACACCCCCCCTCCCCCGAGGGGCCGCTGGCAGGCCTGTCTCTCCTGCCCCGAGACTCTGGGGACGGTGGAGCACCCAGCTGTACGACTCGTGCTTCATCTGGCCCGTCACGGCGAGCTGGCTGACCGCCCACATCTATCTATCTCGCGCCCCTCTTCTCGCGCTCAGTCTCTCAGCTCCCCCCTTCCTCGCTCCACCGGCGCCCACCACCTCCTTGTCCTCTCTCTCTCTCTCTCTCTCTCTCCCCCTCTACCTCCCCATCTCACCAACACCACTTGTCCACGCTGACAACTTCCAAGTACACTTCAACAAAAAAACCCTGCAAATTGCAACACACATATGTGACAAGAGTACAGTACTACGCACCATCTGCAAAGCCAGATACTGTATATTGAGCAAATTTCAGAGCAGCAGTGCGAGGTGTCAAAACAAACAGGCCTCCTCCTTCACTTTATCACTGCTTTATGACGGCAGGTCTGCTGATGCAGAGGCTTCTGGACAAAGAGCCGTGACACGCTGCAGAAAAACAAGCCGGACTCAGTGGGGTCATCCAGCAGTGGTGCAACGGAAAAACAGAACCAGGGAAGTGCACATTCCCAAAGGAGAACTTTGCACATCATCCATAAAATGGAGAGTCAATGTGCTGACAAGCTTTCTTTTTCCTTTGTATGCTTTTTTTTTTTTTTTTCGTCTTTTGGGTCTCAAACCCATTCATCATTGGAGGGTTGCACACTGTCCCCCCTAACCTGCAGCAGCGTGCCCACACCGCTGACTGCAGAAAACAATGGACCACAGAACGGCTCCTTCAACACGGGGAGCCAAAATATCTCAATCACCCCCTGGTGGCAGGCTGGAGTATAGATCTGAATTCCTGTCACGTCCGTGCTATACTGGATAGTACATAAGCAAATGATTAGAGTAAAAAAAACCTCCAAGCTATGCTTTTGTGAGTTGTATTCTGTACTTTGTTTGAAATCAGTATGAGGCCGTTGGCAGCTGCTGTGAGTCGCTCACGCGAGGGTCTGAGCAGAGAGCTCAGAACGGAGCTGCACCATTCACTCCATGCTCTTGTTGCAGGTGATGTAAGCATACAGTGTGTAACCTGGATGCACCTTAAAATAACAGATAGTTGCATGAGTTTCACTCCAAATGCGTTATAGTAAGTGAATCTGCTATTTAATACTTGGCAAATTGCACCCTTGTTATCAGTATTCATGACAGGAAATGATCAGAACAGGCACCACCGTGGGAAAAAAAACTCATATCAATCCTAAAGAGTAAATAAAATCAGAGCAGAGCAACACGAGTGTGCTACAGGAAGCCTTTTTTTTTCGCAAAGCACAGGTCAGTGCCGGCATGGACGTCGGCACCTTGTTATTGTTGTAGCAGGCTGGCTCCGTACAGCATCTGCTTCTAAAGCCTCTGCGGAGACTACACAGACGCTGGTTACCTCAGCCCCGGGCTGGCTGCCATTTGAAAGCAGACAGCTCATCAGGATGAGTGACAAGGGGTTAGGGCTGAACCGACCAGCTGAAGAGGAAGAGGAGGAGGAGGAGGAGGGGTGGATGTAACGCTGGCAGTCATCACATGTGAACCAAACGTTTCCTGCTGCAGCTTTAAGTGATTCACATCAAGCTGTTGTGAATCGTACGACCTGCACTCGCTTTTCGTGTCGCTGCCTGTTTATCCCAATTTAATTTCCACCTCCTAACCCCCCCCCTCTCTCTCTGTCTGTCTGTCTCGCTCTCTCTCCCTGTTTATCCCCTGTTAATCTAGATTTGCCATGTGGCCAGGCCAGCGCTGGATGGATGAGGCCATGCACACAGTTGTCCTTGCCTCCATTTTGTTTGTCCCGGCATAACGGCTCGATGTCGAAACGACCACCTCGCAGAAATTGCTTTTGTCCCTCACGCCGTGGAGAAAAAAAAAACAACCCCTGAGCGCTTCACCTCAAATTTCACAAATTACAAATTGAGCCTCTCCATCAATCTTACAGTTAAACTCCTCACGCGAGACCTTGAGTGAAACCCGGAGTGTATAACCCCAGGACCGCTCAAGAGGAGCCCGGTGAGTGCAGCGGCGGCACTCAGAGCGCTCAAAACCATTAAAAGCAATTATAATTAGCGCTGGCTACGGCTGGACGGGACCCCGTGTCCCGCGGCTGACCCCGTGTGTGTGTGTGTGTGGGGGGGGGATTTCACAGTCATTTTCCTTGAAACAATGCCATGGGAATTATGGCTCCAACATGTGACCAGCTGTTTATGGCGCGGCGCCTGCTGGTGATTGAAGTCTTTGCAGGGGGAGAAGCTTATGAGGTCATATCTGATCCCGTTACCCTCGTCAAACGCTGTCCTTCAAAGCGCGGCAGAACACGAAGCAGCACCACTGTCGGCCAACGACAAACAGAAATATGTGCTGTGGTTTCATTCTTTTAGTTTTTGTACTACCTGATTCAGAAAGTTGACTTGTTGTCCCCAAACAGCCCAAAGTTAGCTGGGCTGCAGTCCTGCGTGGTCCTCGGTGTGTCCCAGCTTCAGCACACCTGATTGCAATGAGGCTCGTTATCGGACGCTCTGCTGAGTCACACAGTCGTCAGACACGTTGGGAACACTGGAGAGGCTCCGACACGCCCTCACATGACAGCTCCGCAGGAAGCCTGCTAACGAGCCCCACGGCAATCAGCTGTGCAGAAGCCAGAACACATTGAGTAAATGGAATGCGGCCCTCCGAGACCGGGAGCATCCCACCTCTGTTCTGAAGCAAGAGCGTCAAACATGAGGCTCATGGGCCTAAAACCAAAGCTGCAAGAGGGTTCAACGAGGGGCAGCTGTAGTTTGGGAAGCTTTGCTGATTTTTCCACTAGGTTTCATATTGTTTCAGCTTGAGCTCCGACATTTGGTGAATGGTGAGAAAGCTGACGAAAATGTGTTCAAGACTCTTGCGACTCGTGCGTATGTGCAACACAGTAAATAGGTGCTAAGTACCCAAGGAGCACATCTGTTCCTGCACATTGAATTATTACAAATTTAGTGAAGAACTGAGATCACACAACCCACTGTTGGGACCTGTATTCCTTTCCTATGACGAAATCAAGTCAGCAGCACATCAAGTAGGGGCTTGTGATGATGCATAAGTAATATATTGACATTACATAAGGGACGGGCGTAAAGAACCCCCCCCCCAACCAAAGAACTGATCAGTTCATGTGGAGATATGAAGAAGGAAGGAGGAGCCATCTCACCTCAGTGACTGAGGGAGCTGGATCTCTCAAAGCACTGGCGTCAGAAGTCCACGCAGCAAAAGCACGAGTGTCATTATTCACCGTTATGTGCATCCCAGTTGCGCTCGGCGCTGGAAACTGGTCAGATAAGTCATGAGCACGGCGTACTCACTTACCACGCACTGAACACTGGCCTCTTCGAAAAAAAAAAACACTGAGGTCCAAAACTAAAAGCAGCTGACAGAAATGCTCCTCGCTGAGATAATCGGTGATGGAACAGAGTACACTCGATAGGAAAATAGCACCGGCATCCAAACCATCCTTTGTAGTGTGCTGAACATGACAGAGGTTGCAGCGACACGGTTGCTCACATTGATGTATCAAGATGTAAAAAAATACTTTGCTTTGTAAGAAAAGTCAGGTCCTTTAAAGTACATCTGTTAACTGTACATTAAAAGTGATCCCACTGAGGCTGTTTTCTGCCCTGACGCTGAGCGTATTCATACCTCGCATTATCGTTTTGCTGATCAAGCCCGAGCTGAGCTCAGATCAGCTCTCTGTGGCCTCATTATTGGGATAAGTGCGACGACCCTGCTCTGAAAATTGACGTCTCAGTTTGAGAGAAATGCTTCCTTGCGCACTGTTCAATCAGCCGCACCGACAAGTTGAAGACCCACAGCTTTTCCCGCAGTCTCGCCAGCACTGAAGGAAATCCAACAACAAGGACAGCGACATAATTTGCGAGTCCTGCCCGACAGCGCGGCGTTTTCTTTCCGCGCCGCGGCTGTAAATTTTGCCCCCAACTTTGCTTGACAGGCAGGCGGACGAATGGAGTTCACCTCCGTCCCCTCTGAGACAAACTGTAATTGTATGCAGATGCAGTAATGACATTCATTCTACGACGTAATCGCGTCCGGTACGTTCAACTCATCGGCGTGGGAAAGCGCATGCATCATTTTTGTGGCTTCTCATCAAGTCCCCGCCGCACGTAGATGCGCGTTAATTTAATTATGCACGCTGCAAAAAGGGGACGAAAGTCAAAGGCAGTTAGTTTCAATCAGAGACGATCTGCTGCTTCGCGGAGCAAAGTCTTCGCCTTGAGAAAGTGCCAGCCGTCTAAAACGTATGTATGAAAAACTGAAAAGTACACAAGATTCTGTGCGACTGAAAAATACCAAGAAGGGACACCAAGGACTGCAGGAAGAAAGAGATTAAAAAGCAACAGCTCACGAGAGAGGATTTCAAATACCGCCCGTAAAAAAACGACAGCACAATTTCAAAGTTTCAGATTTGGAGATTCGCGCGTTTCAGGGTCTTTACAAACATCCAAAGCCGCTCGTTTTTCGACAATGAACTTTGTGAAGATGCTTTATCTGACGGGAGGCTTTTAGGCACTTATTTAATATATAGCAATTCCATGTCACTCGGCTTTATAGTAAGTGAAATCGTAAGCCGGGCTACAAAAAGAATGGAGCTCAGCCAGCCCACCGAGAAGGCTTTTCTTTCACTCAGGAAGTACGACGGCTGCCCTGGAAGCACGGAGCAGTACGCCGCTCTAACTCTCTACCTGTGGCAGACGCTATCATCGATTTCATTACGGTTCGACTTCAGCACTCCATATTCGTAGGAGCCTGTTAAAAAAGATCTCTGTAAACAGTCCTGAATTAAACACTGAGTGATGCATTTAAAGCCAAATGGAAATGAGGCTGGAAAACAACAACAGAGTTGCTGCAGCATAGAAAACAAACATCACTCAGGTGGGGAACGACAAAGGGATCATTTGCTTGTCATTTTTTTGGAGGGGGGGGATGAAACATCACAGCTTGGCAGAAGTGAAGCCTCCGCACTTTACCGATGCGATGCTCCACCTACATTGGACTTCCAATCACTTTACTTCCCCAAACACACTCGATTTTGATGGCCGCGGTTTTCTCGAAAAGGAGGCGAACGAGCACCACCGAGTCTGCGGTTATGGAAAGCGTCTGTGTGAATAAATCCCGTTCGGAAAGGTCAGAGTGTGTTTGACCATCGTGTCAACTCAAACAGCGACGCGCCGCTTCCCGGCTCCTCGCTCAACTATGATACAGCCCAATGACGTTCCCGCCATCTGTTCCCTTGGACTCGCTCTCTTTTCTAATAACCTCTCTCCAGACCCTCCCTCCCATCAGTGCTGCTGTCTCTGCCTGGGCAGACCAGACTAATGCCGATTAAACAAAAATAAGAGAGGAATAGTCAAGACTAGTGGTGACAGATGCCCTTCATGTAAAGCCAGGCATAAGATACAATACAAACGAACGTGTCTGACTTTCTTTATAATCACTATTATTGGATTTTTTTCCCCCTAAAAACTGTTTATTTGTTGTAAAATTGCAAAAGAGGCTTGCAGGAAATGTGCACTAAAGGACCAAATTCAGTTTATTGCCTCTTGACAAAACGCTTTGTTCCCCCTCGTCTCCCTGCCCGCCAAAACAGTCAATTTCTCCCTTCGTCCGCCTCTAATTGATCCATGTCTGCGACTCCGGTGTCGAGGAACTGAGGCAGCAGAAACAAAGCGCATGCCGCCAGTTTTGGGTGGGTGGGTGGTGGGGGGAGGTTTGAAAACTGCAACTCGTTCCTCGAGACGTGGCGAGAAGAGAAGGATGAATAAAAGTGGCAGATTTTGCTCGTAGGGGGCGCTGTCCTTCCTCTCCAGGCTGATCGGCGTTCAATTACATCTCTCTCTTAAAAACAACGCTCATCGGAAATGCCAGTGTGACCACCTTCACTCCATCCAGAGCTCGGCTCTGCTTGCCATTAATCCGATGTTGTCTTTGAAACGACAGTCTGCTGTAATGATTCATCAACTATGTTTTGTTTTGCTTTTTTTTTAGTGGAGAGGGAACCACAAGAGAGTCGTCAGACCAAAGAAGAAGTGTCACTGGCAATTACCTTCATGCAAAACAAAAAAAAGCACAAACTCAGTATGGACAGCAATTGAAAAGAGAAGTGGATCGATACCTTGTGTCGGAATCTCACGACGGGTCGATAGGGCGACGACCCGAACGGCTCCTTGTTGGGCCTCCCATCGGCGCCGAGCGCGAGGAGCCCCAACAGTAGAACTGCAGCCGACCACCATCTGGCCGTCTTCATTGGTCGTTTCCTGTCAAAAAAAAAAAAAAACAGCCAATGAGAACGGTGAGGACTCGTCTCAAAACACTCTGAAAGTTCAATAGCGCTCGGTCGAGACAATGCATCAAGTCTGCTGTAATTAGTGGGGACAATGGGCACCGCAAAACTGTCGCCAGTTTAAACTGAAGCTATCAATACGTGACCCCCCCCTCCCCCTCGCTGGGGGAGGGAGATTAGATCTCCATTTGAATCAATTATGGGGAAAATAGACGTCATGAGAAAATCAAGATAAAGAAGACAAAGAGCCGACGTATTACGGCAATTAAAGTAAGGGCTTTGGATTAATTAGTCTGAGTATCTGAGTCAAGCAACCGCGATGTCGTGGAGAGATTACGTCTCCAACACGCTTCCTGGCAGGCTGGAGGGCGCGCGGCCCAAATATGTTGCAGGGTGAAGCAACAAAAACAAAACCAAAAATCCCAGCCTCACCTCCGATATAACAGCATTTTCAATTATTCATTACGCCGCGCACAAAACAAGTTTGACCTTTGCATGACATGAATTAAACAAAAAAGGGGGAAAAAAAAGTGTGTCGCAGGGAGTCAACATGCTCTGGTGGAAACGTCTGTCTGTCGCAGGAGCAAGCAAACGCCGACGCGCGCACACGTTTTATGTTAAAAAACCGGCACCGTGTCTCATCCTCCTTATTTTTATCCCTCGTCTTTATCTGCATTTATGCCCCTTCAGTTCTTTCAGAACGTCACTGCAAGAAGAAGAAAAATCCCCCCTATTGTCACGGGGGCTTTATAAATAAATTTGACTCAACTTGACTTGTTGATTTTCTAAGCCAAACAGCGAGCTGCGCTCTCTGAGCCGCGCCGAAGCCACCCGAGCCCGCTCGTCATCCTTCCCGCGGAGGCAGATGAGTGACAGCGGGACGGTGACCCCGCTTCCTTGTTCTGCTGGAGTGACACCGAGTCAGACAACAGTGCCACTGTTGTGGCAGCTTCCGCGGGCCCCGCCTGCTCTCTGCCGCGGGTCGGGAGGTCGCGCCGGCGGAGCTGGCGTGTCACGGTGATGTTCTGGACGAGGAGCAAACATTGAAACTTTATTTTTTTTCTTGACTTTCGCTGACTTCTCTTGGCTTCCTGAGCTGTTTGACACCTGGAATATATATATATATTTTTTATATATCTGGACGAGCACGACAACATCACTTCTCGAGAGCTTCTTGTCCTTTTGAACTCAAATAAACATCTTGGTTTATGAACTGCGTGCCATCACGGCAGACAGAAATACAGTTCAATGTCCTTTTATTGAAAAAATATTTTTTCTTTCAACTTAAAAAAAAGATATTTACACTCTATTTAATGTATCTGACACAAAAAACCTTGGATTGTTTTTTCCACGAATTCCTTCTCTTCAATTTATTCTAAATGGATAAATGATCATGAAAACTGGGACAATCCTCCCACCATCTTTTCGTGTACAGGCATAACTGTGGGTTCAAGGCAGGAGACACCTTGGACAAGACTCACACAAAGAGAGAGATGGACCACCACTCAAGAAAAAATGGCCGTATTTTCCACACTATAAGGTGCACCGGATTATAAGGTGCACCTTCAATGAACGGCCTATTTTAAAATTGCTGTCATATGTAAGGCACAGAATTAAACTGCTGTTACTTAGGCGACACCCCCTGACTACGGTAGCCATAAGTAAACAATATTGATCCATATCCAAGGCGCACCGGATTATAAAGTGCACTGTTGGTTTTGGAGAAAATTAAAGGCTTTTAGGTGGCTTATAGTGCAGAAAATACAGTAAGCTTACAGAGAATTTAGAGTCTCTATTTCTAATCTAACACACTTGTCATTGGTTTCATGAGAGCAAGTCTGAGCACTCAGGAATAATCCTCACATAGAGAGACAAAAAACCTTCAAAGGAAAAGGTCTGTGCCCAGAACTGAACCTGGAATTCCTCACTGTGACACCATCGTCCAAAACCACTTCACCACCAAGATAAAGTAGGGTAAACACAACAGCCGTCTGTAAAAGACCCAATGTACAAGTTATATGTAACCCAGCACCATAATCCTATCTGTTAAATCCTCAGTCTTTAACCCCGGTTTACTTCAGGATGGAACATGTGAGCGTTTGTAGATTAGACGTCTCGTCACGCGCGCCTCTCAGTCCCTCTCTCGGTGTGATGTAGAAGCTGTTCTCTGCTTGGTGGGGTGCTCCCTCATGACAAAGAACGAGCCGAGCAAATTCAAACCTCGCTGTAATTGCTAAAATGCTAATAAGGATCAACAGCCTCAACTGCCCCCCGCCCCACAGACAGATTATGTCCGTTTTGTGCTATGGAGCCCTGAAAGTCGAACGCATCGCCTCTTTAAAGTGAACACATTATTCTGCATGCATTTCCAAACTCTCTGGGTCTCCAGGTAGGAACCCTGCCTGCAGCAGCTGCTGCTCCACTTCTCTGCTAACGCAGTCTTTTAGCCACACTAGGTGGATTACCATATCTGCGAGCACAATCAATCACCTCGCTCGCAGCGTCCCAGTGTTAAATGGGTTATTAATGGACTAACTTTTGCAGGATGCTGTGTCAGAGACAAAGACATATGCACAGTTTTGGGAAGTTTAACTCCATCATGCCACACCTAACAGACATTTAGTCAGAGGTGCAAAAGTAACATGTAAACGAGGAAGCTTTCCAGAATGTCCTCAGCTGACGTTATGGTCATTAGTAGTCCTACTGGGTCCATAGAAATAGTCCTGAGCTGCTTGCTATGCTGCTGTGCTTCCTTTAAAAGACCTTTTTTTCCATCTCGAATTGACAAAACTTGCTTTAAAGTGACATTACGCCACACAATTGCATTGTTTGTCACACTGCTTGTAATGGAGGTGAATGGAGGTGAACAGATTTTGTGCAGTTGTGACGATTCTCATCCCTTTAAAGACTGTTTGTGTTATTAAAGTTTTGACACGTTGAGTGATTTTAAACCAAGAGGGAAAAGTTATGAAGTTGTGAAACTGCTCAAAATGTTGGTCACATTTATCCACTTTTCATGGCCTGTTTGTCCTGTCTGGGTTAGTGTCTCTAAATCAGTTAGAGTTAACTTGACTCTACTCCTCTTTCAGTTTAAACATCCTTCACAAGAAACAAAAGATTTGCTCTTCTTCCAGAGCTGCATGAGGAGACTGGAGTCATTTTAATGCTGTTAATAAAGGTTTTTATCTCATGTGGTGTCAAGAAAATACCATTTTATGTGATTAGAGAAAAATTGGATTCAGGCGTAGCATTGTTGTTTTTCCAAAGACATGATGATTCATTTTGAGGAGCAGCTGGTGGAAGCGATGAGCTACAACTTCTTCTCTGTTCTGCGTTCAGTTTCTCGTTGGCACGAAATGTTCTGACCAGAGAAAAAGTTTCTTCTTCTTCTGAGCTCTTTCTAGAAAAAAAACAAACACATTTCTCCACCTTATGCAACCGTGCTTTTCATGGATGTCCGGAGCAACCCTCATGGACACAGCAGTCCCACCTTCACCTATAGGCCGCATGTTGCTCGTCCTTCCACTGGGAGTCCGCTGAAAGTCAATGTCTTGTTCAAGGACAGCCTGACATATAGATAGGAAAGGAGGCAGCATGATGGGATCGGTGCAGGCAGACCGTCTTTCAGAGAGAGAACTCCCAGTAGGACGAGATAGGAATCGAACAGAAGCTCACACTGGAACTTCTCAACTTCGCACGTGATCATCGGTCTGAATGATCGCACCTCAAACTGGGGGAAAAAATCTGCAACAAACAGCCAACGACTCAGTCAGCTGCAGGTGTTTACTATGTTGAGCTCAAACATGCTTTGAACAAGATGCATAAAGCTAAACATCTCATGTCTAACTGCCCCCCCCCCCCCCCACACACACACACACACCTGTGTCAAGGCCCAACAACAGTACTACGAAGTATTCATCCTCACAATGCACCATTGCTAGTTTGGGACACACAGGAAGTTATTACATGATGATCAGATGTCTGATGAAGGAGGGAAAAAGAAAAGCACCAACCTATCTTGTGTTTTATTTCGTCCCCAGTCTTCGTATAAACTTACATCCTCCCTTGTGTGCCCATGCCAACAAACGTGGATGTACCTGCCTGTGTGTACCTGAGCGAAGGCTGCCAGTCCTGAGTCTTTTCCAGCTCTTAGGGAGGCACAGGGGGACGGGAAGTTTTTCCCTGGACCACCCGAGGGAGGGCCATCATAACTTTGGCTTGTGCTTTTAAATCCCCCCGTGAGCGTGTCTGAGCTTTGGCATTGACTTTCAAATGAAGACTGCCTATTTCCCACTATGTACACAATGAATCATGTCTTGACACTCTCACAGCTGCTCTCCCCCCCACCTCCCTATTTCCATCTGTTTTCTACTTTTTTTCGATGCGCCGGGGCGAGCTAACGACAGAAATCTCCAGGCAGACCCCCCACCCCCCCACCCAACCCCCTTCCGGCACCACACAGCCCATTACAGGTGCACTCCCATCACACAGGCTGAACCACACCAGGCATTATCTGGATTTGAATTCACGCGCACGTCGTAATTTACTATCAACCGTCACACATGTTTGGTGAGTCATAACTCTGGAAAATGGAAATTCATAATTAAAAGCATGCCGTACATTTTTCTGACAGCGCGCGTTATTTTCCCCACCAAAAGACCTTTGTGCAGCAAACACTTCCCGACTGTTTCTGACGGGCTTTGCTGATAAGTCTTCAATTTACAGCTTTCTAATTACAGCCAGCTTGTCTCCAATATGATTAAACGAAGCCCCTTGAGAAACAAGAGTTTCTGTTGCCGGTGGTCCACCGGGACTTTGTGAGGTTTCTCCTCTTGCTGTTTCTTTGTCAAACAATACAACAAAAGCAACTGTACAGTATATTTTGTGAACAGAAAACAAACTTTGGGATCCTATAGATGCCACGATGAGAGAAAAAAAAAGCAAAACCAAAAACATATGGCATGAGTTTGAACAGTTGAACCTCTTTTGAGAAAGAGCAGCAGAACTTCAAACAGATTGTTTAGAATATTCGAGCAAACAGCGGCCAAGGCAGCATTGGAACATCTGTTTGGTGGCGGTAGCTGCAGTTTTTCTCTCATTACGCAGCCAAAAATTACACAACCTATTCAGTCATTCAGTCCATTCCCAGGAGAGCACAAGGCAAAAGTCAGGCTGCTCGTCTACCACAGCGCTCACCCAGAGACACGCTGTACAACTACACACTTACACCGAGTGACAACGTGTAGTCAATGTGGGGCAAACGAGGAACACTCAAAAACCATTCATACCTCATGAAATATAAAGGGGTGTTGATGAAAGCATTTTTGGGAACTTTGACAACAGTCTTATCTTTGATCAGGCAACATGTATGTCACTGCTGATGGACAAAATATCCCAGTTCAAGCATGCAAAAAGGACCAAACATCACCAATATTCCTCACACGTCTCCCCGTTCACCCTCTCTCTACCCAAGCAAACACCTGATGTGTAGAAAGATGATAAAAAAGGTCATCAAAGTGGATTGAATTGGGTTAAAATGTCATCTTCATTTTGTTTTAACAGCCTGCTGAATTACCACAAAGTGGTTTAAGAAGCTGTTTACGCCACAAGTGTTGTTGACGCCTCCCTGTCTTCCACCTACAAACTTTTCTCCTCTGATCATTTGGAAGTCAAATAATCCAGATCAAAACATTCAATCAGCAATGTCTGAGCACCCCCCTCCCCACCCTGAATAGACTGCATTCGGTTTGGACCAACTGAGCTCGAGCTACCAGCGATCTGTCAGCTGTAACCATTGAACCAAACAGGCTGTACTACCCAGACCCCCGCCCCCCGAGTGAGCCAAGCAACTATCTATGAGTGAGGGGGACGCTGAGAGGAAACATGCACATTCGGTGTGACGCAGACGATGGCCAAACAGGCTTTGCGTGTAACGCACGGATCATCAGTTCATCAAGGTCAATGCCGACATTGGGTGTTTTCCACAGAAGAACGGCAGAAGAACCCTCTGACATTCAAAACCCCACAAAAACCTTTTAAACCTGAGACGAGGGGGATCCAAGAGTTAAACTCTCAGAGACGGTTCAAAGATTGCACGCTTCACTGATGTCACCAGTTTTCATGGCAGATATGCAATCCATGAAAAAACATGTCGAGTCGCCATCCTTGCACTGTTGACATGTAGAACAGAATGAAACTGAAAAGACCAGCAGCTCCATTCACTGATGATTCAAAAATATCAGAAAGTGTTCTGCTGCATTGACAATTTTTCTCATATCAAGTTTATTCTGAATCTCTTTCTTTTTTTTCCTTTTGAATGCCATTTTTGTGCAGTTTGAAAGCTGTGAAGTGTCAAAATGACATTTGAGGCCTCATTCATCATTTTCCTGTGGCAGCAGCCTCTTGGCACCCTGACAGCTGCCTATATCCTATTTTCCTTAAGCCCATTTCAGAGACTGAAGAGAAAGACGAACCGTTCTTTTTTCCCCCCACACATTCGTTCACTGTGTTTTTTCCCTCCCTTGCTGAGCAGGCATTATTTGCTTTATGCACGCTCTACAGTTCGGAGTTAGCGACTCATGCAAATTTCAGAGCAGGGGCCAGGTCGAATAAAGTACAAGCTGTGCAGCTTGCTCAACAGCTGGAAGGGAGCATGCTTTTAACCTGTCGTGGTGACACCGTTTTTATATTGGCTTTACATCAATTTAAAATACAGTTTGACTGCATAATAAACTTTTGAAGCGAGTTTAATTGGCCATCAGTTTCTAAGAGAAAAAAAAAGTCTAACAACACAGTTTTGTTTGCGTTTTTTTTTTTTTTTTTGTCTTTAAGTTCTGTATTCCACATTGTTGATGTTAGACCACTCCTAACTCATGATGGGCAGTTTGGCTGCTTTTGGAGGAATCCGCTTTTTTCCCCCACAAATAAGGACGCTGCACTTTCAGCTCCCAAGAGCTCTTAATTTAGAATCATTTGTAGCCTCATTATGTAGCCTATACCAAATTAATGGTTGGTGTCTTTAAAAAAAAAAAACCTTTCAATGTGCTGTGTTTATGAGCAGCACACTAATTGCCTGGTTTCATGTCTTTGTTCTGAAAAATACAGGCCATTAAATATTAGGGATAAAATAGACCAAAACAAAACACTGCAAACAAACACACAAAGTGGATCTGAAACCCAGTCAGCACATTACTTTTAAATAACCTTGCTGTTTTGGGGGGAGTTCTGCTCAAAGAAAAGACATTGTGCATTATTCAGTCAGCTCCCACTCCCACGTGTTTTCAGTGTCCGTCGCTGACAGATTTCCAGGGGAAGTTGTGCGTGCGCACGAGTCTGGAAGAGGACGTGCCGGAGTCGCGCCAAACACGGCAGCGTCTGCACGCATCTGATCGCGACGGTAAAAGCGGTTGTCTGCGCTCACTGAACGGATTCCATCGGTCGATCGGTTCACCACACACACCAGACGGATGGAAAAAAGAAAAGAGAAGTCCGGGGTGTGGAAGGAAGGGTCCTGTGAGGGGACACGGCAACTGAGAGGCTGGCGAAAGTTAGAAGGAATCAGGAGCTCTTCAGCTTCACTCTCCAGCGCGCGAATCCTCAGTAACTCACACACTGAGCTGCACATCGCCAAAGGTGATATTAGTTCTCCAAGTTTCCAACAGCATGTGTACAATATGGGAAAGGTTAAATCGATGGTGTTACGACTCTAAACAGAGATGTCGATGCGACTGTTCAAAAATGTATAAAAACTGAAGCCTCTGGGCTGTGTGTTAAAACTGACTCTAGAAACTGACTCCAGTTTTGGCTGAAGCTTTTTCTTCTTCTTCTAATTACTCAAAACAAACAATCAGTAACGTCACTAAAAAACTAAAGTTGACGTGAGCTCGTTGGCAGGAGGTGGCTTGTTTGTTGTTTCTTCCTTTCTCATGGGTTGTGTAACATTGCAGTTAAAGTTATGAGATTTTGGAAGTTTGTCTAAAAAAAACCCTTTTTAAGTATTTAGTTTACCACTCTCAGCCTGTCATGTCATGTTATGAAGATTTAAGTGTTGCTCAGTATTCATAACTTCCCTGGTTAATGTTGCTCTCAGTAGCTGCCTGTGTTTCAAACTGCAAAGCAGAAAATTTGCCTTTTCTTCCTTCTTCTGCGCACAAACTTCTTTTACTCTGGAGGGTTGTTCTATTTTTTTTATTGCCGCGTTGTTTGCGAAGCAAAAGCGGCACGTTTTAAAATCTCCTGCAAATGTTTCGTGACATGTAAACAACTCCTCTCAATCTGCTCTCCATATAATATCCACAAATAACAAAAAAAAAAGCACAACGCTGCCGTCGAAATGTACTTGAAGGGATTCGCTGCGCCTCGCGTCGACGTTACTGTTGATTTAGGGGGACTTGCTTGTGGCGTCGCTTCATGTTTGTAATTCAGAAGTGGGGGTAATGTGCGCACGTCAGACTGAGGAAACAACATGTGCTCCACAGAAGATGAACGGACTTGCCCGATGGTTGTGGAACACCCTCAGTTCGGACCCACAGGAAAGGAATAACCCCGTTCCCCAGGCCCCTATTTTCCAGTCAGAATGAAGCCCACCTGTACGAGTGAGAAATTAGATTGCAGCCCGTTTCGGGCTTGCGGGGACGTACTGGCAGTTCCCAGTTCGCTCTCTAAACCTGTGATTTCCCACAGAGGCTTTCGGTGGAGGGAGGGCGGGGGAATTATTTAAATTGGCGAGGTCACTGGAGGGGAACTTTAGTCGGCAGATAAACTGCTCTGCTCCCGCGCCCCCCCCACCCCCACCCCACCCCACCCCCTCCCTGTCCTCCTCGCCTTCCCCGCCCCTCGTCTCCTCACCATATGCTGGAGCTGACACATCCCTGACCCCCTGTGGGCAGATCTCTTTAAGCACGCTCAGCGGTGCTTCTATGTACAGATCAATTTGGTCGCCGGCGCGCCACCGTTTGTCGCCGAGATATCTGGAGAACACTGGAGCATCTGCTGCGCGCTTGCTGCCCGAGCGGCCCTGTCATGGCGTATCTTATTTGGCAGAGTGATTGCAGGGCTTCTCGTACAGTGTATCGCCATACTCTAACCCATCCCCAGCAGCATTGTATACTGATAAAGGACTTCTTCAAGTTCAAAGCACGTCCAAAACCACGGGCGACACTCGTTTTTTTTCTTCCTCCCTTCGTTTTTCTGTCGCCCCCCCCCCGCCTTTCCCCCTGAGGGTGGCGCCTCTGTTTGGTCCTGTTTCTCCCTCGCAAACACTGGAAACTGCTGCGCCAGTTCTCTCAGATGAAGCGCTTCTGCGCGACAAAAGGCGCAGAGGGATGATTTGGAATGTCATACATGCCTAAACGAGCATCTCATAGAGTATTCATGTTTTGTCACCGCGTGGCGTCTGTGCGAGCGCCGGTTTTCATCGAGTCCCTCACATCTCGTGGCTGCTTTGTTATTATTTTTGGTACATCAAGGAAGGCATCACGCCGCCACTGTGGTCCACATATTTATAATGCACATAAAAATGAAACCGCCGGGGTCTCCAAAGGACGCGGTGGAAATATTTTGCATTGGAAATGAAACCGTTTTATTCGGATTGTCTGGAGGACGGAGAGGAAGGGAGGGTTTTGCTAACAACTCAGCCGCAGCCGCACCGCGTTTACTTTCCGTCTCTCGCAGTCGGGTAGTCAGTTAATAAATGGCAAAGTGGGTTCATAAAGAAAGGGGCAGCAGTTGCCTGGAGGTTTTGAGGAGTTGTTGGTCAGTGTGAGGTCGGGAGCTTATATTCTCACACCACACTGAAAGAAATGCCTTGTTTGAAGTAAAGGGGGCAAAAAATCTCCTCTGGTTCAGTAAATATAGCCGAGTTTTTGCCCCCCAGGGCCCCCCTCAGATTATCTCTGGTGAAGCTACAAAGTGGTCAGCAGTACGAACAAGACAGTGGGCGAAAAGAAAATGCCATATGTAATCTCACCCGCACTTTAGCCGGGGGGGGGGGGTTGAAGATTTGTACTGAATATACAACATTTATCGTTAAAGCTAGGTATTTCTAAACACAGAACTCAATGAAGGTCTGTTAAAAGACGAACAGGCACCTGTGCTGCCGACTAAAAGGGAGAAATGTATCAGTTGTAAAGCTTAAAGACCTTATTTTTATATTGGCCCTTTGGGGATGAGGCCATAAACAAAAGCCCTTAAGATTCCTCAGCGCTCTCGCAGCGATGATCCCCCAAACTATTCTCTTCACTCCAAGTGCAAATCAAAGCCGTTAATTACCGCACTGATAACGAGCCTGTGTTGTCGGCATGAGGACGGGCCGGGTAATTCATTATTGGTGCAGTGTAGGATAAATGTGGGATTGTTTGCAGTTAATATCCAACGCGGTTGCCAGCCGGGCTCGCTGCGTCTCCCTGATTCAGTCCCACTGCCATACCGAGGCAGACTCTCCGCTTTGTGAGCAAAGTATGAAATAGCAGCTACAGAGTCGATGATAAGGGGGGTAACAAAAAAAATATCTGATTGTGTTTCCGTATAGGAAACTTTGGGAGGATATGAGAGCTGCGATCTGAGCTGCTGCGAAACCAAACTGCTCTATTCACCCCGCTCAGTGCTTGGTCCCCACCAGCCTAGAGGCTCGAACGCACATTTTAGCCTGACTCACACGAGCATCATTCAGTGCTTTCATTAGGTCTCATCTTGCAGCTTTAGTTGTGTAAAATTTTAAAAGGACATTTAATTAACTGCCCCTAATTTGTTCATGGTTCTACCTTCACACTTCCTTCAGATTTGAGGCTTTCATTCACATTTTCGAAACCTCATCAAACACTCGTCTGCGTTTCCAGCAGAAATAAGGCTCCCTGCACATTCAGCGATGCCCAACCACACAAATGAACGGTGCTTTCCTTCCATCGGGAGCAATCTGGGGCTTTAGTGTTTTGCTCAAGGACACTCAGACACACGGACAGAGCGAGACGGGGGCTCAAACTGTCAACCTTGTGATCGGAAGACAAACACAGTCGTCCTCAACTTCAGCCCATCCTTCCCAGAATCCCCCTTGAGGGGTTACTGCAGATCAGATTGGGGGGGGGGGGGTGTTGATGGAAAAGTTGCACAAATTAATGAACACCAGAAAAAGACTCTTTTTAAAAAAAAAAAATCGAAACAGATCTGAGGAGCTGCCTGTTGTTTTTCCTTTTCAGTACACCTGCCTGTGTGTTGGTGGGCTTGTGTGCTTCCATCAGTGTCTGGCAACAGCCTAATGTTTTGTCAAATCAAGGATTGAAGAGTTGGACGGGCTCCAGGTAAAAACAAAAGGCTTTTATCCGGGCGAATATAACCAAACCGATGGCTTTTATGTCTCAGAGTCAATATCTAATTAAATTAGTTGAGAATATATCTGCTCAGACAAGTTGGGTCAACTTTAGTGCGCGATTTTTTTTTTCTTTTGTAAAATGTAGCTTCTCTGTCTTATTAAGGTGGAGGATTTAACATTTGTTCTGCTGCCTTTATGTTTAAATCCTTTATCACGGCGTTGCATCATTGTGCCAAGCTGAAAAAGAACAGTGCTTCAGGTTTTTTTTGGGTTGGTTTTTTTTTTATTTTCCATCTGGCAAAGGCCCGTGAGTTACATCATCGCTGTTGTGGAGTTTTTGGCACGGCGCTGGATGTGATCGCGCATCTCCCGCCTTCTCCAGCCAGTCCTGCAACATGAGGGTTTGTTTTTGTGTTCCGATGATCACCGGATGAAGTCTGACTTTCAGCGCCGTTCTCTCCTGCATCATCCGCCCTTGCGCGGCGACAGCTCGCGATCACTGTCCGCTCCTTCTGTTTGATCGCAAGCTGTCACGGCAGCTGGAAACATAAAAACGCGTTACTTCCCGTGTGCCTCCAAATCCTTTTCCAGAGGAAAACGCCACCACCGAGCGGGGGCTCGGGACGGCTCATTTGAACGCTGTCTTAAATAGAATATTCTTTAAGTCAGCAAGCTGTGATCTCGATAGGAAGTGCAAAGTAAACAATTTCACTTGGCCACACAAACCTTCCCCACCAAGCTGCGAGAGCTGTTTTGGCTGAATTGTGACTAACTGCGGGAGTCTTTTGCTTCCTTGTCGCTGCAAAAGCATCTTCTCCTCCTCTCGAGGAAGCACTGTTGCCAACTTTGTGACTTTATCGCTAAAATTTTGCGAGTTTTCAAACCCCTCTAGTGACTCATTTTCAAAAAGCAACTAGCAACAAACTCTTCTGACTTTCTATCTCTAAAACAAATCACTGAATATACATTCAGAGACTTGTTTTACTGCAGTGACGACCTAAAAAAAAACCCTCAGTAAATTCGCTAAAATGTGTCAATTGGGTCATTTTTTCCCGAAACAACAGAAGGAAGTTCATTCGTAGTTCAAAATGTATTTAGGGTGTTTTTTTTACTCACTTTTTGTCCCTCCCACAACGTTTTTCCTCTTCCTTACAGCATCAATTACATGATACACGCAGTGAATTATGCAAGTTAGGTGATGTTGTTATTCAACAACTTTTAGCAACTTTGAGAACAGCCAATAGTGACAGGTGGAGCTTGAACCCCTCTGTCACGGCCAGCCGAG
>JAUESF010000047.1:16793472-16809807 GCA_032274765.1 Malacoctenus tetranemus
ACACACACACACACACACACACACACACACACACACACACACACACACACACACACACACACACACAAAGACACACGCACCCGTGCGTATGTACATGCACGCGCCCGCACGCGCAAATTGTTTTCTCTCTGGAAGGCAGCGTGGCTCTGTGCCAGCTCTCATTATCACCGATATCTGTATACACCCTCCACCCACAGCCCCCTTCCTCCTTTACATGCACACGCTCTACTCCATCACCGCCCCCCCCCCACCCTCACCCCCCCCCCCACCTCCTCTGCCACCTTCCCACACAAACACACACGCACACACACACGCACGTGCACGCACCGCGGCAGCCCCACTCATGTCGTGCATTCACACGCCTCTTAAAGACTGGCAGCGTGGCTGGTAACATGCTGGTTACATATGTTGCGCGCCTGCTGTCTTTGTCTGAGAAGTTGTTCGTTTGTGGCTGAACACAAGCCTACGTGAGCCCAATAACAATAAGTAGTGGACCCTCGCAAGGGGTAGGGGTGTGTGTGTGTGTGTGCGTGGGGGGGGGGGTTACCAGCGGCTGGAGAAGAGGAGGCGCGGGGGTGGTGGTGGTGGGGGTGGGGAGGAAGGTGGTGATGGCTGAGGTGGTGAAGGAGGGTGGGTGGGGGGGAGGAGGGAGGGAGTTCATGGCGTGAGCAACACTGACCTCTAGTGGCTGCGGCTCCAATCTGGAGCATGTGTTGGCTGTTTACCCAGCAGGCCCCTCTCTTTCTCTCAGCAATTCACAGTTATTTGTTGGAGGGTGAGACAGTAAGCGAGAAGGAGACACGCTGCAGAGCGGACCCTTAACCGACTGTCCGTCCGTCCGGCGTGCACAAACAGCAGAGCTGACGCTGGAGGTCATTGGAGAATCACATTTACAAGGCTCCGCTTCAAACCGGGGATTTAGAGTGGAGCAAACAACACTTGAGCTCTTGTCTCAGCGGAAGAGCGAACTTGCCTGCCTGACGTGCTCCTGTTGCACTATTTATAGACACAAACACACATCTAATGTATGTTTCATGGCAGTCTGACAATTTCAAATGTAACTGTTTTGTTTACCATTTTGCGGCTCTTCTGAAACGCAAAGCGCCGAGGCTCCATGGAAGGAGCAGTGTGTGATGGCGAGCAGGAGCCAGATGTGACGTCAGCGTGTTCCAGACATGTCGGAGATCATGAATCATATTCTGCGAAAGTAAACACGGGAGAAGGGCAAATCGTATCGCCCAGATCAACAGAAAACAATGGTTTTGAAAGACATAAAGGCTGGTGTCACATTAGGGCTTAAAAGGATAAATATGTATCCTGATCGTTCCTGCTACAGGTTGTAAAAAGGCCCAAACAAGTTGGAATTCAATATGTATTCAAAACCACATAGAGCTCCTTTCATTTCATCCATAGTCTCCCTGCTCTGCAAACAGTGAAACCAGCTGTTCACTTGTGCTTTTTTGTAACTTTGGCCAAAGCTTGCCATGGCAAGCAGGAAAGCTGCTTATTTATTAAATGAAACAGGGTATTTGTGGATTAATTATTCATGTTTTTACTGGGGATGAATGAACTTGGTTCTGACAGCCAGAGAAAAAGGAGAAAAAAAACTTGTTTTTGGTCTTTCCTTGAAGTTCTTTCATTTTTTAAAAACTGTTTTACTGTAATTGTGGCTAAAATAGTGAGTAAAACAAGAAGTAGTAATAAAACTTGAGCACCTGTCTACATTTGATAAATTTGCAGACTCCAGCAGTGGAGGGATACTTAACATTATCGTTCAATTATCTATTTTCTCTCCGTGCTGCTTTGAAGACCAATTAAACCTCCTGCGTCTCCTCCTTGTGATCACGATCTTGCCAAATTCCCACTTGTTGTCTCGTAAGCCTGAGGAGCAAAATATGTCCTCCTTGCTCCCTTAGCCGCTAATCTCTGTCGGGAAGAAAAAAAAAATGCTAATAGCGCCACTGCTCCATGGATGGAGGGGAGCACTGCGACGCTCCTTCCCGAACCGCTAGCCGCGAAGGCTAGCCGCTAACGAGATGAGTAGACAAGTCGACGGTATTAATTAGCTCACAATTAGCACTCCCCAGTCTCAGACTAGCCACCAGCTGTTATTGTCAGAGGGATGTTTTTTTTTTCAGGGGGGGCGGCGCCCAAAATTGGCCAGAGGTAGGTTGACAGGCCTCCTCACAGGAACAGATGGTGGATCCCAGGCTTGTTGGCAATCAGCACGTTTTTAGCTAATGACTTAATTAGCTATGCAAATTGACAAATCAGTGTGGATATTGTCATTTAGTTGAAAAGCTCACCTAAATTAATTAGCCTGATTAAGGCATAGTGGGGTGTAGAAGTGGTCGCTAGGGGGGTTTTGGGGACGGCTTGGATAAATAAACTGCTTCTTCTCACTGGTGCAATCCATCAAAAGTGTGCGTGCTTGTGTATATCTCAGTGTGTGTGTGTGTGTGTGTGTGTGTGTGTGTGTGTGTGTGTGTGTGTGTGTGTGTGTGTGTGTTTTTGAGCAAGGAAGGGCTGGGCTGAGCTAAGTTGCCTAGATTTTGTTTGTGTGTTTACATCAATGCTTGTGTGATCGTGTGTTTGTTCTGCACTTGTATGTTTATCTTGTGGGCGAATTTTGGCATGGCTGCAACACTCTCACACACACACACACACACGCACACACACACACACACACACACACACAAAATACACACATATAGGCAACAAGGTTAATCTGCATTCAAGTGCCTTTGTCTGTGTTTGTGTTCAGGTGTGTGATTGCGTGCTAAGGTGTGATTATACAGTAGGCTTATCTGGGTCTGTGTGTCAGTGCATGCGCATATTTGTATGTGTTTGAGTTTGTGTGTGTGTGTGTGTGTGTGTTTGTGTGTGTGTGTGTGTGTGTGTGTCGGAGAGGAGATGGCTGAGGAGAGCGAGATCTCCCAAGCCAGCCAGCGTTGACACACATGGCCAGTGAAGCGTGCGCCCCATTTAACTGTACAGCTTCTTCCCAGGTTAGGATGGGCGGCGCGCTGGCTCGCAAGCCCAGAGACGCCCGGGCGCTCTCGACCAGATGAGATGCTCCACTCGCGCTCGCAAAACAACTGGAGTCATTATTCAAAACTTTATTGATCCGCATTTGAATTCACAAATCGCGCTCGTCATCGTTTGTCATCAGAGAGACTCGCTCGGCACACACTCACGCGGGAGCGTCCCTCGCCGTCCAGCGCATCACAGGAGTCACAGATATCAGTGGATAATGGATAAATCTCTCTCTTTCCCTCCCTTGACCCGCTGCGAGAAGGCCATCTCTGTGAAATATGTCCGACATGATGAGTATTGATTGGGGTGGATATGAAGCGCCGGGGGAATCCGCTTTTCTGTACGGGAAGGTTTCATTTGCACGGGAGGGCGGGGCCATGCGGAGCGCTTCACTGGACACGTGAGCGACTGCCCGACAACGCAGTGAAATGCACACCTACACTGTCATCGTCCTGCTAGCAGGGGGTCTCCACCGAGGCAGAGGAGTACACACCTTTCAGTCATACAGGGAGTTGATGGCTCCACTTCAAATGGCAAAAGTTTCTGTAAATGTCTCATCTTTTTGTCCCTCAGCTGTAAAATCACAATGAATGAGTTCCAATTAGTATACAGAACACACATAATCAGCAAATGGTAGTAATTGTACATATTATTGTTGTTGTTTTTACGTTGTTTTCGGGGGGGGGGATCTTAACTTGCTATTCAAATGGCATGCTGGTCTGAGAATTAGATGAAACAGATATGCTCTAATTTCTCCTCTTGTGATTTCTCACTCACTTTGGCATATTAATTCTGAGTCGGCCCGAGGCAAAATATGGCCCCGTCCTGCTCGAAAACTGGAAAACATTTCACGGTTGCCTGTGTAAAAATTAATTATATTTGTGCGCTGGGTTTCAAAAACGACTTAGAGGGCTGCTTTAAAGAGGGCTGACCGGTCAAATTAACCAAATCGGCAAGTTGGGAATCGAAAAGCAAAAAAAAATGAAAGAGAGAGAAGGGAAGAAAAAGAGATGAGATAGATCGTGAGATAGATAGCTAGCTAGCTAGATAGATAGATAGATAGATAGATAGAATGTGCTGCAGTATAATTTTTCATAAATATACAAAGAAAACAGCTGATAATTTATGTCCCATGTTTGCAAAACACATTCCAAACCTCCCTGAATGAACTGTTTCCAGTCGAGCTGCTCTCTTGTCTCTCTGACTAACTGACAGTGACCCAATTGTATGTTAATGTCAACATTCAAAGGGCAGGAGAAGCAAAAGAAGGCGTGCGATCAGGTAACGCCGCTGTGAGGACAGTCAGAACATGACGTGACCTTTTTAAAGTGTGTAGCCAGGAGAGGGAACATTTGTGTTGTGTGTTGCTCTCCGTTTGTAAACGGCTCTCCCTCTCCTCCTCCTGCTTTTCTTTTTTTTTCCTTTCCTTTCTTTTTTTCCCCCCTGATCCTCAAGGACGTGATGGTCGTCGGCGAGCCGACCCTGATGGGCGGCGAGTTCGGGGACGAGGACGAGCGCCTGATCACCCGTCTGGAGAACACGCAGTACGACGCCACCAACGGCCTGGACGACGAGGACGATTTCAACAACTCCCCGGCGCTGGGCAACAACGCCCCATGGGGCAGCAAACCCCCCGCAGCCCAGGACACCAAGCCGGAGAGCACGGCGCCCCAGTCCTCGCAGTAAAATGAGAGAAGAAGAAGAAGAAGAAGAAAAGAGAGAAAAAAAACAGCAGATCTTTGACTCCATGTGGACTGGACTTTTAAACCGACCCCTCCCCCCCTCCCCCCACTTTTACCTGAGGGCTTCAATTCCTCATGACATTGTACTGAATCAGACCCCCCCCCCCTTGCGCCCTCTCCCCTTGAACCCAGCCCCCCTTTTCTGCAAACTCACCACCGGCATGTCCAGCCAAAATCTGTTCGTCCTGGATATTTTCTTCTTCTCTGAATCACTGTAACATCTAGGAGAACACTGAGAACTGGCAACATTGCACAGCAATATCCACAGACAACAAATGCATACAGCTCGTATGCAACTGTAATATAAAAAAAAACTGAAAAAAAACGACAAACAAACAAGGGAGGGCATTTTTCCTTTTCTTTGTTTTTTTTTGTGCAAGAATGCAGCGGAAAAATTGCGGATCAAATTCCCCTCCTCGGACCGTCAGACACAAACCTTCTCGTCTGGTGGAATACCACAGCTGTGATTGGATGACCCCCGGGTCACAAGTCATCACGCTGACAGTAGACAGTGAGGAGGAAAGAGGAGTAAGGAAGGGGAAGAAAAAAAAAACAACAAACAAAATGTCTCATAAAAAAAGCCAGCTGGAGAAAGGCAAGGTGTGTTTTTTTGGGTTTGTTTTTTTTAGCCCTTGGAATCATCTCACCACATTGGAGACAAATGAAACATTGTTTGAGGCAATTGCATTTTTATTGGAAATTCAGTCGGTTGTTGGTCGTTTCTGCTGTTGCTGTTTATTTCCATTTCCAATTAAGAGGAAATAAAAGTTCTCCACTGCTATGGACTCCTTTCAAACGAGGGGGAAAAAAATCGTGTCCTAGGATTGTGTTTTTTTTTTCCACATTACTGCAGTCGTCACAGATTGTGATTTCATGCAAACCAGTTTGATTGTGTTCGTAGTCTATTGGTATTTTGCTTCTCGGAATCCTTTGCAATCACGTTGTAATTTTGCCGATCAGTATGTGAACTTTGCCGACACGCGACGATGCGTTAATGTTAATTTTTTTTTTTTTTTTTACTGTCTTCTTTCCCTTTAACGACCTATTCCCAAACTGATACTAAAGCCTTTTCCTGCATGATTTTATAGACGTTTTATTTTCCTTTGATATATGTGCTTTTTAAAAACACACGAGTCCTGGGTTTCCTCTTTCGTTCGGGTTCATCAGTTTGGGAACACTGTTACAAGGTTTGTAGCTCTGTAAATAGAGGTGGAATCTATTTTGTCCACTGTAAATCAGCCACTGAAAGCAGTTTGGATATGGCAGCTGTTTTGTTTTTGTTTGTTTGGGTTTTTTTCTTTTCTTTTCTTTTCTTTTTCTGTTTTTGTTCCTACAGGAGGTTCAGATTTCTGTCGGGTGGTTTGGACGGATGCTGGTTTGCCTCCACCTCAACCCAAACTCCTGACGTCCCCCCCCCCAACCCCCCACCCCTTCTCTCGCTAGTGCAGAACCAAAGCCACAAAGTTAATTAACAGCCACACGGTCTCGTGATCGTATTTGTTGTGTATTCTGTGACATACTGTCGGACGAAGCCAATTTCGCATTTGTAAAAAAAATAAAATAAAATAAACAAACACAAAAAAAGGAGAAAAAAAGTCCCATCCACCCTGCAGAAAACGCTCCCTGTTTGTGTTCACAATCGTTCTTTCTTCTTTCGAACTGAATCAATTCAGCAGTATATATATCCCTGATCTCTTTATGTTGGACTTTTCTTTCAAAAATGGGCAAGAAGACAATGACGGATGTCTTTATACAATTGGATCTTATGGTTATTTATTTGTGCATTTGTAAGGAAGCTAACACATTTCTAAATATGTTTGAGCCTAGTATTATTAGACACCGTTTGTACATTATATAGCAGAGGTGTTCAGTGTCATATCTGATGTCTGGTATGTATGCTTTACCATTATGTGTGCCAATAAAACCGTGCTTACAAAAAAGGAGCCTGCTTTGGTTGGGTTGCATGGATTGTCTGCGCACTTGACTGGGTGGTGGTGGTGGTGGGTTTTTTTTCTGCCTGTTACTTTTTCTGAGAATATCCACCTGAAAAAGAATGAACTGAGAGTGCAGACATGTCTCTGCTGAGGGTTGTTCTGCTGCTGTCCCGGAGCTTTCTATCATATTGCATCATTGTCAAAATTCAGCTCTAGAATTTTCTATGCGTCTTCCAGGATCTTTCAGCCCAATTCAAAACAAGACAACAAGATCTTGGAGCTTTTTTCAGGGGGGCATTTTTCATCAGAACAGTCGAGCAGTTTTAATTAGCAGCTTTAAATTTTAGGTCATATTCATAGATGAAAAGAGCTCTAAATTATGTCTGTAGTAGTTCCCTCTGCCCTTTTTTCAATCTTTTGTTGACAACTTGTGAAAAAAAAGTCATTAAATGTTATTCCCTGCACACATAATGAGACCTAATAGCTGAAAATGACTTGGTCATCTTTGATTAAAACCCTGCTTTTCCCTAAGCTCTCTTTATACCAGAAAAGATTTAATGATCTTACAAGAAGCAAAAAGAAAAAAAAACCGAAACAGACAAAACCACAAAGTGTTATATCAGAGGACCCAGCAGTCAGCCAGAATGCAATGCAGCATGGTATATATATATATATTGTCTAAATATCATAAAAATGTACTTACATTACATGCTCAAACATATACATGCTCGGATGAATTTCCTTATTTGAGGGACCTTAGAACATGCCTGAATAAACCTTATTGATTATGTGTGGCTTCCTTTTTGTATTCACCCAGGGTTTCTTCATCAACCAGTCAGGATAGATTGCAGTGGGTTATATAGGAGCTGCCCTGTTTGTGTTGGTTGCTTGCAGAAACATGGACACGTTGGCCATGCAAATCAGAAATTACCTTCGTAATGTGAAAAATGAATCTGATGCACGTCGAGAAAATGAACGGACAATGAAACTTACCGACATAACTCGGTGGGAATGTGGTAGTGCTGTTGTTGGGTAGACTTCATATCGTGGAGGATTTCATGGAACTTTGGCGACACCAAGTGGAAAATTTGGGAACAGCAACAACATGCGCTCTTTCCATGTGCCTCAGGGCGGTGCGATGTACGGAGCCACTTTAGAGTTGTTGACTACATTTCAAATTTATTTATTTATTTATTTATTTATTTATTTATTTATTTATCTATTTACTTATTTATTGATTACATGTCCCTTGATTTTGAAATTTGGGAAGAAAGAGTAACAGTACACAGGGGAAACATGCAAACTCAGGCCAGGTGTACGACGACTCAGCTCATTTAAAATGGTGTTGTAATTTTATGAAATATTTTAGAAGTATCTCTGAAGAAGTATATGTTTCTTTAAACAATGGAAAAGTAAATGTGCAACAATTTTATTTTTTTGTGTTATGTCTTGTCTTAGTTTGATAGTAGTTTTTTGTTTTTTATTTGTATTATCTAAATGTGTATTAGAAGAAAAAACCCACACTTGTTCATTATTTCAAAATAAAAGGTTTCTCCCTGTGACGTCAAACGTAGTGAAGACGTAGCACAAAGCGACACACGGCGGCTGAAGTAAAAATGGCGGACGCGTCCGGGACCGAGCTGTCAGAGGAGAAAGAGGCCGAAATTGAGCTCAAGAAGCGGCAAAAGAGACCGTGGGAGGAATTGCGCCGGTCGGGGAAAATCGGCCTGACCGCCGAGCTGCCGGAGACGTTGGGATTTTACGACATCAGCGCTGTCAGGAGGGAACAGCGGGAGCTGCCAGCAGGTAACCGACGGGACAGACGGGGTCTCTCTCTCCCTACCGATCAACAGCTAATAAACGCTAGACCCCTTAAAAGATATTATCCACACTCCGAGCGTAACGTCTTCACTCTTCACGTATCATTGACAGCGGTGGACGCTATAATGGAGATGAATAGTTGTTAAAGCCCCCATGAGGAGCAATGTTAGTGCTTGTTTACAGTCGACGGTCGCCCCGTTAACTAGCTAATTATAAACTCTGCTGATTAGTATCCAAAAAAACAAGTGACTGGCCGGTTGGTGTGCCGCTCACGGACGAGCTTTGGATTCTGCCCGTCAGTATTTAGCTGCTGTGGTGCCGAGAGTAAAGTTACGTGTCCTCCAAAACCCTCTGACACTTGTTATGTGCTGCCCAGGGTGTCAGTCCGACGGTCCAGGTGTTACAGCGAGTTCCGTCACCTGCCAAATCCTGCCCCCGTGCGTCACAACGCAACGAAACACGATAATACTTTACTTCGGTTATTTTAAACGAGTAAGGAGGATTTTAACTAGGATAGACTTCTTCTTGTCCAAATAAAGTCACACCAGAGACAAACGTGAGGATTATGAGGCTCTAAAATCGGCCTCATGTGTCACTGTGTAAAAAGGTGATTATCAAGCAGCTATATATCCCTGAAACAGGCATCATTCCTCATACCTTTTCACTTCATCCAAATATTAAAGATAAATGGATGGACAGTGCAAATATTGAAGTGAATGGGTGAAAGGAGAACTGTTAATCAAGCATCCTCCTAATATTTCACTAAGACAGTTGTTCCAGGATCAGCCTGTCGGTGCCAGGTGAGATCATCTGCTAAATATAATTTGTTTTCATACGGTGGAGAAGATAAACAACATTTGATGGAGAAGCCCAGACGTAAGGACAACACGACATTGTCTTTATGTTTCTAATGATACTGGTACTTATTCATATCTGAATAAATCAGCTTTAATCGCAAGTTTAGTGGTGTTTCACCTATCAAGCATCATTTGTGAGAAGAACTGTCAGAGTCAGTGCGGCAGCGTCTGTGACCACTCACAGGCATGCTCTCGTCCTGATTTCACGCCGCTCTCTGAATTGATCTGATCTACTCTGAGTAAAAGGCACTTCTGAAATCATGTGAACACTGCTGAATAAACACTGAACAGTGTAAAACACAACAGTTAATTCAGCTTGAGCAGTTCCAAAAGAAGAACAAAGTGAATCTAAAGTGGGAAAAAAAACACATTTTAATTGTATCTTTACAGCGATGCACTTTGTGTTTTTTCTTTTGTGCCTTCGACTTCATTGAAATGTTCAACAGCTTCACTGTTGCAGTGTTGAGCCCACATTGTTGCTGCTGGAGAGGAGACGTGCAGGGACACAGCGAGCTGCCGCTTGTCTCCGGCTCATCGAGCTTGACGCATTCTCACAGGCTGGAGTCAAATGGACACAATTGCAAGCGAGGTCATATGAGCAGCGTTCAGAGTGAGACGAGATTCTCAGCTGTTACAAATGAATGCTTTTTCGTAACTTTGATCAACAGTTTGTCAGTCATTGGTCAAATGAAATGAGCGATGTGAGGAAAAGATAAAGGGTCAGAAAAGCTTTCCAAGCCTTCTAAGATGCAGAATTAGTCCTAAATATTAACTTAAACTGAGGTGTTTTTTCAGGATTTCACTTTTTGTGAATTAAATCCAAAGAAATGCAGACAAACCCACTGCTCGTCACAGGAAAACCTTAATTTAGCAATTTAGCATGTAGGCAGGAGGATGCACTCATCGTCTGTTAATCTGGTGGCTGAAGAAGGTGATGAAACCTGCCCTCTCCCCACCCGTTCACTCAGAGAAGTTTCCTCCAACCTGCCTTTTGGCCCCACCCCCCACCCCCACCCTCTTTTGAAGGTTGGAGTTTCATTGTGTCGACAGCTGTAATTGTTGCAGACAATGGCTTTGTGCTAACACTGTTGCTCTCGTGTGTTTCCAGATCCGTCGCTGACACGCTTCATTTGCGCCGAGCTCACCAGAGGTTATTTCCTGGAACACAATGAGGCGAAATACACGGAGCGCCGCGAGAGGGTTTACACATGCATGCGTATTCCCAAGGAGCTGGAGAAGGTAGCGTACGATAACGGCCCCGCACGCGTCTTACACCCCCCCCCCCATTCCTATCTCCATCTGTCTGTTGTCGTTCCCAGCAGCACACAGCAGCAGACTCGTGTTATCACCTTATAGACAGCCAGCATGTGACAGTCATTTTAAATCCTCACAGACCTGGAATTTAATTTGCTCCGAATCTGGAATATTTTCAGTGTGACTTTTTTGGGAAATTACAAATTGTGTGTATTATCATGTTAATAAATTCATTTTTACATAGTATTTTTTCACTTTTTTGATAGATGCTGAATAATGACACTTGCAGTTTTTACACTTCAGTGTTATTAAGTATGTCATTTCAAGACAATCTTTGAATTTCTTCTATGAAGGAATACATGAGGTAATTAATGAATACTGGATGATAATAATAATAGAACCTGAACGCAAACATTCAGTGTGTAAGATCAAACACCAATAAACACACAGAGGAAGACTACGGAAGTTAAACAGCTGTGTTGTTTACTTAGTTTGTGTGTGTTTATGTGAAGCTGCAATATGAGTTTTTACAGCTATTAAGGAATTGTTTGCTGAACACAAACAAACGTGTGTTGAACCTTTTATAGTTGGCTTTTCTTCAGTTTTTTCTTAGACATATTCAGTCCGGATCTCGTCTCAGTCTTGGTGGCCTCTGGTGTCTGTAATGTCTTGTATGTGATGATAGCACTCATTCAGACATTTCAAATGTACAAAATTGGACAACTATAGCTTTTCATGATATACTGTTTTTGAGACTTGCCGAGAAATCAAATGAAAAAACCATCAATAACAGTCAAAACAAGTCAATCACAAATAATAAATATTTGTTGCACACACAAAAGATCAAACAGTATTTATTTATTTTTTAAATTTTAACCATGTGCTGCTTTTAGACAAGTGGGTTTCATTGTTTTTGTTGTTCATCTCATTCCCCTCAAGAGGGCGATGTTGCTGCAACATAGAATTTGACCTAATGTTGGTTATTTCCTGTTTTTCCTCTTTCCAGGAATTTAGGTTTTGGGGAACTCTCCCTTACTTCATTTGCAGTCCATCACATTTTAAAAGTCCCTGCATCTAAAATATCTTTTCATAGATGCGATACTCAATTCTATAAAGTACATGAATTTAGATTTTTTTTCAGCTTTCCATTTTTTGGGGCTTTTTTAGTGTGCCTTGCTTTATTTGTTGTTTACCAGGGTTGGAGGGACCCTCTTTCGAAGCATGTGCTAACTGATGTCTTACTGTTACTTTATTTGGGCTCAGAGGAATGTGTGTAAACACGTGAGGCCTCGGTGACGGCTGCGTGATAAATGGGTCAGCCTGAAGGTACCTGAGGAGGCCCGGGGAGAAGTTACACCGAATCCACCAATGAGAGACAAACCCTCCCACCGGATTGTCGCGCTGCTTGTTGCCTCCAAGTGTTTTTTATGTTTGGTGGAGGACGAGGAGAATGTGGAGAGAGTTTAAACGCCTCTAGGATAAGAGTTTTTCTTTGGAGTTGTTGTGCCAATGGGCCGTGAATGATGGGGACAGTGAGGGTATGTCTGATGTGTGGTTTACTTTCGATGTTTACTATACCTTTATAACTGATTTGCTTTCTTTCCTGTTGATACTGCATGTTGACTGAAAGTGGCAGGAGAAACGGGAAGTCCGTGTGCAACTGAAAATAACAAAAAAAAATACATCCTTTAAATGTTAAGAAGTTCTTCTTTTCAGTGTTGATGTTGTTGACCTTTCAAAATGGAATAAATTACCTGGTTGTGTGCCTCATGTTTGCCAACTAATGTTGGGCATGCCCTGCACTGACTCAGTGGTGTTGCCGCGCGTCTTTTCCAGCTGATGCTCTTTGGCTTCTTCCTGTGCGTGGACGCCTTCCTGTACGTCTTCACCCTGCTGCCCCTCAGGGTGCTGCTGGCCCTGCTCCGCCTCCTCACGCTGCCATGCTGCGGCTTCAGGTGAGCGCTCACACACATACACACACTTGTGCTGTTTATCTCTTTCCAAATGCTGAGAAAAAACAACAATTCGAAGCTGCTTTGGCACAGAAACAGCAAAATGTGTAGCTAGTAAATGGCCACATTAGATAGTCACATTCCCTCTGATCTTTTTAATACATTTAGCTCCTCCAAAACTAGACTCTAGCACTGTATTAGAGAGTACAAATCTTCATATCTTGTCATGTAAAAATATGATAATTATCAATTTCGATGCATAAACACCAAGGAGTGTTTCAATGAATCACAGACATATTTTTGTATTGTGTTGGAAATGTCAGCATGGTTTGTCGGAAAACAGTATAACACTTGTCATCTTGTCCATGCGTCGTTTTGACGAACTCTCATGTTGTCAATAATAATAAACGAGTGAATATATTGTTATATTCTGACCGTCTTTCTGTCTGACCAAATCCTTGTGTTTAAAAAAGGTCTTCATGTGTTTCTACCTGCTTTCTTCTTGTTTGCACTGTTTGATTTTTCTTGTGACTTTTAACATCAGTGTCCTGTTCCATAAACTAAGATAAGATACATTTTATTAGCTCCATTGGGGAAAATGTGCAGTTTTCCAACAATAAAGGAGAGGAGGGACCGAACTTTGGTTCTTTGTGGTCGCCCTCGGGGATTTAAAACAATAATTTATGAAAAAACAACTCGGATATCACCCTCCTCAAGACAATAACTTTAATCTTAACTGTTGGTGATGATGACTTCCACTGACACCACATCACACTCCCTGGTCTGATCATGACAGTGAGAATAATATCTGTCATAGACTGACTCCGACACCAGTCCAATACTTTTGCACTCAAGAGTATGTGTTATTTACTCTTTTTGTTAGAAAACTGATTTGAGTAAAGGAAAAAAAAGTTGTGCACAGAGATGTTCGTTTTCTCTTTGTTCCAGTGGACATTCTGAAAGTTACTGAAAAAATGTCCTTCAGGAACCAGTACCAAGGTAAAGATGTCGGTGTCGCATTGGACATTTTGAATGGTACCCAGCCCCAAAGCAGACACAAGATAAGGGTTGATGAAAAGGGGGTTTTAATATTACAAAGAGCAATGATACGAATTCGTGATAGTTTTGTCTGTAAGGAACAAAGTGAAGAATAATTTTGGGATGTGGCACCTCATCGATGCTCGGGGACTGGGCTGGTTCACACCTCCAGATTGTTTTGCAGAGACCTGAAAAACAAAGACCTTTATTTAATACATCTGGGATCATCTAAAAACGTCTTTGATTTTTAATTACAAGGTGTTTAATTGTTACGTAATATTCCAGATCTAAACCTTTATTATTGGTATTCCTTCCTTTATTGTAGTGCACAGACCTGATATTTGCTTGAGTAAGGTCTCTTCTTCTTTCCTTTTGTTATATTTATGACTGTTGTGATGCTGATAATCACCATTGGTGTCGGTTGCTTGTTGGACACTGTAAGTGTTCTTTTCCGCCACCATTTAAAGCACAAATGTGTTTGTCAGGCATCATATTAAAGGCGTCTGTGTCTCTCCTCTTGGATGTACAGAAACCATGGAGCTCGGATGACGCCAGCAAACATTTTTTTAACTCCATGTTTTGTTTTGAAGGACCCTGCGATTCCTCATCGTACTGTGTCCCGTTTATAGCAAACTGTTGCCTCACATGTGATATGTGACGCTCCTGCAGTAAACACACCTCCACGCCGATTATGTACCTCGGCCCTGCCGACGGGCTCTGCTTCTCCTCTGCCCCCCCCTCCTCTCACACTCTGTCTGATTCTTTGCCTTGCCTTCCTCCTCCCTGCAGGGCACGCACATGCCCCTACTGCAGAAGAAGCAGGTACGCTCCCACCACCCCGCTGGGGCTTTAGAACCACTCTCAGTGGCCCTGCTCTGCCCCCCCCTCCTCAACCACCCCAACCACCATTCTCCAGTCTTCCTTCATCCCCATCTTGTCTGTTCATACGCAGCTTGGCTGATCACGTCTCCGAGGCAAAGCTGTCGTGTCAGTTCCTCATATGTTGTAGAGGTTTCACCAAGCATGCATGGTCACTCCTCTCACCAAGTCGTTTGTCAGTGATACAGCTGCACACTCTCAGACTGGAGGTTCTGCCTGCTCTGCTCCATGGCTCTTTGGAGCAGTCTGGGGGCTCAGTCGCCTCATTCAGTCGCGTCCCTCAGCAGTTGTTGTGGGAGAGAACAACCCTGCTTATCCAGCTTCCCTGTTCAGATATCCCCCCAACTTGCTGCACACAAGCAAAATACCCCCCCCCTTCCCTACACTCAGCTTCTCTAACAAGGCTTTATATCAGAAATGCACTTTTTTCCCCCTCTCTTTCCGGCCTCGGGTGCAACATTTTGTGTTTCAGGCTGATACAGCGTGAGCCGCACACACGGCTGAGGGGCTGCTTGGGATGCAGCGCGTGGCTTTACTGCACTCCGACATATTTTTTCACGTGTGTTATGGAGATAATGCTTGTAGCACGGAGATAGTGCGAGCTGCTTTGTGCGGGGTGCTTCAGCAGCCGGCTGCAGCAGCTTTGCATTCAGAGAGGCGGGAGTGTGCTCGGAATAAGATGCTGAGCGCTGAGGTTGTGTTTTTTTTTTTTTTTTTACCAAGCGCCTTAACAAAGCAAATATTCACCAACACGCTTTTTCTACAATCTATTAGAGGTCGTTTGTTTGGTTGAAAATACTGAATAATAAGTGGCGGAGCTCTCTAAGTATGATGGATTTGTTGGGTTTTCTCCAATTGATATTGTTGTAAGTTTTATGTCTCCATCTTGTTCCTTAGACACTTTAAGCTTCAGAAACCCGCAAATGAATTGGATTTTATTTGAAAGTCTTTTTTATTTTTTTTACCACCTCTGTGCTTTTACTTGTTTTTATTGATGTTTTTACGTTTATGTTTGTCAGAGGCGTTTAGGGTAATGATTGGTTTCAGGCAATAACAAAATAAAGTGAAACTGAGCTTACAGAAAGAAAAAAATAAAGTGCTTTGCACAAAATAATACATGGATAATCCCCAGAATGCACCTCTCTCCCTGGCCTGTTGAAAGCACAACAACCCAAGACACATACTGACATGCACAAGTGTACATATAAACTGTTTGTGCAGACAATGCCGCAGACAAACGAACACACGGATATGCAGAGGAAGCTGCCATTATTATCGTATGTGTTCAAGCAAACACTGGTGAAGCACAAAAAATATTTACATTAAAACAGGAAATTAGAAAATGTATGCAAGAATAGAAGCAACGGAGTGAACTGAAAGCTGATTTTTCATAATTTAAAGCTGAAATAAAACAAGAAAATGGTATAAACAGAACAAATTATGTATGACAGCTTAATTGGTGGTTATATCATGATTATTGATGTATTATAGTGAAACCTGTCTGCTGCTTTTGCAGGTGTTACAATATCAATGCTTTAATGTTGTTTTCTGCAACACTACAATATAATCCATCATTCTCTCTTCTCTGCTATAAATTGGTGTTTAGAAATGGGTGAAGCTAAAAGCACTTTCACCTTTACGCTTGTTTGACTAGTTTGTTGTACATGATTGAAATGTGACCACAGGGGGGAGCTCGTGCCCCAAGAAAGAAAATCACTGAACCAGCTCAAAACGGACCCCCCTCCCCACCACCACACACACACACACACACACACACACACACACACACACACACACACACACACACACACACACACACACA
>JAUESF010000047.1:16924330-16936508 GCA_032274765.1 Malacoctenus tetranemus
ACTGGCAAAAACACAGGAGAAACATATGACACATGAACAAAACCCCACTAGATGCTAATACAAAGTGAACAGCAGGGTACTTCATGGTTGAGTCATATGTCCATCCAGGGCTGAAAAACACACATTTAAGTTGCTCTTTACCCAAATGCTTGACACGCTGGTCAAAAATGTAATGCAAGCATCCATTTTGATTGAGGCCGAGGAAGCCACGGTAAATTCAGAGCATGCATCATGCCGACCCCGGCACCGGGAAAAGCCGAGAGTTGGACGTGAACGCTGACTTGATGTCGCCCACCCATCTGGTCCTTGTCATATCCACTCACATCCTGGTCTTCTGCCGCGTCTAACACATCAACATGGGAGGCTCCATGTTTGACCTACTTCCACCCACCAACAGCTGCCATGCAAAAGAGATAATCAGTGTTTTTCACTCCACCTGTCAAAATGGTATCGCTGATCGACAGGAAATCTGCAGGTGTTTGTGTTCAGATATGTTGCTCTACACAGATTGTTTTAACGTATAGTGTTGCATTTCCACATGAAAGAAAAATCAACATTTGCCTGGAAAAAAAAATTGATGACAGACACATATGAAATATAAACTTTATTGGAACGACTTCTAGTTTTGGAAAAAAAGAGAAACTGAGGTCAAAATTGTTGTTTCCAAGTGCATGGAAGCTTCTTAGAAACTGGCTGCATGAAAGCCACAAATGTTCCGCTCTGCCCCCAAAATAACAGACTGTATTGACCCTATTTCAAACCGGAGAGTAATCCCAACAAATGGCCACGGGTGGAGCAGAAATGGTTATGGAGCCGCTGAGTTTATTTCCCATGAGTCCATTACTGTTGAAGTAGCCATAGATATATTATGCCTGGAAGCGGAGAAAGTCATCACGTGACACGAGGACGGTGTCCATGATGGTTGGTGAAGCAGCAGCGTGGTATAAAAATTTAAATTGTGTTACTTTCTTTTTTTTCTTTTTTTTCATTTTTTGATCAACACACTTTGAATCGAGGCTGGAGGATCTCTTCAAATCCCTAAGGGCATGAATTCACTTCCCGGGACCTGACCCCCCCCCCCCCCCCCACTCCACCACCGGGACGATATGCTGTGGTGGTAATTTCAGCCTAGATTCCCCCCCCGAACATCGCCGCTAATGGCTGCTGTGAGTGTCTAATCTGATGCACTGCCACGCTCTCTTTCATTTTATTTGAGAGCGGAGGACAAGTGTTCCTCAATCCCCTCGTGTAGCCCCTCGTTTTATAAGCCCACATGAGAAGAGGAGGCGAGATTGCTTGTCGTCCAAATGGACTTTTCATTAGAACACAGAATGGGTTCAGGTCACACAAGCAACACAGATGCTCGAAATCTCAAACAATGGAGCGGCTGGCGCGGCTCCAGGTTGCTGTTTACTAATGTAACCTCAGCTCCCTGTGTGTGTTTGTGTGCATGTGTGTGTGTGTGCGTGTGTGTGTGAGGTCTGTTGTAACACACACACACACAGGTAAATTTGATGAAAAACAACGATTCTTCCAAATCCAACATGCTTTGTCGGTTCATTGTCACATCTTGTTCCCATCATTCAGCACAGTAATTCCCTTCTTCCAGTTCCCAAAAGGTTACAGTGAAGCCAAGTGCTGTCGGGCTAGGACTGAGTTAGACTGGGGTCCGGCGCGATCTCTGCCTGTTGGTGTCCACAGACCTTTAGAGATACTGAAAGAAAACGCCTGGAAACTTGATGAAATGATGACAATGGCTTGAATTCAACATGAGTTTGAACCTGATCCATTGATTGTAACTGACCACGACCTCACTCAGTGTCCACAATCGCAATATTTTTAGCTTCTTTTACTACTTCCAATCCTAAAAGATGCTATTTCTTTTTGCCACTGACTTGTACAGACTTTAAGTTTCAAGGCAAAATCTGTTACAGTTGATCACAGTTTTTTTGTGTTGATTCACACAATGTTGGCCCTGATGAAATGAACTACAGTGCACATCGACCTCAGAATCACCGCGTTCTTTGTTCTGGAGTTGAATAAACCTTTGTGGTAACATCTCAGCGAACGTACATAACTGGACAAAACCCCAATAATGTTTTGACTCATTCTTTTATTTTTTTCTGAAACCTTTGGCTTTAAAAGTGCTTTTGAGTTGTTGCTGGAAGTGTGCACAAAGAAGGGAACAAAGAGAAGCGAGAGCCTTGGTCCTGCCTGCAGCTTTACTGCCTGTAAATAAGCTCTGGATCGTGCTATTTTTCTAAAGAAGGCAGGGGGGGGGGTTCTTTGTATGATTGGAAAGTATTCGCTGTCCGAATCCATGTCGGTGCACCATCACACCTTAACGCCGTGTGTCTGATTGCAGGCCAGTACTGTTTGGGCTTTCTTTGTTCTGTCTCGCCCAGTCTGCTGATTTCATGGACGTCAGGCTCTTGTTGAGGGAGCAAAGAGAGGGAAAAAAAAATACTCCAAATGTTCCCTTTTTCCTCTCTCCTCACAGATTTATCGTAGTTCTCTGATAGGAAAACAAATGAGTGTATGATGCGAGTGTGGCGCTGGGACATTAAGTGGTCAGAGGTTGTAAATCAGAGTCTGATTAAATCTGTCTGGGGCTAGAGTTGTCCATTTGCCTTGAGTGCAGAATTGACCTGATTTGGGTGATTTTCCTGACAGGTCCCTATATCACTGCTGCTACTGCTGTAACTGCACAGTGGTACACTTTATGCCATTAAAGCCTTCCACGTCTATTATACCGCAGAAGTAAAGTATCCTCCATTGCACTTATATGACTTGGGGAAGGTTTTCAACTATAAATGCGTCGTATCTCCTCAGCTGCACCTTGTTGGTTCGGGGAGGGGGAGGGTGCAGAATTTGCTGACACATAAGCACATGGTTTCCAGTTTCTATACGATGTGTTTAAATGAGGCCCAAAAAAAAGAAAAAGAGCCTCTTTTATTGTGTTGCTGAGCAATGTGTTTTTGTAGAACACAAATTTAAATAAAAGCGAGTCCCACACGCTTTTGTTCTTTTTTTCCCTCTCTTGCAGCGTTTTTTCCACCAACACAAGTGCTTTTTCTTGCTTTGGAGAAGTCAGAGCTGTCAAGGCCACTTTAGAAAGGAATATTTTCCCTGCTGTTCTTCCCTCTTTGCGGGGAAGGCAGAAGGTTGTCACGCCGCACTATCTCAGGGTCCACTTAAATCATGCAGACCTGGACACAAAAAAATAATAAATGTGGTATCGAATGGAGGCACATTCACTTCAACATTGCGCGCTGTCACTAGCGAACGTTCGCTGCCTCAACAGGTTTTTACTTGGCGAGGCGTTTGGCTTTGTTTTGCCCCCACTTTTGTTTTGTTGTTCCACTTCACTGAATCCAACAGGCACAATTTGACTTGAAATCGTAAATTTATTGTAATATCTTTTTTACGTTCCGTACTCTTCAGCCTGTTTTGATAGCTGCTGTAGATGAAGTCCCGTTGCAATGGAATTCATGACATGGTAATGATGTTACATTTATTCCCGTTCCACTTTTTTTTAAGGCCACCGTGTTGCTCAGACTGTGAGGGCTGAAGGGAAAAAACACCCTTTAACTAGTTAATGACACCCAGTGAAACTTTAATAATGCCCCTCTTACAGAGTCAAAGGCGTTTCACTTTGTTTCTGAAAGCAAGTGACAAAATCGGAACAAAAGGGGCTTCTTCAGTGGAACAGCATGAAGCACTTTGGACTTTCACGTCGGAGCCGCTTAAACTGTCATTTTTTAGCTTTAACGTTTGGTAATTTATTCTCGGAGTGAGAAAAGTGAAGCAGTTTTAATGAATCTTTGCTTTGCGAGGCCTGTCTGAAAATGTACTGCGGCCATTGTGGTGAAGCTGAATGAGACGAGCCTTCTCAGTAACAAGTTACCAGTAAAAGAAAAATACATGGAGTGCTTTAGCACTCAAAAAAAGGACGGAGTTAAATACTCTGCTTTGATATTTTTTGACTTAATGATTCAGTAGTAGAAAAAGTTACAAGGCTGTCCTTTCATTCTTGCTGCCAATCAATTAGGACTGAAATATACGTAAGCAAAAAAACCCCCAGGAATGATATGGGTCCACAATGTGGCGTTGTTTCCATCATTGCTCTGTGACAGCTGGGGAGAGCTCCAGCGCCCCTCATGACCCTTCGATGGAAAAAGCAATATAGAAGGTAATTGAGTGTCCTACTAATACTGAAACTTCATTAAAGCAGACGGAGTGTTTCAAATTTTGTATCCAATTCCAGTTCTTCTTTTTCTTTGTGATGTGATGTTTTGGCACATTTTCCAGAGACAAACGCTGCAGAAGTCGCCTTTCTGTCATCGAGCTAAAACACAGAGAAAGACACACAAATACACACACCAATACAGGTCAGAATGACCATTACAAACGTGACAAACAATCCCTCATAAAAGAAAAAATCTTCAGGCCAGAATCGCACCTTGACCCGTGCTCGGCTGGAATCTGAAGCTAACCTCCACTTTCAGTTGACTTTTTTTCACTTTCAGTTAGCTACTTTCAGTTTCTCACTTTCGGTTAGCCAGTAAGACCAAATGTGCGATTGTGCTGTTTAAAGGCGACTGAAATAAGTGTTCTTGATGTTGCTCCTGTGGTTTTACACGTTCTGGGGGAGCTCTGCGACCGCTGCTTCGGCTCTGAGTTCAGCTTTTACCTGTGTGCATGAAAACGACTTCACTGGTACACGCGCTGACCTTTCGGCACGAGTTGTCACTGGATGCATAATGTTTCGCAGCAGAGGCTCGCGAGCTCCCAGCTTAACGATACTAAAAAGGCGTTTGTGTGAGCGTGTTCGGAGGGTGGCTATATGAATCATGTCAAACGCTCATTGTGTAGCAGCCTGTTTACTGTTATCCACGATGCATTTAGAAACCCCGGCGCCGTCACGGGCAGAAAAACGGGGCTTGACCTTGTTTTTCTTACGACCGGCATTGCTCCGCATTATCATATGTTATGGCGCTATTCCTGTCAAGTGCAGACACTATTAAAATGTGTGGACATTCAGGAAGACAGAACCCACCATAATTAGGCCCATCTGCATGCGCGCTGTGGGTTTTGCGCTGTTAGTTCTCGGGTTTAAGATGCAAATTGAATCCCACAAAGCCTTAAGAGTCACCTAACGAACCTCTTAATGCAAGCTTTGATTGCATTTCACTTGTCGTAAAAAGTGAATTGAGAGCTCCTCTGCCTGCATTAAATCTCCATAATTAAGCAAGACAAAAACGCCGCGGCCATTAGTGCACGGATTACAATTTTTAATATGTAAAAGCTCATTATATGTTGAGGCTGATGTACAGGGGGGAGATGATTCACAGCAGAAACTGCCATATTTCTTCTTCATGTTGGACTTACCATCTGTTGTTTACTACAAGTAAGATGAGATGTTGCTTGGCACAGTAACCTACATACTGTGCCAGTGTTCACTGCGATGCACTTAACGGAGTGTGAACTTTGCAGCCTGACACTGTCGCGCAGAGTGGTAGAAGTCCAGCCATGCACGACTTGACAAAACGTGCACAAAAAATAGCAGATCCTCACTTCAGATGATTTAATAAGGTTGAAAGGTTCAGGGCGAGAGAACAAAGAGGAAGTTGACAACATGCACAAGTCAAAGAAAAGGGCGTTTTCGTCAAAGGTGTTATTGGGGTTGTTTACAACACAACGCCTGCAGGTTGTAAAGAGCCCCAAACACTTCAAATAACAAGTTGGAATCTGTTTTACATTTTAGAGGATTTTGAGCAAGATGTTTCTGAGCTAACATATGCTGACAAAGAAATAAACAGCTTGTTGAGGGTTCTTCAGAAAGCTAAGAACAAAAACTGAGAAAAAAATTGATAAATTAGGTTGATAAATTTCCAGATCTTTTATTACATAAATGGACCAAATTAATATAAACAACTGAACAAAAGAAGGAGCCACAGAGACAACTTTTTTACTGCAAGTATTTGGCCAACTCAGCCGACTGCTTGACTGTATATTTTGACTTGATGCAAGAAGTCTAAAGCAACGGAGCCGAAGCCCCCCCCTCCCCCACACCTGCACTTGTCATGAAAGCTTCCTTCAATCCGAACTTTTCAGTCAAGTTTTCCTTTTTTTCCCTTCCTCTCCTCGCCCTCGTCCCCGCGCACCAGCTGTAAATATCCAGCAGTAACAACGGCTGACCTCGCGGGTCTCGCCTCCTGACAGAGCTCCATGTTTGTCTCTCTGTTATTCTATAAATACGAGATAAGGCCCGGACCCCGCGGATCCCATGTGCGGCTACGTGTGTTAATTGAGACCCCACAATGGCGACCCTGGCGCATGGCCCCGGCTCGCCACGCCACCGCCTATCACTCACGTCGCGTAATTGGTAACAGTGCAGCAGGAGAGAGAGAGAGCTCACATCTGCAAAAAAAAAAGAAACCCCAAACTGAAGAGCCGTGACTGACAGTGAGCTGCTGAAGAGTCTCTTATGGACAAAGGGTGTGTTGCTGCCAGTGCAACCTCCATTAGGAGAACGCAAAGGAGATGCAGATGGCACTTTTGTTGCTATTTGTTTACTTACCTCCACAAAGCTGTGAAAAGCTATTCTCATTCCCTGAGACGGCATCAACGCCACTGTGTCTTCTTCCCTTTTCAAACGTTGTCTTTAAGGCCGAGGGCTCCAGCATAGAAAGCAGCTTTGGGTGAATCTGAATTATCTGTGACTTGGTTGGTCGACGCTCCCGAAATGATTAAGGCCCGGCGGTTTGTGATGTGACGTCTTTTGGGAGAAAAAGAAACATCAGATGTTTATCATCCATCTGGGGCACAAAATCAAGGCGGTCAAAACCAGGCTGGAGCGGGCTGGCTGGCTTTGTAGTTTCAGCACAACCTATAAATATGTGGAATCGAATCACTCAGGGTCTTTGTTTTGTCTTCAGACGGTCTGTCGGGGCATGTGGATCAGGGCCATGACCGCCTGGAAGACTGTTGACAATTTAATGGGAACATTCACGTAATGTACCTTTATAACTTCCTTTGTTGGTTTTGTTGAACTCTGGTTTTTAAAACAAAAACTGCTTCAGTGTGGATCATTGGACCCTTGAAGTTCAGGTTTGCATCAGGATGGTAAAATGCAGCAAACTGTTGTAACCAACTGAAATGCAGGTTTTTATTACCCTTCTCCTCTCGAACTGAAAAGCCAAACAAACATGTATATTGATAGATTGGATAGAAGATGGGTTTTGTTTTGAAAAGCTGCCACAGGGTTATTTAAATATAGGTTCAAAGGACTGACTAGGTCAAACAGGGCTGTTTGTGCCTACAATGCTGTGTGCGTCTCACTCTCACTCACACAACGAAGCATTCCAATTCATATCTAGAAGGACTACTCACACTGCCAGTCATTATGCTCTGTTATGATTGATCGCCTGCATTCAATATTAATCAGTCGATAGTTATTATCTTGCTTGTCTGCTATTTTTGAATCTGGATCTTTTTTTTTCTCGTCCTTTTTTGCATTCAATTAGCATGACCCTGGAAAGAAAATGCCCTCCACTGTTACTGCGCTCACTTCCATCCTGACTGAATGCCATTTCCACCCATGGAAGAGGTGACACAATGAACAGCCCCAGGTATTTTTCACCCCTCCTGAATGGAGCTGTAGAACGAGCGTGTGTGTGTGTGTGTGTGTGTGTGTGTGTGTGTGTGGGGGGGGTGATGGGGGTGCACTATCCCCCGGGGAGGGCAGCACAAATCCAAGGGAACAAAAACGCATCCATATTTGGCAGGGCTTTTGTCTCCCCTGACAGCTGAGTGTACCGAGGGGGGCCCGCAATAATGAATTGGATTAAATGTGAAAGTAAGAAAGCGTTGCTCCTCAAAGGCCAGGAGGAGAGGAGGTGTGTGTGTGTGCGTGTGTGCATTTGTGTGTGTGTGCGTGCGTTAAAGGAGATGTCGGGATTGATGGGAGAAATGCTAATGTGTATACAGTTTCAACACTGGGGCGGATCACAGACGCATTTTTCGAAAAATAAAAAGAAAAAAAAAAAAAGAACGCCGGCTTTCCAGAAGAAGATTAGCAAATAAAAAGCAATTGTTCCATTTTTATGCTCTCTAAATGAGCTCTCCTGGAAGATGATTGCTTCCTAAATGCTGTCAGTCCTTCCTCTCTCGTTCCTTATTGAGGGGTCCGTGTAGGAAAGAGAGAAAATCTCCCTCTAATGAGAAAAGATGAGCGTGGCAGCGCAATAAATCGCATATGTGTGAACTGTGTAAGTCACCAGTCACACGCAGCTTCTCTAAGCAGATTCACCTGATACCGTGCACTATAGTGCACGGCTAATTTAATCAGCCATCGCGCTCATTGTATATTCCATCACTCTGCACTCTTTCAACGTGACCTTAAACCTCAGCGGATTCTTTTTATTGGCGCACTTTAGTGTATAAATCTCCTGTAGAGAGAACAGCAGTGATTTTGATTTGCATTTTATTGAGCTTTAGATTGCGGCGAGGATAATGATGAGATGTGGGGGCAGTGTTAATGTTGTGACCACCACAGTGCACTCTCTTTATCTTCACTGCCTGGTAACTACCACACATCTGCTGCCTGTAATTACTTTTGGATATCCATAGCGAGGGGGAAAAAGACAAGGCAGAGTGACCTCGCTGTGCGCTGCTGACAAGGAACAAAAAACACCATATTAATAACGACAAAATCAGAGTCAATGCTGAAAAAAGATAGAGGTGAGGCTGACAACGTATAGCAGGCAAGAAATAGATCGACGCTGCTGTGCAGCATTTCTTTTAGAAGGAGTAACATGCAGTTTGTGACAAAAGCCGGGGAATCGACTAAAATTGACAGCAGGAGTGATGGAGACAGAATTAGAGAGAGTGAATATTGCAGGTGCATTGGTGGGTTTTCATCCATCTTTTCCCAAGTGATTCATACGCTGCTAGCATGTAAACATAGACATATTGCAGAAAAATCTCCTCTTTCAATTCTGTAGTATACCAATATCATGTTGGAAATCGTGCTTTCCGAGACTTCCAAGACTTTTTTTTCTATTTGCCTTCTCTCTTTGCTTGTCCCACTCAGGCTCACAGGATGCTGAAGCTGGTCTCAGCTGACACTGGGTGCAGGCAGGTCACAGCCTAGATGGGTCACCCGTTCGTCGCAGGGCAAACACAAAGACAAACACTCCCACATTCACACCGAAGGACGGTCCAAAGTCAGCCTGCAGTCGGACAACGGCGCCTCGTGACGCAATGCACGAACCTGAGGGCCGTCAGGTTGAGGTGGGGAGAGTGAGAGCCGCCACTTGTTCCCCGCCCCGCTCACCCTTAACCCCCCGGCAGCAGGCCCCCACTAGTATATGTAGTTAATTATGAGGAAGGCTAAAATGCAGAGGAAGAATTTCCCTAAGGGTGTCATTCAAGGTTAACTTAATCTAACACATTGACCTCGTATGTGTGTTTACAAGCTGTTGAAACGAGCCAAAGTAGTCAAAGAAAAGCAGCCTGGACATGAACATGCCAATGCCAGAAGTGTCCTTTGTGGAGTTTGCATGTTATCCTGGGACCTTCTCACTGTGAGGACAGAGTGCGAACCAGTACAAAACTGTGCAACCTCCACCTCAATCCCACAAACGCTGAAACGTACAGAAAAAGATGCGAAAAAGTGATTTATTTTTGTTGTTTTATTTACAAATCACAAAAAAACCAACCCTCAATTTTACTTGCATCTCATCACGTCAGCCTATACCAGTGGCGTGACTCGGAGGCTCTTGGGTAAAACACCTATTCAGTGTCTATGTTTGTGACAGAAAACACCTCTTTGTTCGAGTTCAGTGGGAGTAAAAACGAGGAATTACGCACTCAAGGCCTCCCCTGACACGGTTAAACTACACTGGAATTGCACGATATTGCCCTCAGGCTGCGGCACTCTGGAGAGCCCCGAGGGGAGCACCTGTCCTCTGTGAATTTTAAAGGTCATGGCAGTTTCTCTCTATCACACGCTCCCTCTCTCTCTCCCTCTCTCTCTCTCTCTCCCCCTCGTCTCCTCTGTTTCTCTCGTGTGACTGAGAAAAGAACATGAGCTGATGGCCTATTGAGAATATTGTGTTCTATCTCTGGGCCCCTATAGCGCATTTCCAAAGCTGCCCTTGGAAATGCGTTGAAAGGCAGCTCACAGCATGGCAAAACACACAACACGCTCTTGTTGATGCCCTTGGTGCCTCTCAATATGCAGACCATAGATAATGGCATTCACTGCACAGTTGGTACTGACTTCCTTGCCCATCTTTTGAATGAGTACACTGCCACATACTGTGCTTTGTGTTGCGCTCTCCTGGTAAACAATGAGAGCTGCACCGACGACGAAGGGGAACACGGATCGTATCTCGACACCGGCAACCCCGCCGAGGACGACACACACATACAGGACGCAGTTTTAACAGACCGAAGTCGTCCTGCCGCAGATAACGAGCTCCACTCGCCCCTCGCTGCGTCTCGGCGCAGGAAACAAGGTTCCTTCCCAGTTTGTCGACAGTCAGGTGAAGCCATCAGTTGCAGCGAGACGGTGTCACTGTGGTGAAATTGGCTTCACAGTTTTGTTTCGCTCTCATTTGTCTGTATCAAAGACGTCGCATAAGCAGCACACATGGGGAATGGAAGTGCTGGAGCGGATGTTTGTGGCCTCAGCTTGTCGGTAACTTGATTGTTTCAAGCGGGCCTCGGCTAATTCAATCACGCGCCCCTGGCCATATCTGTGCAACAACAGTCCTCTGTCACAGATTGGAAAACACTTGATGTGTGTTTCATTTGTCATTTCAAACATCGTGGATGATATTGGACCTCTTCTGAATCGCATGTGGGTTTTTTGATTTGCTGTCCTTCTTCTCCAGGGACTTACGGGTAAGTAATGACTTTACATCACAGATACTTCCACTGATTTTCTTTCCAGTCAGCGACGTCCATCCTCCTCCGTCCCTACAGTGTAAAATACTTCACGATCAATTCAATTGAGACATACTACCGAGAGAGGTGACTATCATCACATGCTTTGCATGCGTACGATAAATTAGGGTAGACAGTGATGCTACATGCAGTAAATGTACTTACTGGAGTCCATATGTTGGACTTCAGGCACATCACTCGTGTGTCGTTGCATGTCTTGCAGTGTGTGGTGTACGTGTTCTTGCTTCGTCAGGAGACTTATACAGTTTGAGTGTCCGTACGTCCAGTCGGCGCTCATCAATAGCACGAAACCCAAGCAAGTGTTGGACAAAGTCAGAAGCATCAAATCACCGGTTTCTGTCTCGCGAAAAGTCGTGATGTGACATTTGGAAGGTAAAGTTGCGTGAACCTCTTCAAATGACCGCAGTGGGTCTGCGACAACAAGAGCCCTCTGAAATGAAACCCCGTTCACAACCATTTCAAAGCCAGCTTCAGTTGTTAATCGACACAATGCACAGAGATGCTTTTTCCCCTCGTTGGCTGAGGTGTAAAAACAGGTTTTAAAATAAGCAGCGGGAACAAATGTTGTAATTTATTCTCACACTCGGTGGCAGTGAGAATATGAATAATTTATATGTATTTATGATAGATGTAATAAACACCGACATTGTTCTATACATAAATATTCAGTCTATGGGCCCCTTCTGGGGAGTTGATTCATTGTTGCGAATGGTAAAATGTCAGATTTTGTGGAACATTAAGTATTCATTAATTGTTCATAAATGTGACCTTTTTATTGTTAAATGCTGTTTTTCTTTCAAGCATTCATCAACAGCTGAGTCTCTGCAATTACCGCAGTTAGTAAGTGCACGCACACACACACACGCTCTGTATTTTTAGTGTGCTACTAATTCTTTATGCATTGCTAAACAGAAAAAAAAGACAGATCTGAGGAGATAAATGTCTTTGGATATGTTATTATCGCCTGCAGCCACATCGCTGTGACCATGAGTTTGATGTCAACAAACAATCTACACAGTGTTTTAAATTCCACCCACTGTTCACGCAGCGAGGACGGCTGACAGAACAGCCTCATTTACTGCAACCTGAAGGAATCATCGCTCCTCTGGGAGGGAAGGGGGGGGGGGGGGGGGCGGGATGACCACACCCGCACACACACACACACCCCCACACACACCCACGCACGCACCCACACACACGC
>JAUESF010000047.1:16939816-16953083 GCA_032274765.1 Malacoctenus tetranemus
GGCCGGGTTCTGATGTTCCTCCTGAATTTAGACATCCTAATCCGCTGAGACTCCAACCGAGGTAATGTCCAGAATGATGAAATATAGCACAGACACGGGGCTTAAAAGGTCGTTTTTCTAATGCACCCTCTAATGGGCTTTCCATATGTTGTTAGCCGCTGTCACCTGAATTCCATCACGGCAGCTAAATGGAGGGAGCCCCCCCCCCCTCCATAAACATCTGCCGTCGGAGTTTAGGCTGCAGAGGGCAGGGATGAAGTCTCCCAGGGTCCCTGACAAGATAACTTGTAAAAGCTCGAGTGAGGGTCAAAGGTAGCAGATATCAGATGAGGTGCCTTCCCCCAGTCCTGTAAAGATATATAAATCACCTGGAAAGGTTGTGCTGCCCATTTGTATCTGTCTCTCTCTCTCTCTCCCTCTGTCTCTCTCTCTCTCTCTCTCCCTCTTTAACTTTCCTTCTGCAAGCCCAAGAGATTCCCTCAGATAAATCCTCCTCCGTAACTCCCTGAACTTTGCAGCTTACTGAGGGGAGGAAATGAGGACAGGGGGAGCTGCTGACATCGTGACATTGATGAAGCGCTCCGCCGCCGCCTTCCACCGCCACGATTTAGAGATTGATTATCCAATTAACATCTGGCCAGGTGGGGATCTTCACTCGTTGGGAGCGGCACTAACAAGATGCAACTGTCCGGTCACGCTCTGTCGACACGTTATGCAATTCTTTGCCAGCTGGGGAAAAAAAGGGGAGGGGGGGGGAGAAGAAAAATCACACGTTTTCACACAGGACGGAAGACATTTAATGCCCATCTGTAACTGTTCCATGACCTCTTTACCAAACCGCCTCCTCTTTAATTGCGTTTGCACTGAATACAGTGGAAAAAGTTACTGTTGAAGGAGCCTGTTGCTTCCTCATTCAATCTGAATTGTAGGATGTTCTGAGATGTAATAATCACATCATGCAATGAAGCTATTCAGTCTTTTAGTTGGCAAATGAAGAGTTTACTGGCAAAAACTGATAAGCCTATTTTGACTCCCCCCCACCCCCCACCATCGATTTTATTATAAAAGGTCCAAATTGCCAATTTGAGTGGCCCCAATGGAAAAAAATCCCAAAAGGATCCACTGACCCATAGGTGAGAGAAACACAACCTGTGACCGGAGGGTTGTCGGTTTGAGTCCCCATATCATCATCACAGCCGCTGAGAGACTTTTTGCAAATCCCAAAACACCTCAACTGCTTCCTAAGGTTACAATGAGTATGCGAGCTTCAATGCACAGAAGGAAATCACCTCAATCATGGTCACCCAAAGGCTGACCAGAGGAGCCCTGGTGGGCGTGGCACTGCCCAAGGAACAGTGGGATTGAGAGGTCTTGCTCAAGGGCCCACAGTGAAGTGGCCTGGTGAGGATAAGCGATTGCATTTCTTTAAGGCCTCTCCACCAGGATCATTCTGTTCCTATGGTCAAGTGCGCTACACAAATTGCACAACTGCCTATGGTGAATTCAAGGTGATTGCTATAGAAAGAAAAAGTCACTAAGTTTCCATTAAAATCAGCTCATAATATTTTTTTCTGAGTTGTAAAGAGTACTTCACATTCATCAACACCCTCCTCGTCTTACATTACATCACATCCGACCCCTCATACAACCATGAAGCTCTGCTGAAAGGCCAGTTGCACATTTCACCAGTTGCAACACGCTGGGCTTTTATTTTGTGTGTGTCTCTTGGTTGAGCTGAAAAATGAGATTAAGAGAAGACTCGGCCGTCAGCGTTCACGGTCGTAATGACACGTTACACAGGTCATTAAGCCAGCTGGATAATGAGTGATTAGGAGAGAGACCACATTTGATCTCCCCTCCGTGTCTCATGTTGAAGTAAATTTGTGTCAACACAATGGCAAGAAGCCATGTCAAGCCGGCTGCTCAACAACAGGATTTAAGGCCTATTGTGTTTCGGCATGCTCGGCTTTTTTGTGGGGGAATTTGGTTCAGATGTGCCTAATGACTCCCTGTTGAGTGTGCATGTGTGCACTTATTGATTTTATGCTGGCTGCCCACGGTGCCTCCACACCAGGTTCATGATAGTGGAACCTGCGACAAAACGGCTGCTGATGCTTTTTTGCTCGTCGGATCGATTAGTCCTGGATATTTAATAAATACACAAACTGTTTCGTGTGTAATCTTAGTGAAGCAGACAAATACACATCTAAACCTGTTTGTTTTTCTGTTGAGTGACTTACCAGAACAAATAGGTTCAATGCATCTACATCGGAAAATTCAGCAGCTCCAAGTTGCAATTCCATTTTCTTTTGTTTTCATATGTCCTTTCAGCAGAAAGTCTAAGACTTCCATCACTAATATTTATATACACTGGTACACAGTGATCACCCGTCTCTATCATCTCAGTCTGGGAGCTCAAGCGGCAGTTCCTGAAGTTCCTGATTGTTGCCTTTCCTTGCACTCCTGTCATGTGAGCTTTGACTCTCCTTGGTCTGACATTGAGTTTGTGTGCATTTGCAATAGGAAACGACTGAACCCAAGACGAGCGCAGTCAAATGATACCAAAACTGTGCACTGGAACAACTGATTGAGTCACAATCTGGCCCACTGAAATTTGTGACCCTCATCATGCTCGCAGTGGCACAATTTTCTATTCTGGGTAGTTTAAACATCCCTCACCGCATTCATTTAGGAGCAATACCAGAAAGTGAGGAAATTTGGTAAATGTGTACAGCTGGAGGTTACTTTGATGGTTGTTTATGTCTTTATGTGGTGTCTATTTCCACGTTTACAGTTATTTAGCCGGCCAGGCATTCACAAGCTCAAGCGAGCTTCCATATGTCTGAAATTAAGGGTGCAGAAACGAAAATGTTCTGCCGGAGCCAAAGTCAGGAGGATAATCCGATTACTCCACTCGGAGTTCTCCAAAGGATATGAACTTTAAAAACAGCAGATGGGACAGGACAGTTTCTTATAGCCACTAACAGATTACAGCTGCTAATATTTTGTATTCAGATTACTGTAATCCCCCCTTTACATAAAATCTGTTACCCCTTAACCACTCACCTCCTTCTCTGGGAGCAATTAAAACGGGCTCTTGAAGCTCCGGTCCAACAGGAAGCATTAGCAGACTTAAGACTTCAAAGGACACAGCTCAAATATACCACAGTGAGATGTGTTTCAGTTGTGGCTCGTTCACAAAAGAAGAGGCCTTTCATGCCCTGTTTCTATAAAGCGCCGCCACGCTTTGGTCTCCGGTGTTATCAGAGAATGTTTTTGAGGAACAAAAAGGGGGTGGGGGGGACTTATTTGAAGAGATTCAACAGCTGAGAGCAATAAATGCTGTGGAATGCAAACAAGAGAGGAACATGGGGAACCCAGTTGTTGAGTCGTCTTCTGTTGGAGGTTGTGTTTGTTTTTTTGTTTTGAGACTGATATTAAATTGTAATTTGGAGCAAAAGTCATTTGTTGTGAGTTCGTGTGATGCACTCAAGTCAGAACTCCAAAAACACCTTGAAAAAACACAATGTCTTGTTTTTACCACTTCAGAAATAGTTTTTCAGTTACTTATTTTTTACCCAGTCTGTCCGGTGGTGTTACCTTCTCCTCGCTGTTGTCTTTTTTGTTGGTTTCCTTCAGCATTACTGTTGTATGTGAGCCTGGGGAAACGTCAGCAGATGAAAACGTCACTTAAACATTCAATCTTTAGGTTAAAACATGACCCACTTGACCAAGAGAGCCTTTGTAATTGTTGTGGTAAAGAAAGATGCGTCATCGTGTCTGAATTATGTTCTCCATAACTCATAGATGCGTCTGAGGCCGTTAAAAGTACAATATTTCCATTTTACACCACCGGTCAAAGTGTTCACTTGCTCTCAGAGTGAATCGATGTTGTTTGGGTAGTTTTCTGTTGGATTTAATGCCTCAGTAGGAGTTTTGCAGGAGCAATTATCATATTTCTGCAACCTCTTTATGAGCTCACGTACGGCGCAGCATCCCTCCTCATCCTAAATTTCTAGTCGAGAGCTTTTGTGCAAACTCATGGGGGAAATCACAACAGGGCTTTGGCTGGTACATTCGGATGGGCCTGTCTGTCAGGAGGCGACGTCTCATCTGAAAATTGCTCCTGTGCTCATAGTAAAGGAAAAAAAAAAACAAACACCATCGAGGACAAAAAAAAGTCAGAGAGTCATTTCTGTAAATGAGGTCCTTTCCTCGACGCATTTTTCCTGCTCTGATTCGTCGATACGTTCGGCAGACAAACGAGTGTTTCATTTGTCGCGCGCCACCTCTCACTGGGTCACCTTAATGCATGCTTGAGATGCGCTGCCACTGATTAGGCTAATTACCTCCCCCCCTCCCCACCCACCGACCCTGCTGTCCTCCGCTCCCCAAAAAATTCAACTGTGCCAGGACGGTCCATTTGTCTTTGTGTAATGAAATCCCCGGGGCTCCACTAGCTGCAGCGCCCCATCGCCGGAGCTATTAAGCACAGAGTCGCAGGTTACTGTTGTGGTCTTATCGCTGGCCTCGTTAATCCCAGACCTCTCCCACTCGGCAGCCCCCGCTGCCACTAATGTAATAACTCTAAATCAATGAGACGAGCGTTGGGACATCGCTGTGAAAGGATGGAGAGGGCCCCAAAAAAAAAAAGAAAAGAAAAGAAAAAAAGAAAAAGGACCTGTAAACAAACTGGAGACGAAGGTGTGATTATGTGGGCGTGCATTTTCATCCACAGCCCGTGTTTTTTTTTCCACTGCTTTATCTGCAGGGTAATTTGATGCTATCAGCGCACCCCCGGTGCAGAGGTACTTGCAAATGAACAGAAGAGGCTGCTTGGATTTTGGAGCACCAGACAAGTGCCGAAAACCAAACGGGGGACAAACACGGCACCGGGATTTACTCTTCGTGGCAACTTTCTGGCTCCTGGGGGGGAGGAGGGGGTTGTTTGCAGTCTCAACAAGCACATTTTGTTCCTGTTCAGAGAGGAAAAAAACTGCCCTCAGTCTCAAACAACCAAGAACCCAACGTTTGGAATCAGACGTGCTCGCTTCAGCAAGTTTATTTGTTTTTAACATATCCTGCATATAAACAACCATTCTGTAAGAACATATTCCGAGAGGTAAAAAAAATAATACTATGCTTCAATTGACGTTGCTTACATTCATTGTTTTAGCCATTACATAATTTCTCACTACAATCTAGAAGCATTGACAGTTTGCTGTTTATTTGTTGCTGTTTGTTGGATGGTTAAAATAAGATATGATGTGTTCACTGGTGGTCTGTGTAAACAAAACAGTATAGGTACATAGTGAAACTTCACCGTTGATAAGATGATTGCTGTTTATCACAGCTACGATGTGAATTAAAACAATCACGATACAAACCATCACATTATTGTAACACCACTACTTCTAATAGTAAAAAGTTTGATTAACGAGGACTGAAGTTTCATTGTGCAGTGAACTTGTTATTTTTGGACTCGTAAACGTTTCTCTCTGGCTCTGAGCTGCCTGTTAGAATTAGCTGATAATCATGTCTGACTGGTTGCTGTCCCATTAAACTCCTCACTGGGGAAAGCGAGCACCAATCTTTGGAAACTTCCACAGCACTGCTCACGTAAACACCGGCTTCTGACTGGCCCTTCGATCACTGCGAAAGACACGACTGGATGTCCGCGGATAAAACTGCTGTGATCACAGTCTGGATCCATCAAAACTCACAGAAGTGATTAGAAATAATTCTTTTTCTCCTCAACTAAAAATGTGGCTTCATTGCGCTTGTTAAAGTCAGAAGGGACGCCCTGATCTTTTCCATGACTTTATTAATGATCCCCATGTGTCCTTGAGGAACAGTTAGCCTTTTCCCCCTCCCCTATAAGTAATTTCTCTGATTAGATGATAACAATGATGACTGTAATGGACTGTCTTCACTTCACTAATTACTGGTGCCATTAATATACAATAGTGGGCTCTTTCAATCAGCAATGAGAGCCAGGCAGAAACTGCTAATTGGATTTGTAAAATCCATCGCCGCAGAAGCACAAAAGATTGGATTCACTTCATCAGGTCGGACACATTACTCTCAACACAAACAAGATGATGAAACGCGGAGGATTAATACAGTCATATTGGGCGGCTTAAGCCGCGCCGGCAACGGCGCGTCAGGAAAACAACATGGAAATGTGAGCGTTGCGGTGGGAGCAGTAATATAGTTTCTAGTTCACTGGGCTGGAGGGGGCTCACGGTGTAATGGGAACGCACACCGTGAACGACCAGTCGGCCCCTCCGCCTTTACTCCCAGCAGGAGGACCCCGGCTGGCGAACGCGGGGCGTGCAAAACATGATGAATGGTGGCCAAGTCCGTAAGTGGCGTTATTTCACCACTTGCATAAGCAGAAAACAAGCTTAGCCCAGCACTTTGAAAATTAGCTTTAGCATTAGGAAGACGCATGTCCAGCTTATGGCGCGCTGTAATTCCATTAATTGATGCTGTGCCATTCCTGTTTCCTCATGTGGCACTTCGGGGGGGTGGGGGTGGGGGGGGTTACATGTTGCACATACGTGATGAATTCAAAGGGTGTCAGTGAGGGGGGTGGGTGTTTATTTCAGGCCCCCCCCAACCCTACTGACAGCCTTTTCATATCTGGACATGATATAGGGCCCTGACCTGAGGACATTACACTTCTGGGGAGCGAAGATAGCTCTTCCTTTTGAAATCCAGCAGACCAGCAAATGCAGAAGCTGTGAAGCGGCTAACCCCTCTGTCTTGTGTTTCAGTTCAGAGAGAGAAAAAAAGGGGGAAGGGGGTGGGTAGGTGCAGGGGGCAGGGAGGGGCGGCGTAGGTAAAGTGTCATCAAAAGCCGCACAAAAGGAGTCAGAGATTACCGTGGTCCAAATAGGTCAAGCATGCCTGACAGAGGCGGGACTGCTCAGAATCCATATCTCAACCTCGGAGGTGATTTATATGACATCACATGCAACCCTACAGTACAAGAAGGGAGTCGGAGGGGGGGGGAGCGCTACACCGAAGGGAAAACAACTTGCCAGCGACTGAGTGAATTATTAGTAAACTTCTTTTACACTTTAATGGCTTTAATGGAGTTTTAACGACACCCCTGACTTTCCCTCTGGTGCCCACAAGAGCTTGACATTTGTGGCTTTACCCGTTAATGAAATACTGTCAAAAAGCATCAGCTGCCTGGTTTTTTCCCCTCCTCTCTTCATTATTACAGTCGCTACAATCTCCATATAAATTCATGCCACCCTATTACCATACAAGTTGTTTTCAAAAAAGGATGAGTGTGCCCCCCCCTCCACCAGCTGGTATTACTTTCATATATAGATGAAGTAGGAATGAACCTTTATTGTTGTAAAATGCGACTTATAATGTGGACCACCTGGGTTGGAACCTCTGGTGCACCTCTCAGAGCTTCTGTGCCGTAGGTTTGTCACCCCCTGTGTTAAGATAGCAACTGTTTGCATGAATGAGACAGGTGCTGTAAAGAGTCCAGATGCATCCAGCTTATCACCAGCTCAGCCTTTGCTTATCGGAAAATACACGGAAGAATTAATAGGTGTTTTGTCTCAGCAGCATTTGGCGACTCACCTCCATGATTTGATGCACTCTCGACTGAGACTCAGTCTTTTTTTACAAGTTTCATTTTTAGTCTCAGGAGATGGGGAGCTTTCTTCACTGCCCAGTTTTATCACAATGAGAGACAAAAACAAACAAAAAAGAGGCCAGCAGCTCTCATGAAAACCACCACCTCACTATTTGAATAGTTTGATTTCCAACCCCTCCCCCCTTTTATCTGTCACTTTTGTACAGTATCTGCGTTTCATGTGTCTCGCTGGGCGCTTCAAGGAGAACCTCCCGTAAACGACAGTCTCAACATCGCGCCTCGCACCAGTGAAATGTCACATCATAAAAAAAACTTCCTTCCTTCTTTTTTTGCCGCTCCTTGCTCCCTGCACTCCCAGCACACTTGTAATCCAATATCCATTCCAGCATGGAAATGAGAAATAACAAGATTAGGAAACAATTTATATGAATCGTCTCATGTTCCCTCGGTATTTACGCTTTCTCGAGGGGGGGGGGGCTACGGGAGGGCTGGCGGTCTCCATGGAAACTGCCTCTGGCCAATAGTGGGTGTTTCTTGTCCGACCGTATGACGTGCAGCCTTTTCAGATGGGTATTGGAGCTGGCAGCTGGAGTGTCTACCCGTAATTTTCACAGCGAAAGAAAAGTAGGAACCAGGAAAAAAGTGCGAGTGTGAGAGCGGACCTGTTATTTCTGCTCATCATGCGCCAGATTAGGGCGTCAGTACGTTTGGCTGGACCCTCCTCCTGTGGAAATGGGAGGGGTGGGGGGGTGGCGGGGGGTTTAGACAGCAAATGAACCGAGATGAAATTTCATTTGGGATATTTTGTTATTGCGCGACAGTATTGCACAGGCTGCAAATCGCAAAGAAACCACAGAAAGAAGGTCGATTGAATTTGTGCTCACTCTTACACATGATCACAGTCTGTAGTAGCCCCTCCCCTTCCCTAAAAAATACATTTATAGGGGAATACACCACCCAGAGGGGGAGTATATTTGTTTAATGTACAAATTTACCTAAAACTAAATTAAAAACACTTCTGCTCTCACAGGAATTGATAATAACAAAGACTTCGAGATGAAGCCTCAGCTGGAATGTGTACAGTCAGCGATTACATAATTGGATCAGCATTAATGTATCGAACCGACCCGCAAACACCTGCGATTATATCAGAAAAACCTCGCCGGGGCTTCGTTTGTTTCCGGGAGCGCGGCGGAGCTGAAGTTTTGTTTTATAATTTAACAGGCAGATCCAGCTGAGCCCTCGGGAAAATGTGCTGCTCCCCGTTCTGGCCAATATGAGCGGCGGCCTTGAAACTACCTGTCGACACTGATCAGTCACGCGGCCGGCTCCTCCGAGATGGGACTCGCAGTTATTAGAGCGAGAGGCTGTTAAGATGGAGAAGCCTGTCGTCCGCTGCCTTCTGACGGCTCAGGTAAGCCCCGAGGAAAACTGCCCCCCAGAGCACGTCGGCCCCCGCCATCACTCGCATTTCAAGTGCTGTGTGGAGGTGATGTATTGGCTCTCACCAGTGTGCTCTCCAGACAGAATTGTGTGGCCATTCAGCACCACAGCCGCGTAAATTAGGACATCAAACCATACTGTAGGTGTAGTTTTGTAAGAGGGCCATAAGTAAGGGGTTGTGCTGTGACAGAAATGAGCAGTGTGTCTGCAGAGGGTTGGATAAAGGTTGCTGATCAATGCAGGTGTCTCAGCAATTGCTTTTAGTGTTGCAGATTATGTCTGGCTTTCACGAAACGACGCTCTCTCTCTCCCTCTCTCCCTCTCTCCTTCTCTCTCTCTGTCTCTCTCTCTCTCTCTGTTTCTCCAAAAAAAACCCACACACAACCTTTCTGTTCACATTTTCACCTGCTCTGAAACATTTCGGCGACAAAAAGTGGAATTACTCTGCCGGAGCGTCATTATTGCTCTGTTTTTCATCGTGACATATTACCTTGTCACCAGACATTTCGTGTTGGCTTTCAGACTGTAATTATCCTTCCCCTCTCTGCTGTGACGATATGACTTTCTAATGTGCATCAATTACAGGCCATAATAGCTTAAGGGTATGCAAGGAGTGTGCTGGCAATAAAAGAGAGACTTGTTTATAAGCGGGAATGTTCTCCTGGCCGTGCTGCTCCGGGATAAAGGTTATACGTTACAATGTGCAACTTAAGTGTAATGACTCTGTAATGTGCTTGGCTTCGCAGTATGCTCTTCGAATGACTCCGTGTCAGTGTTTCGCGCTGGTGTCGCGTAGGTTTGCTTGTTTTCAGAGGGGTGATATTATCTCTGAGAGGCGACGTCGCCTTGTCTGTAACTTGCAATTTCCTCTTTTATTAGGTGCTGCTTCATGCAGATTCAGACGGCAAAGTCCTTTAAATTACACATGACTAACAAAGACGATCAGCAGCACCCCCTGCATGAACCTCAGTTCTTACAGAAGTACTACGTGCATCGTTTACACTCCTTTGTTTGGATGTACCCATCTTCCTTCTGCACATCCGAACGGAGTTTATGTCACTACTGCAGTTGTGTTTTTTCTGATGTGATCAGGGTAACTTAGCAACAATTAGCTTTGTCATCGCTCACATTAAATGTAGCCACAGGTGTTAATTGTTTGCAATTATGCAAAAGTGTGTCTTGTACAAAAAAAGGTTGTTGAATTAATTCAAGATATTGCAAAGCAGATAGATTTGTGAGGTAAATCTATTCACCTTCTTAATGTGTTTCCTTTTTTCTCAGTTTGAGGCTGATGCAGTAAATGTTTATGGAAGACAGAGATCAAAGTCCACTTGGCATCGATCTGTGACTTCCACACGATCCACTTTATCTGTGGATTAAGTCGACTTCAAGGCCAGAGCAGCTCGGATGAGTCATCAGACTTTCTCTGTTGCACAATATCTTCGTCTCTTGGATGTCTGTGTGGTATTCGTGTTTGCACTGGCGGTGACTCGCATCCTGTCGCACTCTTCCGTTTTTTTCCTTCTGCCAATAACACTCCGGTTATCCTGGACGCTCCTTCGCGGCTCGGCAGAAAGCTTCGCCCAGCAGTCAGCCTCTGCTCGCTCTTATGCTTTGTCAGTGTTTTTCTCTGAACCTCTTTTCATGCGGCCCATCGAGCCGCTGTCTTTAGACGTCCCGCCCCCCCCCCACCTTCTGTCCTATAGACCCACCCAGCAGGTCACATCTCTCTGGGGCTGCCAGCACCAGTGTCTCTCACACAACAGCCCCCATCTGAAGACATTGGAAAAGCAGCAACAGGGCGTGTTCTTCCATTTTTCTACCCCCGTCCCCCTCCGCTGTGGTTCCCCGCTCCATGTGAGGTTGGGTGGGGGGGAGCAGGTCCCCCACCACCCCACCAAGGCTTGGGAACCCGTTTAATCAATTGGAGAGATTACAGTAGTCAGGACCAGCTGGCGCCTGCTCAACACAAACGTCTTTGGTGTCCGTGCGGGGGCCTGTTACCCCACTGCCTTCCCTGCAAACTCCCCCCCCCCCTTGACTATGCGGGGGCAAAGACCACCAGTGGGCTGCAGTGAAACACTTTGCCTTATGATTGACGGCGCTGTTGTGTCACATATCATTGAGCAAAGGTCACATAGTTTACTGCCACAAAGCGGCCTTCCACTGCATTGTGAAGGGGAAGAAGTCGTGAACTTAGCTTTAACTCGCTGATCTGCGAATGTTGTCCCGTTTGAGGTGGGGTTTTTTGTTCTGTATTTCACCGACATGTTCGACAGCACCAGCTTCTTTTTTTCCCCCCGTACACATCAAATTCATGATTAGATGCTGCTTTCGCTTCTGGCGCTTTGGAGATTTTTTTTCCCCCTCTCTCTGTCTGGCGCCCCGTGGACCGGCTTTACATATTGCTCAGCGTGCAGCGAAATAACATTCTGAATGAGACATCTTTATGGCACCGTGTTATTTTTTCTGCAGCGGCGATTTTTTTCTTTTTTGAAAAATATTCACCGTCGTATCGGGTAAACCTTGGTGCTCCAAGGTTGCCAGGGAAGTGTTTATAGAATTTGTCTCCCCCCCTCCACCACCACCACCACCACCACCTCCTGCTCCTCCATACAGCATCGCTGCTGGGCACCATCACACGAGGCAAACGTCAGTCTGTGAACTTTTTCCAAGAGTTGGTTCAGGGGAAGGGTGGAAAAAAATCAAAGAGATTCATCTTTAATGAGGTCCCAATGAGGAGCATCGATTTTACATGAAGTTGATTGGAGGGGAAAGTGAACGGTCCCACGGTTCCTGTTAAGTTCAAGAACTTGTGTTGAGCACCGAATATGATGTTGATACTAAAAACACGAGTGTATGAATGAGGGCAGGAGTAAAATGATGGCTAATATAAAGTGCTATTAGGATGAGGAGCAACTTCTATTTCACCAAGTTGTGTAGTTTTTTAACTCCTGTCCTCCCACAGTCACTAAGCCCCCTGCCCCTAGTGGTCCTGTGGTGCTTTTGGATGCCTCATCACTTTCTTCATGTTTCCAGCTTACTGTGTTTCTAGGTTCGTCTCTGACCATGAGTCTATTTCTGTCTGTTGCCTTGCGTCTCTGTACACTCTGCTTGTTATTCCCACCTGTTGTCTATCAGCTAAGCCTCGCTCTGTGTCTGCCACATATGTTACGACAGTAACAGTAAGCTTCATCAGCAAGCAATAAAATGTTGGAATGTCGCCTCGTTGGCTTCTGTAGGTGCTCTGGTCCTTCTTTTGCAACTCTTTCGCCATTGTGAGGAATCAAGAATACATGCACGGACGTGTTTCTTACTCTTTTCGCGCGCCTGAACTTTCGCCCTCATTCGTTTTCCTTCAGGGTTTTGCTGCAACCCTGCGGCCTGGCTGCGAGCTATCAAGGCCAAGCTCCCCGGTGCATGTCCAAAACACTCACACCAGGCAGAGCAAGAAGCCTTACTCTTCCTTTTTCCTCCCTCCACTATCAGTGACTGTGTTTGGTTGCCTGACACAACTGGATGCATAATAGAATACAAAGCCTGGTCAAATCAAACATAATGAGCAAATGATTATCAGTTATGGAGGCTAACCTCCTGTTTATGGTTCTCCTGAAAATGACCTTGGACGACTCGTCCGACAGAGTTCGTGCAGGGATTTTCCTCATGGAGCTGCGGGGTGAAAGAGCGCCTTGTCTGTCCGGTCAGGTAAACGCTGTTCGCCTTCATGAATGTACATGTTATATCCTCGGCCAGTTGAACGCACAGTCCGCTGGCTGTTGCCGGGGAGTTTTCTTTGGCCCCGAAGGTTGCAGAAGAGCGACACACTCAAAGAGATCATACAGCTCTTGTTGGCTGCTGCCACCTCTTCACTCTGCTGCTCCCCCCTCCTCAAATGATGATAGAGAGCAGCTCCTCTGGTGATACTTTGAATTTTTATGGCCAGCTTATTTCCTTTGGCGCAGTAACAGAGGGAGCAGCGGAGGGTCGCTGGGTTGAGCTGCTTCAGGTTGCACTGCGATTCTTGGCAGCCCGTCTGAAAACACTGTCAGTCAATTTTAATTTGGGCGGCGTTGATTAGACTCGCGCTGCCTTCGGTGCGTGCCGCAGGTGACCTGTCGCGTCACACCGATGAAGATTGACAGCAGCATATTGCACATTTCACAGGCGCCACGCAGGCGACGCTGCCATTGTTCACTCTTA
>JAUESF010000047.1:16968690-16978727 GCA_032274765.1 Malacoctenus tetranemus
CAGTATATGTGTACCTCAAGCAGCAACCCTGTTCTGGATGATGCAGGTGAAAGTGATCAAATTAATGAACAGAAACTCATCAGTGTCTCAACGTCAGAGTTTTGAATGCTAGAGGGGAATTTTCTATTTATTCTGTCTATTGTCATCCTAGAAATAAAAAATAAAGTCAGTATAAAAAAAACAAAACGAAAAAGAAAACACTTCTGTCAAAGAGAGATTTCCAAAGCAGCTCAATGGTGTGACTAATAACCATCGTTATAATGAGACTTCATTTGAATTTAGTCCCATTGTCCAAATTATTGCGGCTGTGATGGCTTTTATTAAAGTTTGAAGACTTATAGACAAAACAAAGGTAGAACTGAGGCAGGTAAAAAAAGGAAAGTGTAGTTTTTGGGTCTATTTTTGGCAAAAAAGCAAAAACAAACTAAGCACAATTAGCCGACCTTTTCTTTGTGGTGAAAATTGTTAAACCCACTCATGACAAGGAGATGAACGTGTGGGCTGCAACAGAGGTAAAATTAAACTGGATGAAAAGTATGACACGAGAACATCAGATAACTTAAATTAGGCAAGTTTGAAACATCAATTAAAACTTTATATAGGTGAATAATATCAACACTTTGATAACAAAATCAATTTTATTTTCTTTTTAGGGCAAATATAAAAATCAGATCAGAGATCAAACATGTCTGGTCAGATTTAGCTCTGAATCGTTCCATCAGTCTCGATATATGATATTGTTCATCATGTCTGAAACAAATGTCGTCATGCTCTGTAAAAGGACACTCGGGTTTAGCCCCCCCCCCCCCGACTCTGATGCATTCAGCAAATTCCCCCCTAATGTGTTACCTTAACACAGGCGTTGATGGGCCACAGCATAAATCATTACCTGGAATGACATGAATCATCTTTCACTGTTGAAATTTCTCTGCTCGCTGACATTAAGCTCCGTTTCAGGTCAGCGCGAGCAGACGGAGACAAACACAAGGGGGGGGGGGGGGGGGATAAAACCCCAAGAAGATGGTATTGAGAAAAATCACACCGCGCTCGCTTTTCTTCATTAACTGATGGATGTATTTCATTATTGATGAGCTTGACATTCGCCGCAGTAATGGAGTGTGTGTGGTGAGTTTGCAAAAGTTGAAAGTGCGCCTGGTGTTGAAAATCACTGCCGGCGTCCCATCGAGCAGAGCACTCAGCCCCCGCCCTCCCCCCTCCCCTCAGGCACGGCCATACTCTTACATGTAATCGCCATTATGCAAGAAATTTACAAACGTGCATTACGGCGCACATGAGCTGGGCCACGGTCGAAAGCACGCAATGGCCTTGGCTCGCAAATGGACAATAACAGTTGACAAAGAGCTGCAATAAATGAGCTGTGAAGGCCGGGCGACTCACCTGTCAACATGTGACACTGAAAACAGTAATTTGTTCCCCTCGGGGGCTGTACTTTTCAAGGTATCGAATTCCTCCTACCCCCCCCTCCGGATCCCAGATTATTCAACTATCACCTCGACAGAAAACAATACCGTTGGAAGACAGCTTAATGTCAAGCCAGAAACCACACTCTTGGGTCTTAGCCGGGAAAGAAAAACTCATTTATAAAGCTACAAAGGGGCAAAATTGGTGTCTTTTGTGCGTTCTGTATGCTTACATAAGGCCTTTATATGTCAGGATTTGTCCGAGTGTAAGAGAGATCTCACCCGAGATAGCCGGTGAATAACATTTCATAGCTGTCATCGTCATATGGCTCATAATGCCCTAATCTTTTATGCATATTTTCCCCCTTAAAACAACATAACGTCCATGAACAAGCTCTCCTTTGTCGTCTGTGAATGTCAACATCCCTGTTATCCCGTCAGCTCGCCCGGCCTGAAACCTTAAACCACCAAACACCTGTTCTTTTGTGCGAGCTGGCATTTTACAGCAGGGTCTCTCCGACACGCCGCCGAGCCTCTCTGCTTACCCCGTTCCCTTCGCAGCCCTCTCATTTCGTCTCCCTCTACTTTCCTTTTACATGTCGTCACCCCCCCTTTTTTTTCACCCCTCCTCACTCCTCCTCTGCTGTCCTCTTTCCTTTTACTCACCATTGTGATTCCTCTCTCCCCACTTCTGCCTCATCTGTTCAATTTACCAAAAGTCCCCTCTTTCAGTCCCATCCCTTCATCTTTTCTGCACGCTTTAATGACCGTCTTTTTCCTCCCTGTTTTCCTCTCATTTTCCTCCCGTCTTCTTTCTGGTTAAAATCTATCTCTTATTGTTCTCCATGCTCGTCTTTCCTCTCTCTCTCTCTCTCAGCTCAGCCAGCGTCTCCCTCCATCTTCATCCTTTGCCTTCATATCCCGACTGTTATTCTGGATCCGTGTTCTCCGTTCACGCGACACAACAAACGTATTCACTTAACAGCCTCTCAAAAATTCATTGTCATCATGCTGATATTGAGCTGCAGGAGCCTCTCGGCTCGGAGAGGCTTTCAGGCAGATTTTGGAAAAGTGGCTGAATGGATTTTCTCCCGTTCAGCCGCGGGGGCCACTGGAGAGGTTGGCTGCTGATATTAGGAGATAAGACCCAGCTTGCTTTCGGCCTCTTTTTTTTTTTTTTTTTTTTTTTTTTACAGTTCATCCAAGAGGTGTTAGGTCGAGGTCAGAGCAAATCCGTCCTCTCCAGTCTCGCAAACCCACGTATCCTGGGACGACTGGGCTTCGTTGTGACTCGAGCCCCTCTGTGTGCCGGACCAAGGCGTCTGTGAACTGCTTTAGGTCACACGTCAAAGAGCACATCAGAATTTATCAATTGTACTAAATCGTTGGATGCCTATTGGAAACAATAACGAAGTTACTTTAAATGTCAACATCATTATAATAGAGACAGCTCATTGGAAAAACAAACAAAAAACAGCTTTATTGTATAAACTACTGGCGTAATTGTTGCAGCAGTCGGTTCCTGGCTGTACACAGAGCAATATTATGACTTGCGCTTTCAAAGTACAAGCCTCTCACTCATACCACATCTGTAGATTATTTTCATTGCTGCAATCTCAACAGCTGTTCACATCCATCATTTTTTTGGGCTAACATTAAAAGGTCTGCTGACAGACAACAGTGACCTAATTTGGCAAAGACAACGTGTAGGATGAGATTTTGAAGGAGACTGCGTGAGTTTTCACTTGCAGTGGTGTGGAGAAGGCTTCTTTGATTCATGTTTATCTTTTAAGTACTTTAGTTCAATGTGCTTATTCTGGTCTGCTGGTGAAGTAAAGAGGATTACATGTCTACATACATGTAATACACAAAATATGAGTGCAAAGCAGTACCATGATAGACAGATTGCAGCAATGTCCAGTCCTCCTTTGTGTTTTGCTCATGTAGGAGTTCGCCCCCAGAGTTCACATGAACTCCTCTGCATGTTTTGCGTTTGATGGTCAGGTCACGATCAGGGTTACACTCCAATGTCTGCTGTTTTCCTGACCTTTAACCATCACCTAACCACAACCACACCAGCACTGAGCAATGCTGGAGAAGCAACAACACATGTTGAGATACTGTTGTAGAGCTCCTTTTAAATGACCAATGTGCCTTTCCATTGGGTGGTTTTACCTTCCCATACATAAATATTCACTGTTTGAGGTGAAACACTGTTGTTGAAGCAACTGTAGGTTGTGTTGGAGTGAAGCTCTCCCAATTTCAAACATTTTTGACTGACCAACCTCGATTTAGTCATTTTACAGTCTTCTTCAGTCCCAAATCGACACCTCTGTTGTTTTATGTCAGCGTTGACCAATTGTTTTGTTTTGTTTTTTCTGTTTCCAGGCTCGTTGCGGTTTTTCCATCGAACTCACCAACACAAACAGTTTCTTTCTTTCTGATGTATTATTTAGTGCAGCTCAGCCTAAATATTGTCACCGCCGCACGCCGCTCACAACACATTTCCATGCGTATCCACACTCTCATCACTGTGGGCCTTCATGCATGCAGATGTACCGACTTTATTGTTACATAAATAATTCACCATGCGCATCACAACAGCTGTTTTTCACATCTATTCATCTCTCCTTTCTCCTCATTTCATCTCGGTCATCTTATCTCTGCTTGATTAAAGAAGGAGAGACTGAAAGTGGTTTTATTGTAAAGCAAATGCTGTTATTTTGAAAGTGCTGTGGGTTTTTTATTTTTTTTCTGAGTGCAGCAACAGACCTGCATAACAAGATGCTGCGTTGTTGTTGGTTTGCTGAAACAACCACAGAAATGTTGAAGGGGAGCCACACACAATAGAGTCCTCTGTGGTTTTGCCTTGATCAAATAAAATGAAAGATGTGCGCATTTTGCACAAAGACTGACTGTGACCTTGCTGTTGCTTTGGAAAACCCACGTGCACCGTCTGGCTGTTTGCTCCTTGCTCCACCTGATATCTATATTCACGTGAGAAAAGCAGCGCTGGCTTACCTCTGGATCTCTTTAACCCTTCAGGTTTTACCTCTCGGCGCTACTGCCGATTTCCTCGGGGGCTCTAAACACCATTTTCCCCCCCTCTCCACCTCCTCCCCCCCTCCTTCCGTGCAATATGTCGATTTGCTCTTTGTGCATTTCCCTGGCACTGACACTTCAAGTCTCCCCACTACTCTCGCTTTCCCCTGCTCTCCAACAAGCCTTCATTTGGGTTGTAAGAAAGATGAGGTAAAAGAAAGAAAGAAGAAGAAGAAGAAGAAGGAGAAAAAAAACCCTCTCACCCTTCCCTCATCTCCTTTCTTTTTTGAAAGCTAGCCTTTGTGGAGCTGCCGGGAGCAGCTCCAGTGTCTCCAACCGCAGCCAGGCCTCTTTTCATCGGGAGAGGTTTGAAATCTCACTGACCCTATTCATGCACTGCCAGGCCTTTGCTTGTGCTCATGCTACATAATACAAGGCAATGCAGCGACTGGGGAATGTGAGTTATTCAGAGGAGGGGGGAGAAAAAAAGAAAGGGAGGGGGAGACAACAGCAGAAGAGCGCAGAGGGAGTCTGGATCAAATCAACAGGAGGCAATTTAAAATGCAAAAAGTTTACAAGCGCTCTTTAAGGCTCCTCTTCCCTCTAGGAAATGTCATTACCTGGAGGTCAACATTCAGTCACTGTACAATGCGGCAGTGTGGAGGCTCTGGTTTGACCTCGGTTCTAATCTAAACCTGAAAAAAAAAATGCCTTTCTCTTTTTTGCTCTTTTGTGCCTTTCCTTTCTTTCCCTTTTGGCCCCCTCTTATTCGTTAGTCATGCTGTGGTCTTTTTGTTCTGCACTTCCAAGAGATTCACTGTCAGTCAGACAGTGTCCGGTGCTGGAGTGCCTCTCCGAGTGGATTCGCTTCAGACAAAAACAAAAAAAAACAAAAAGAGACTTTCAGTGGAGCAGACTCCTCCGGAGGAGATCAGATCGTAGTCACCCCTGTTCCTGCTCCGTTCTCCAGATTGTCGTCAACTTGACGGAAAATAAATGGAACGGTTTTTCATATGAAAGTGTTCCCTCCACCCCTCATGGCTGTAGTTGTTAAAAAAAAGTTTGTCAAAGTTGCAAAGCAGACGAGTTATTTCTGTGGAAAGTAGTGAAGTCCCTGCAGGTAAAAGTATCTAATTACTCGAGAAAGCTCCTCCTGCATCCCTCAGTCCTCAGCTTAAGAGCATGGCTGAATAATGCATAGGTGAACTGAACTGTCAGCACTAACGACTGATCCACTCGTCAGGTCCAGCTGAAATTAATCCACTTTGCCCAGGAAGATGCTCTAAAGTCTGGATGCTACCGACATTTTTACCGTTTCATACCTGGCGCAGTGAAGCCAACCTCGTGTTGTCGGTACTTAGCCTGATATTTTTCATTGAGCTGTGGGGAGGACTGGGTTTGTCCCCTTTCTAAAAAAAACAGGAGTTTAGTGAAATGATGAAGCTCAGAATGCTGTGCAAAGAGTAACAGCAGTTTTGCAGCCGTACCCTCATTCTCAGTCGACCTGTTACATAACGGCAGTGACTTGTTACCACTGAAAGCAGCAGCATTTTCGATGCAATTATATTCTCAACAGGAGTCACACGGTAAAATTGAACTCTCTCATAAAAAAACTTTCACTATCACATTCGAAGCCCTCTGTGCTCTTCCTCTCTCTGTTTGCCTGATTTTTCTGTACTGCAGTGTTGATCGGAGCCAACACGGAGAACAAGCTGTGAAGGAAAAGCCAATTCTCTTTAATAACTCGTTCCCGAGCAGCAGGATTTCAGTCGGTGTTTACATTTCTTTCCTTTCGGAGCGATGTCAGGACTCTGTTTTCATGCTGGCATAAAAGCCAGCAGTCCGAAAATCCATTTTGACCCTGGACAGAGAATCTCTAAAAACAACTTTTGGAAATGTTCACCGACTGATGAGGTTTTCTGCGAGAACATCGTCAACCTTCCCTAATAGGGAGCGACGTGCACCCCATTTGCTTTAGCTGCCGCCTTGCTGCATGAATTCCGCGAGCAGATGTTGATATTGGAGGGGAGTCTTGGAACACGGTGTCATCCGATCTAAATGCAATTCTGAGGAAAATGGGCCGGATCTAAGCGGCGGAATCCTTCTCCTTACTTGCTTGATTGCCATTTAGATATCGCCGTAGCAACATAACAAGATTTACTTGTAATTCTGTATAGAAGCAGAGGATTGGAGGAAAGGTTTTGTTTGGGTTTTTTTTCTCCAACAGGTGCTTGAGGGAAATTCCACGCAGCAGATTCGATCATTTAGTCGATATAAAGCGCCGCCTCCATAGGTCGTATTTTTCATTCGGTATCAGTGGATTTGGATGATTCCTCAATTTTAAACGTGTCTGTTGCTTTGCGGCTTCTTATGAAAATGCCACCGAGATTTGGCTGAGACTAAAATGAAAAATGACACTGAGATAATTGTTCGCCGCAGCCTGCTGTTTTTCTATATCCTCAGTATGTTCATTATAATCTGTAAAAAATGTTTATGCCTATAAACTAATTGGAGCAGCAAGTAGATTAAAACTTTTACCACTCTTTTTGTGAGTTACTTGTAAAAATTCTCACTTTTCCTTCACTCTTTGAATTGATTTGCATTCCTCTTGACAATATACAGATTTATGTGATCCTTAACTCTTACCTAACAGATAATTGCTCCAGTTAAAAACACCAAGTGGTTATTTTGTCAACTTTGTTCGAGTGAAAATAAGCAGGAATTCAACAAACTCAGGAAGAGCATGTAAAATGGTCTGAAAATGTCTCATTTATCATAAGAAATAACTTGAAGTTAGACATAAAGTAAGGAAAGAATGATGGAAAACATGAACAGATGCAAAACAAACTTAAGAGAATTCCACATTCGAGGAGGAAACTTACTTCCCCTGTGGGGCCTGAACAGCTGTTCTCTTGTTATGTCAGGAAATACGATGTTTCCCAACAAGCCGCTTAAACGGAGTTTTACAGAAGAGTTGAAAACTGCACCTCCCTGTTACCCCGACTGGTCCCTCATACCAGCGGGCTGCGCTGAGTCGCTGTGCAAAATGTGCTTGTGTCAATACAGACGAGCCTAATGGTCTGTGTGTTTAATCTCCTCAATGGGACGACACTGGGGCTTTGGCAGGTTATAATGGGAACACCAATGTGTGAAATATGTTATGCAAAGAAAGCAGGCAAGTGATGTTGCAGAGGGCCACCGTTTGGCACTAAGTCGAGAGAGTCAGCAATAAACGAGGACTAAAGCAAACATGCCGCTGACATTCAGCTTTTGGCTGCCGCGCCACATGCGAGAGGCGCCCGGCGAGGTCGGGCCAACGGAGGTAAGTCCAGGACACTGTCCTCCGCCTCATGGAGCAGGAAGACGCTCACAGTTCACTCAAAGTATGTAACTGTATAAAAATGATGCTAAGTTTAAGGCTGCTGGAAAATAATGATTGAAGAGATAAAAATCAGCAGCAGTAAAATCTGCTGTGGTGATGAGGGAGCAGCGCAGTGAAGCTCTTGATTCACTATTCAGTCAACATTCCTACAATCAGTGATGGTCGTGAACTTTGAGTCATGATAAAAAAAACATGATCTTGCATAGAAGTGATTGAATTAAGCTTCTGCGGCAGTGTAGCATGAAGATAAGATAAGGAGCTCTGTCACCTGCTAAGAGCTCAGAGTAGAGTCTCTGCTCCCCCACATTGAGAGGAGTCAGCTGAGGTGGCTCGATCCTGTTCGAAACGGCCCCTGGTCTCCTACATGGGGAGGTGTTCCAGGCACGCCAACCTAGGGGGGGGGGAGACCTGGGAAAGACCCAGGACACACTGGAGGGCCTAATGTTGCCCTGCAAGCCAGGAAGGACGTTGGGTCCCCCACACAAGAGCTACAGGAAAGGTCTGGAAAGAGAAGAGTCTGTTGAGACTGATGGTCCTGTAGCCGGGTCATCAGGTCGGCAGTGGAAAATAGACAGGAGAGAAAGGTAATAATAACGACACCATGATGGACGGTAACCTGTCTGCAGTGTAATCCACCTTCATTGGGTGAGAGTTGGGACTTGCTCCAGTAATGGTCCAACACTTCAAGACCTCAAGGGAGACTGAGTCAGCTGAACTGGACTTAGTTTATGTCTTAAGAAATGTTCCACTGTTCAAATGGTTTTAGCAGTTCATGCTGTTCCCTAGACTAGACGAGTTAGTAAGAAACAAAAGTGGACAGCTTGAGGTTTTCTTTGGACGACTGACAATATGCAGAGACAGTTTAATTTCTACAGCCTTGAAAATAACACAGTTGTAGATAATTTCAAATAAGCATTGAAATGAAAATTTAAATAGACAATCAAAAAGACAGCATGCTGACTGGGAGTTCTGGTGGAGACTCAATCTGAAATCATTATTCTGGGAGCTCATTCATTTGCCATCCTGGGCTCCCTGTGGTCCCTCAGACAAAATGTCATTGTTTCTGACAGCAGAAATATGAACAGTCGATGGCACTGGAAGTCACAAATTTGAAACACATGAAACGTGTGGTGTTTGACAATTCTATCATGGTTAATAAAATGATTGGTGCGCGGGCTGTTTTTGCCCATCATCACGCTGACGGCCCCTAATTGAAATGGCAGCATAATTAAAAACCCACTTAATCATGCAGCCCCGGACGGAAAAAACGCAGAAACTGTGGGTTGACCTTCAAAACGCAATTTGCTCACTGCTCATAAATTTGAAGGGAGGAAAAAACAAATCATTATATAAACACCGCCCTCCCCCCCTACTTTTCGAATTAGTTAAAGAAGTAAATTGTTTGTGCCCCAAGACAAACATGTAAGCGCTCATTTGGGGTTGAGTAGCTGGAGACTGACCAGTCGATTCAATTACCAACAGTCATTTAGGAATTAAGCAGTTACTTGGATTAGTGGGTTGTTTGATGAAAGTGATTGCTAATAAGATTCAACATAATTGCTGACAGCAATTAAAGCAATAAAGCTGTGTGCGTTGCGAGTTCCTGCAACGAATGTCACCCCAGAATGGTCTGATTGATTCTTTCATTTCTATGTGTGTTTATGAAGAACTGTCGTGTGTGGCACTTATTGATGCCAGACATGATGGCATTGATAACCAGATGTCATCTGTGAAGAACTAATATCCAGGAACAGTTGTTAAGCTCTGTCTTTTAAGGAGTGTATTGATTTTGATGAAACGCAAAAATATTAAAAAGAAAAGAAAGAAGAAAAAAATTAGAGTTTTTGCTAAATTTTTTCTAAGCAACCAAAGTAAAAATAAAAAAACAAGAATGAATTCTAAAAGAATTTACCTCGATTGTAAATCACAACCCTGTTTTGTTTTTTTTTTTGGAAGGGGGGGGGTTGGTCCAATTTGACACCTAAAAATCCTAACTGTTTTTAAAAATAATTACTTGCCTCACAACTTCCTTCCTATGACAGATTCCTACAGATTCTTTCTTGATTGAAACCATTTATGTCCCATCTCAACCTTCAATAAAGCACTATCAATCCAACATCCACATTCCTGAGCAGAGGTGTCGATATGAGTCTGTCTGTCGTGGGGGGGGGGGGGGGGGGGGGGGGGGCGGG
>JAUESF010000047.1:16991885-17013467 GCA_032274765.1 Malacoctenus tetranemus
AAAATAGCCCGAAGAGAAGAAAGTAAACAAAACTATTAAACCTGACAGTCACGCTTTTAACTGAGAGAAACAACGCCATCATAAAACCAGCCAGCCGTTCAAATTTTTACTGTAAAACTGAACTCAGGAATCACGTTTGAATTATTGCGCGTTTCACCGTTTATATAAAAACGCTTATTACAATCGAATGAACTTTGAACGGCACATATTGTCCAAGCTGATTTAATCTGCAGAGATTTGGAAAAAGAAAATAGAGGGTCACAATTAGCCTCAAGCATTACACAAACTTTATCAATTATTTCAATGTGTTTGTTTTTCAAATCGACAGACATTTTACCAGATCAGTTCAGTTATTTCTCCCTGAAATTTTCCTCGGCGCCACGGTGAAAACGAGAGCTCGAAATTACATTTATAAAGCGTTCTTAATATTTAATGCGTGACAGATTGGGTCATATCGATATGTGACTTTCGGTTCAGTCGCGGTTTCCACTCTGAATTACATATTCTGCTGGGTCAGTGCAGCGTTTCTGCACGAAGTCAACAATCAATTGGAAGGTCCTCAAAAAATATTTATATTTATTATTGATCACCTTCAGAAATACCATGGGAAAGTCATGCAACGTATCCTTTCTGCTTCCCGTGAAATATTCATGTTTTTTTACGTTTTTGAGACCCCGTCTGAGAGGGAGATGCGACCTCAAGGACACAAAGTACAAGCTTTTTTAAGTTGTTATTTTTTCCCCACATAAAAATAACTTTCTTTTTTTGTTCATGTCACACCAGCAGGTTGAAACTGGGTCATTTTAATCGTTTGAATCCCACTATGTGAGCCAGTGATCTAGCAGGTACATGTAGGTCAGAGTCCATCTCGGGGGCTCCCGCGTGGTTTCTGACCGCCACTTTCGCCGCCGACTGTCACTCGTGATTAATCTGCTAATGTCCACATGCAAATTCCCTCAACAGGCCTCCTCAGTGTGACTGTACAACTAATGGGTGCCAACGGAGGCTGTTTAGCCGCGTCATGCATATGTATGAGCGTGTATATTTAGCGGGCCAAGTTTCTTTTGATCACTGTGTGGAGATTGAGTGGGCCGGGATGAATGGTGGTCCAAAGCCGGAGCACATTAGCAGCTGACCACCTGCCTTTCACTGCGAGCAGCAATAACAGATGGGCCGAGCAGACTGCGACACAACGCGGCGGCCACAATGTGAAGGAAGAGAGGCGAAAGTTTCATTAAGAAGACGCTCGTTTCCAACTCAGCGCTAAACTCTGAACATAACATTCACAACGGGGAACGATCTCAAACAACCAAACGGAGCAATTAGTTGCTGTGAAATCACCATTAGAGTCGACGGATGGTCCCGTTTCAACATTATACAAAGGCAGGTCTTTTTATTTGTCATTTTGGATTCACTTTTAGTGCTGATTGCTCAATTTGTCTGAGATAAAGTAGCAAAAAGCCCGTCCTGTTGGGAATAATGAAGGATACACTAAAAGCTCGTCTCCGACATTAACCCCACCCCTTCAGCACTCCTGATAAAAAGTCGGCGGTCTGATTTCCCAGAAAAAAAACAATGAAAAAAAGCAAAAACACTGTTAGACACATTCACTCTCACCAACATACAGACGCAGGAGCCTTCAAAAGACAGTTCATGATGATTAAAAAGTGCCTTCTTGTTCTTTTGTACACATCTGATTTCGATAGCCTCCAATGCAGCTAAATCCTGATGTATCTTTCGCCAAAACAGAACAACCTTTTGTCTGAGTTCTGCAAACTGTAACTATTATAAATGAGGCATTTTTGTTCCAGACTTTTTGCTAAAAATAGACAGAGTTGCTCTTTGTTCTCCCCCTTGCACATTTGGGTCCATTGTTATGCTTGGGAACAGCTACAAACCATGTCTTTTCTCCAGAATGTTGCACTGGACACATTCATGGACAAAGTCAACGAGCTAAAAGAAAAGATTTGTAAAAAAAACCCAAACAAAAACAACGAACTAGTTTTATGCCTCATGTATCAAATTACAGCTCAGCTATTCAAACTATTTGTCGAGGAGTCTGCAGTGTGAGTTTGAACCTGACGGATGAACACTTTGTGTCACTCAACATCCTGTCCTCCCTCTACCTACCCAGGATAGATGCAGACAAGCACATTCTCTACTATATTGCACAGTATCACTAGTTGTACAAGTACAAAATAACAGTCATGATACTTTTTTGCTAGTGAGGAATCAGTCCACGTAACTGTCTGTTTTTCCTAATGAGATTCCGACAGTGACGGCCAAATTATCACGGTGAGAACAGAAATGTGCGTCGCCACACTGAGACATTTGTCAACAGTAAACATGAAAGGAGAAATTAATATTCAGCACACACACACACACACACACACACACACACACACACACACACACCACCGACGTTTCTGCACTTGTCTTCAAACACAGATACGTCTGAGTCCTCCCGTGGACTCGGGGACACATCTGGCGCTGCTGTGTGCCGCGCCTGGTATTTAGTAAATTGTACCAATGAAGAAATCTTTCGATTAGAAAGTCGGAAATTGCTTCTGTCAAGACCACTCAACTGGGCGAGATAGCTCCCGCTTGAATTGGGTCTCAATTTGAAAGGGAGGAGTAATCTAATGTGGCATCTTGATAACATTTATCATGGAGAAAGAAAGGAAGGATATGTCGAGGTGCCGGAGGGATTTGGGGTTTTATATTTCCTCCTGTCGTATCTGCAGCTGTTGAACTACCTTTTTGTGGCTCGTCTTGGACATAAAGCGTGGTTGCCTTTACTTCAGCTAATGAAAAATTTGATTTACAAAATAAAATCAAAGAAATACTCAGCAGCTCCAATTTGCAGGGGGAAAAAGCCCTCCTTATTACACCAATGTGGCTCCAGCCTGCACATGTTCCAATTAGGCTCTCTAAATGTTTAATAAGCACAATCAATGTGCAGAATGGAGTCGGCCACATGAGGGTTCAGACGGACTTGTAGGAACTGTATCTCACTCTGTGGGTTACCTTTACCTTATGGATGGGGAGGAGGAGGAGAGGTGGGGGGGCGTTCTTTTGTATAGGACTCAGGCATTCCTTTTGTAACCATTTTAATGGCCTGTGCCTCCTGGTCAAGAGGTGGTCGCTGAATGGACTAATTCTGCGGGATTAGTCCTCTGTGGTGGTGATCCAGCCTTGCCAAACAAATGCGACCTTATGGTGCCTGAGTTTGCGCATGCACAACTATACATTGACTGCATAGGAGGGGGCAGTTCAGTCAGGGGATTAACGGGAATCAGCCATTCAGGCATGCCGCACCGTTTTTCAGATTCCCTTTCTTGACTTTGAAAGACTTGTTTAACAATAATCACATCACAGACAGAGGGGGTGGGGGTGGTGTGGGGGGGGGGATACTGGTGGCACAACAAGGGAAATACCAGGAATAATGACAAAGACCAAGCTCAAGGTAAGGTAAGCCTGCAGACGGCAGAGCAAAGCAAACTCACGACATCCACCGGCTCTGCACTTCGGCTTGTTAGTCTCTAAGGGCCCAAAGAGAGAGAGAGAGAGAGAGACAGAGAGAGGGTGGGGGGGTTAAAGTCACAGTGAGGTGGACATGCAAGAGCTGGGACACACAAAACACTGGCTTTATATGTGTCAGATGACCTTTTGTTCCCAACAGGGCTCAGTTCTGAAAGACTGCACAGCCAAATAAACATCAGATATTCCAGTAGAATGACTCGGCTGCAGGCTGAAGTACCATCTGATGAACAACCTCCAAGAGAAGACAATGTGAGCGCGAGCATGAAGAACAGACTGTCTGCGCACTGTGCTGCTGCTGTGTACAGAGAAATACATTTCAAATTTGTTGCTTCATTCAAAGCAGAAGCCCTTTCTTTCTTTTATTTTGTAAGGTGATGGAGCAGAAAAGAAGAAGGCGTGGTGCTAAACGATTGGAGCGAATCAAACCGCATTGATTGACATCCCCACCCGGTGCACGAGTGCACGCACGCATTCCCCCCTTCGGCGGGGTTCTGCACAGATGAACAGTACAAACTGTGATTCCTTTGAGCGACGTGCACGAGGGGGTGAAGAGAGAGAAAAGTGTTTGAACGTAAACAAACCAATCAACCAATCAATAAACACAGCGAGCCCTCGAGGAGGCGCTGAGCAGCTAATACACGGGAACGAGCAGGAGCAGACGCTGTTAGCAGATTCCCAAATGTTATTATGTTAAAATAGAAGTCTGGGATGTCGTCGTGCTGCTCAGACCGAGGCAGCAGAATCATCCCAGCCACCGCTGAACCAGAATGAAGGTGTCAAACATCGTGGACGCGAGAGCGACGGGAGGCAGCACTTCCAGTGGTCGACTGTGCTGCATGATTTAGGCATGAAGTCAAAACAGCAGCTGTTTGTTCCATGTTTGGAGCTCGAATTCAAATGAGGTTTCAGATGCAGAAAAAGGGGCAGCGAGTGTGAAGTGAACGAGCTGCTGTGGGACGGACATTGTCAAAGTTTAGCCAGGTGGACTCACAGCCAGCGAACACACCATGATCATCACTTCATACTTTATAAACTCTTGCAACTCAAATTAATTAAAACCAAAAAATAAAAACTGAATCTACTGAAAGTGAGTGGAAGCTGTAATCTCACTGTGAGAGTTATTAAGGATCACCCTGGAGCAGGGGTCTGTAACCTTTATGATCAAACGGGTCCTTTTAAACCCTCTTCCTTGCAATTACACTTTGAAGCCGCAAAACATATTTGCCCTTCAAATTGAAGATTACACAGCAAAAAAGTCTTCTTTTTTCTTTTTTCGTAATTTCAACTCATTGGGAGCCAAAATGTGGGAGTTTCTCTCTGCTCTCGTCTCACAGTTTGAAGCTTTTGAGTCTTGACGGTCTTGAGACTTTCTGCGTGTTTGCATGTTCTCCATGAACACATGGGGGTTTCCTGCACATGTCCAGGACACATCCAGCCTTCACCGACTGTGAGCTGGGAACAGCCACAGGGACCCTTTGATGGAAAAGCAGTGTAGGAGATGAATGAGTGAATTTATGTTTATATAATGCAGTTTATTCACGGCTGAGAGCTCCATTCACCTCCAGTGAAAGGTGCCATGAAGGTGACAGATAGTGATTTCAGTCGGTGAAATATTAAACACAAGTAGTGCATTCTCACCTAAACTGGAGAAGCAAAAGAGAATCACTGGATTTTCACCCAATGCTACAGAATATTAACAAAATGAGAATAAATCCAGATGATAAAAAAACAACCTGTTTATTCATTCATAACTTGAATAACTTGGAAGCTACAGTTGAAGTCTGTGCTGTCACGGTTGAAGAGTAACGATGTAGAGAATTGACACTGAAGCTGACCTGCTCTGCATCATTCACACTTATTCCTTCATCAAATTCTGTGTGAACATGTGGAGCAGATTTTGGAGAGAAAAAACATCTTAGTGAAATACCATAAGTGATTGATGTCATGTCATTCATAGAGGTAGCTGTACAATGGACAGTAATCGAGGGTTGAAAACACTCCAAAGTGCGTGCTTTTGTCACTCATTAACTTTCTTCACATACACTGTAGATGTCCTAGAAAGTACAATTCAAAGCTTTGATATGAAATTGAATTGAATGGAAGCTTTTTTCAACAATCCTGTAAAAAAACAATCAGTTGTAAATGAATTCATTTGTGAAGTGAACTCAGGTGTTCCTTGGTGTCTGACTTGAAAGAAAGTGAAAATGATTCTCCCAGTTGTAAGACTCACTTTATATTACTAGCTGTCTCCCTAAATTGATGCCTTTAATTCATCATATGTGGAGTCCTGACCTTTCTGAACCCCCCTCCCTCTCCTCTGTGAACCCGCTGCGGCTGTTGATATTATCGGCTTTATGACACGACCGCTGAAGATCACCGGGATTCCTCCGAGCCCCCCCTGCTCTTGAGCTTTAACTCCTCTGACCATATTCTAATGCAATTTCTATTAAAACCCATTTAAGACGGCGACAGCTGAAATGTACTTAACAAGTCTGTCATCTCCGCAGCTTTGTTATCATCATTCGAGCCAATCAAATGTGAAACGGCTGGCTGGGTTGACGAAACCCCCGACGGTGAACTTTGAGGCTGGAGTGGGTGGTGGTGGTGGTGGGGGGTTTGGTGGTGGTGGTGGACAGGTGGTTCCACTGGGGAGGCTGGAGCTCGGTACGGAGCCTTTGAAATCTTCTCAACTGGAAAATGTGGCTGCGTTTGGAGTCGACAAGAGGTCTCCACTCCAAATAATGACCCGGTCATTAAATGCAGTGCGGGGTTGCAAAAAAAAAAGAAGAAGAAAAAAAAAAAGAAGCTTCTTTCATTAGAGGTGAAACATTCTGCAACATCAATGAAACCACTTTCTGTTTAACAACTAATCAGACGACTCAAAAGGAATTGTATCGAGTTTCGGTTTTTTGGAGGCAAAGTCACCTTGAAGGAGATAGAAAAAAACTGAATCGGAGCGAGTAAAATTATCTCTATTTCAATTGAGTTTTCCTTTAAAAAAAAAAAAAACCTCAGTGATGAAATCACCTGCAAAGTGGCAGCCAGCTCACTCCTTACATTGGTTTATGTTGCCGTCTCAGTGCAGTGGAGTCGGTGCAGATTGATGACAGACACTTTAGCTCCACATATCATTCACAGCACGTCACACTGTTCTGTAAACGTTTTATTTGTTTCTTCAAACATTAGATAGAAGCTGGGTTAATTCATTTTTAATGAGCTTTTTGTTCTTGTCTGAAGGAACGTCCCGTCATAACGATGAGTCTACTGATGATACAGAGAGAGGGATGTAAACAGTTTTACGAATGAATCCTCTGGAATGATCATTTTTATTGCTGCTTTTGGCCGTTCTTATTGCCTTGTAGCTGCAACACCACACTACCATTGATTACAGGTGTGTGATGAATTGCAAATGCATGCGTTTGTCTGCAGATTGACTATTAATCTCATACACTTTTGTGCAAGCTGGCTCTGTCGTTTTGGCTTTAGGGTGACTTTAATAAACTGATTATCCAAAAGAGCCGATGGCCAGCAGGTTCAGGTGTTCAGCAGTGCAATTTGCTGGCTGTTGGATTTAACTTTGAGCATGAATGTTATTTAAATTTTGGAGTTTTAAGAGTGACGTAGCTGCAAAGAAACCCAACAGACTGCGAAGAAAAAGAAACAGCTTTTGTGTCATTTTGTCTTCCAATATGGCTGAAACACAGCGCTGAGTGTGTTTCTTCCCTCTGTCAGAACGATACACGAGCGAAAAAATGATCCCGACTGTCAGTGGGAACTCGCCTTCGGCTGCTTTTTTTTTTGGAGTGAACTGTCCAGTTATCTGACATTTACTCCTTCATGACACTTGACAGGTGAGCGGGGAATATAAGCGAGCGGCGTATCTTCCTCAGGAAAACGGCAAAGAAACTCAGCTGACCTCTAAGTTTCACAGAGATCAGGCGAAGACGGATATTATCTTCTCCCCCTCGTGCGCGTGCTCGGCCTTCACAGCAAATCGTGCGCTTGCTCGCACATCACACATGCAACACGCACCCACATCCAGGAATCAATCACCTGGCCTGCAAAGGCACTAATGATGTTGTTGACAGTAATGGGGTAGGGGACACGCTCATGAAGGCAGCTAACGATGCTAATCATGGAGATATCACACCGATGCCCCAGTAACAAGCCTTCATGTCCGTGAGTGACTCATCGATTCTGTTCGATGGGATGTGTTTTTTTTCATTTGTAGCCACATTTTAGCATTTCCTGATTTAGGTGTGAAACAAGAAGTGCAAGAAGTGGCCAGAAGAAACACTTTATTGACAACTAAGCTTATTTTTAACCTTCAGCTGGTCTATTTGTAAAAGTTTAAGCACTGTGTGCATCAAGTTTGTGGACCTTATTCAAAGCAATGCCACCAATCCACCGATTTTGACATTTATTATTTGCATTTGAAAGATGTTGTCGGAAGCACTTGAATATTGCAGCTAATGCGTCTAAATCCAAAGTATCAGGATGTTTTACTCTTTGAATTATTCAAGAGAAAAATAAACTTTTTCATTGCATTCTCATTTTTTTAGGACGTGCTTGTTTATACAGAATAAAGTGGACCAACAATCACTCCTGGGGGAAACATCGGAGTCGATTGGACCCCGGAGGCACACAAACCGACTCTCAATCTGCTTGTGTCGCCGAATGTGGGAAACAACAAGTATCACAAGCTACTCAAAATGTTAACTAGGATTCTAAACTGCGGCGCAAACTTGCAGTAAAAACAGGGGAGTCATCAAAAAAGTGAGAGAACTCCAACAGACCCACACACTTGTGTTTTCATTGTTGTCAGCAAGTAGATCCACTCGTGTTTCATTCGCAGTGTTCCAAAAGTATTGCCTCCAAATGTCTATCACAGCTCAGATTTTAGATCCTGCGTCTTCCAGTCAGTATCAACCAACATGTGCTGCTGCTGCTGCTGCTCAAAGTACACAAAAGAAATACAGGCGTGGGATTCTGCGTCACAGCATCTACTCAGCTGTAATCTGTTGTGATGAGAAGACCCATTGTGAATCTCACCCGGCTGATTTATAATGAACAGATCGATTCCATGATGGTTGAAAAGGTCGTGTTATGACTTTGAAATCCAACCAGAGAGGAAAAAGAGGGAAATATGAGTAACATACGATTACCAGCAAGAAGAAAAGTAAAATGTTAATTGGAAAAAGACTTCGACTTATTTGCATTTCAGGCTTTGGTTTGCCTTTTTTTTTTTCGCTGGCAGTCTCAAATATCATCTTACCATCCTCCAGCTGATTGCAAATCTGGGATGTGGTTTCCTTTCTATATCTAAATATTAATAGTCTCCATTACATGAAAATTACTTTCATCTCCGACTCACACGAAGGGATTAGATTTTAATCAAGGCATTAAATATGACTTTCTATTCCTGCAGATGGGAGAGGATGGCAGGCAGTCAATTAGCATCATGCTCTGTTTGCGGTCTCACAGTGAAGCCTGATAAAGTCTCTGTTATCCCAGAGAGGCTCTGAGAGAATAAACAAAAAGACGAGCTGAAAGCACAGGAATGAAGCGACATAATGATGAGCTTCTGTCAGGCATCAGCGCGTCAGCGTAACTTGAAAACAGCTTTCGGGAGGTATTTTTGGATTAGGAAATTTTGAAGTTTGAAAAACGCACAATTGTGGGAGTGTTTCTGTTATTCACAAGCTACTGGAAATTAAAATTGGCAACATCGCCGGCTCAATTCTCAATCGCAGCTGCTCCAGAATATCAATAACCCCAAAACGACACAGAACGAGAGTCAGTCTGTTGTATGACTTGGCTGCTTCTGCTGCTTTGGTAATCAAATAAGACTCTGTGATGCATTCTTGGCAAGAGAATTCAACCATTTTCCTCGTTTGAAATATAACAATGAGCAAATTTACTTCAGTATGAATCACATTACTTTTTTCTTTATTGTGGTTTAAAGAAAAAAAAAGCTCATTGAAAGGACAAGAAACTGTGTGTCTGTCGTCCATTAGTTTCCTCAGAGACTGGGTCACAGTGTCAGCGAGCAGAGCATCGTTTTCCACCTTCTTGTGGGAGATTGCCAGATGAGACGTATTATCTCTTCAGCATCTTCTGGTTCAACCGAGACTTTTTCTTTTTTTTTTTTTAGCTCTTTTTTTTCCCACTCCGAGCAAGAAAAAAAAGCTCTACTGAAAGAGACCCTGAAGGCTTCCTGATGAGATGTCGAAGCCACTTCAACTGGCTCCTTCAACACAAAGGTACAGTAGACGAACTCCGGGGCCACTCTGACGGTGTCACAGCTCTTTGCCTGACTCAATCTCAAGCAAATTAAAAATGGTAGCTTGTACGCTGTGTGTTTTTTTTTTGCCAGGGAATGATCTAGAATTAAATAAATAAGTCATTGGCTAGATTTCTTTTATACATTTTCCAGAGTGAAACCAATGAATTGTTAAATATTTCTCTGTGGACTGATGAACAAACTTCTCCTTCACCATCTTTCCCTTTATCTTAAACAATGCATCAGTTCTTCTATCAATCTGTATTGACAACAAAACAAGTGAAAACACATTTTATTGCTTTAAGGTTTTCATTTCATAACATTACAGCAAAGCCTACCGACCACTGAAACACACAATCTCACACAGAACAGCACGACCCTTCAAAATAAAAGTGCTGAGCAGTTGCTATGTCTGCTCCAGATTGCATTGCATGTTTCATTCTGTTTTTCTTTGGCATGAGAGGATCAATCTTTATCTACCTCTGAGCAGATGGATCCTCAGGCCCCTATGTGACCTCAAAAAGAGGTCGCCGAGCACAGGTTGGGAACCGCTGCTAAATATTGCCTATATATGCTGCCACAGTCTGCTTTGGTCTAAGCACTGCACTGCAGCATGCTTCGTCTCAATCTCCTGTGTGGCACCGAGACCTGCTCACAGGTGTGTCCAATAAAGCCTGATTGGCTTGACGACCCACAGCAGGCGCGCGCCCCCTCCGTCGCCAAGCCTGACACACTATTTATTCCCCACCGCCGTGGTTTGTATTTGTTCTGCGGGTCAACATGGTTCAGCAAGTCATTTTTATTTTTCTGCTCATTACCTCCGCTGTTTTCGGGGGACGCTTTTTTAGCAGCAAGCCGGGCTGCTACCGACCTGTTCCCAGAAAACCCGGCTTTGGGGTGAAGTGAGTTCTTAATAAGCGTTGTTCACATGTTTGGTTTCTGTGGCTGCTTTTCTCTTTTCTGGAGGCTTGATGTTGTTATCACAGGGGAGCAAGTTAAATGGCTAAGTGCCGGTACAGCCAATACTGTTGCATTTAATGTTTTCTGCTTGGTTTGGGTCTAACCTGATTGGAAAAAGCCTCATTCCTCCTGGTGATGTTTGGAGGTTTAAACCAGTGCTGAGGTGCTTCATTTTGACTTTAGTGTTGCTTGTAGTTTGTACATTGGATTTTTTGTTAATGCATTACTGATTTCAAGGGTGTTTTAATGTGTGTATTAAGTTTCAACAATGCAGTCACTCTGATTTGCACATTAGGAGCAATCACATCCGCTTTATTGAAATTGACTTAATTTGAGTTTGTATTGCCTCATGGTTTGCGTGACTTCATGACACCAGTTTCTGCTTGTGTTGATGCTGTTTTGTTTAGCATGGCTAAATCATGCTTATGAGACTTGAAATGAAACCTTTTTTTCTGATTGGCTTTACACTAATTTAGCTGCATCGCTATGGCAACCTCCCCAGAGGTTACAGGGTGCCTGTGGAAAAGCTGTTGGTGTGAACCTCCTCATGTTAAACCTGATTAGGAGACTGACACAAAACTGTCGTCCCCCAGAACTGCAACACGTCCTCATGAACTCCTGAACCTGGCGCAGCTGCCAGAGTCCTGGGACTGGAGGAATGTCAACGGCATCAACTACGCCAGCACGACGCGCAACCAACACATTCCCCAGTACTGTGGCTCCTGCTGGTCTTTTGGCGTCACCAGTTCAATGGCAGGTTGGTTGAAATTAAATGTACTTCACTCTTTTAATCTGTCCATGAGAAATTTGATTTACAAGGTTTTGCCACGAGTCCAAAAGTACCACTCGGTTTGTTACCAACTTGCGCCACTGGTGTGTTTAATGTATTGCTTTTTCTTCTACATGGACTTTTACACTAGAAATGCTGCTGATTACTGTCATTTAAGTGTGAAGAAGCAAAGGTTTGAAAAGGAAGTGTTTGACTGCCTACTCGGAGCAAATGAAACCGTATGACAGGAACAGATGGATTCCCTTGTGATACCGACTCATGTGAGCCGAGCTTTCCCGAAACAAATTCGTATCGAGTGAACTTCTCTCCTCATGCGTTTCTCTTTTAGATCGCATCAACATCAAGCGGAGAGGAGCCTGGCCATCTGCGTATCTCTCTGTCCAACACGTGCTCGACTGCGCCGACGCTGGCACCTGTCAGGGAGGGGACCAGGCAGGAGTGTGGGCGTACGCCCACCAACACGGCATCCCTGATGAGACCTGTAACAACTACCAGGCGATTGACCAAAGTGAGAGCTCAAGCAGCAGCAGCAGCAGCATGCTACCAGTGTCTGTGATGAGCATTTTAATGACTCTCCTTGGTTTCTCTTCACAGAATGCCAACCGTTCAATGCATGTGGCACTTGCACAACTTTTGGGAAGTGCAGCCAGTTGCAGAACTTCACACTGTGGAAAGTCGGGGACTTTGGCCTGATTAATGGAAGGGATAATATGATGGCAGAAATCTACTCCAGAGGACCAATCAGGTCATCAGTATAAGCACTGCTCTTAATTCTTTAACTTAAATACACTTCTAACTTTTTTTTTTTTTTTGGTGCAGTTGTGGAATCATGGCCACAGACAAACTGGACGACTACACCGGTGGGTTGTTCTCAGAGTACACTGACGGCATCTTTTTAAACCACATCGTCTCGGTGGCTGGGTGGGGAGTCGAAAATGGAACTGAATACTGGATTGTGCGCAACTCTTGGGGAGAGCCGTGGGTGAGTCGTAATACTTTAAAAAGACCCCACACACTTACTCCTCAGTCGCACTTTAAACTTGGCATTTTAAAGGAATGCGTGTCGGTGCCGTTGATAACCCAAATGACCGGGATTTGTTGACTTCCCACAGGGTGAAAAGGGCTGGCTGAGACTTGTGACCAGCGCTTACAAAGGAGGGACTGGAAGCAAGTATAACCTCGGCTTGGAGGAAGACTGCGCTTATGGAGACGTGGTGGTACCTCCAACATACCTGTAGATATCATGGGACTCGACAGTTCATTGGGAGGCCTTGTCTGCTTTCGCAGGTTATCAAAAGGAAGCTTTCATGTGGCTGAATTGAAAAGTGAATAAAGTTTGCTGAACGAGGTTGAACTTGTATTTGTCTGAAGAGGGTGTAAAAGCTCGGTTGACTTTATTTTTGTCTGCCTTTTGAAAATGCTGCAGCACTTTGAGTGCTGCAGTTGGCTGGTTTAAACTGAACAAGTTGAACATTTGCACTGGTTCAAAGTGAGGTTTTAATGGGCTTGTGTTTATACTTCTGGAACTAAAAGGCCCGATTTTAATGGATAATAAAACATTCGACAACCCTGGCACAGAGGTGGAAATGCCCATCTTCTTAAAGACTTGCACTGAGGAGGTTGGCAGGAAACGTGTTGCAAAGCCTAGTTTTATTGGCTAAATGCACTATTGGCCCTCCAAATCCCTTAATCTGGCAGTTCTAATGTTCCACTGGAAGTTTCCAGCACACCAACAAATCGTTACATGTTTAGATTGTGATGCCAGCATCGGATTCCAACCTAAGCCCTCTAAATGTGCATTCTTGCGGCATGTGCACGCTTAAGGTTGCTCATTTGAAAAGCTCTTCTGAAGATTTCTCGGATCTCCAGAGATATTTCAGATATTAAAATGCTTTGAATTAAGCAATACTTTTATGGTGCTACTTGCAGAGGGAAATAAATGGCTTGCCTAACAACCCTCAGAGGAACCGTCTGGTACAAGGTAACGTTACACTGGTTTCTCCTCTCGTTTGTTCATAATCGTCAAGGCTGCGGTGTTTGTACACCGTTTCAAGCGACTGTTGACAACATAGGGCTCCGCCTTGCCATTACTTCAGGTCACGAGACTAGTAAATGAACACTCTTTCAGAAGCTGAATGCCATTTGTTTGTTCTACATCTCTATGCTTGATAAACAGACCGCCCTCCCTTATTGACTGACATGCTTTATTAGTTTCAATGCTGTCATTCTCCCGCAGTAACATTCGCTTTAATCACCAGTTATCTACAACGGTGCACACACGCAACACACAATGGCATCCTCCGAGTTTATGTGCAATTATATGCAGCCCATTTTCTTGCCGTTCGGCTGGGGAACAAAAGAAAACGGAGTACTTGGATATTTGGTTCAGGGGACACAACAATAATAAAAATGCAAAAACACAAGCTGCTGTGCTTCGCCGCTGATATGGAAATGCTTCCCATTAACTGCAGTTTCCATTCAGCATCTCTGGGGAGAACAAAGGATAATCAAACCTTATGCAGCACTGTTAACTTCAAGCCTCCGAACCGAGGCAAACCTTAAGCTTATAAAGCGGTGGCGTGTCCGAGTGGAGGCCCACTGCGAAAACAAATATTGAACATAATTTTGTTGCTCAATATTATACAATCGAGCCCCCCCCCCACCCTCCAGCAATCTCTCATGTGAAATCAAATTTGTGTTCTGATTAAATTTCCCGCATGTTTTCTCATTTGCATAATCACAAACAGAGCTCTAATGGCTGTGAATGAAAACACATGGTAATCTTTGAGGGCAAAAAAGAAGTCTTTGGTTTGACAAACAAAAAATGGTATGAAAAATGCAGGAGTGCAAACGCACAAGCCATTTTCATACTGAGTGATTCAGCATTCATCTTCATTACACCAATCGATATGGCAAAATGGATTTTTTCTGCAATTCTTGCAGCCCATTATGTATTGTTTCACTGATCAATATCTCGTTCTGTAAACATGGAGATGAAGGGGGGAGGTGGCTGTAAGATGAAAAGAGTATCACCGGGGCCTTTTCTGTTGCTGCACGGGCCTGGATTATCAGCTTAAACTGGGTTGGAGGGGAATATCCACTTCTAAAGTATCTTCGAGCAAGGCATTGTAATGATTTATCCACGGCAGCTGCCTGCAAAGAGCCGTGTAGGGATATGCACCAGGCTTCCTCTGCATGTCAGTGTGTGTGTGTGCGCTTGGTTTAATCCTCACCCATCCATTCGGTTTTCAAGGCTGCTGCTGCTGAGTTCCCTCATAGTATAAACTACAAAGACTGAAGGATAATCAAACAACCACAAAATGAGTCAAAACCTGAGCTCTCAGCCAAAGAGGCTGTCGACATATCTGATGTTATCAAATCCAGCCATGAACCTCATGACATATTTACATTCTTACTGTTATGAGCACAGACAGTCGGTCAAAGAAGAGATTTATTTGTGGATTTGACCATCAATCTTTTACTGCAGACAAGTTGAGAGTTGTTTTTCTTTTTTTCAATTTCTCGCACAGTTGCATCACACTTTGTATTGTCGAAATAAAGGCCTGAATTATGGCACAGAGTGAAAAACATGATGCATAAGGCATGAGTGGAAGCTCCACCAGATGGTATAAATCAGACATTAACACAGTCCCAACTTGAGAAACAACAGTTGTCTGGGCTGATTTGCATTGCATGATCCATCCGAAGCCAGAACAGCACGAGACCGCTGATGTCAGGCTCACATTCCTAATGAGCTCACGCAGGAAATATGATCTTTTCATTAAAAACAAAGTGTCTTCCCGAGACAGCGCGCCACTTTTCCTGGTGATTCATGTGTTGTTGGTTTTCTTTTTTTTTTTTTCCACCGTCAAAAAAACCCCTCCAACATTTACACAACAATCACTTAGTCAGTGTGGTTCCCAAATCGATTTGCAGCCATAGCCACCCTGCTGACGTTATGCATCATTCCACTGCTAATCTCGCTTCCTTGTCCAATATACCCGTGCAGCCTGGAGGCGGCCGCAGAATTAGCTTTAGTTAATGGATGAGTATTAATCCCTCTTAGTTACAACAAAATTAAGGAGTAATGCTGCCATGAATATTTCAGCCGCTCTGCCGCAACGCATGAATCTGCTTTTCGCAATCTGCCCTGGCTTGCAAAAAAAAAAAAAGAATTGGCGATTAAATACATTATTAATGCCTCATAATAAAATTCATATTTTGCAGCAGCTGAATGGAGGCTGTGGAGGGAAAATCCAATGAGCAGTCAATACCATCGCAGCCCAGCATGCTGAACACGGAGGAACAGAAAGAGAAAAGGCTTCTGAAACATCACAGCTCATTAAACTGTGCTGTTTCTCTCACCGCCCCCCCCCCCCCCTTTTATTACTCCATCTCCAAAGGTAGCGCATTCTTATTATATCCCTTAAAAATAGATGTGAACCTTCCAAGTCAGTGAGTTCCTGCAGCCTCCCCCTGGAAGTTTTAATTAGAACACCAGTCACTCGTGTTATCGTTGTTTCAAGAGGGCCGCTTCCACATTCCTGAGCTGCCCACTTCATCACAGGATCAGAGGCCCACAGCGAGCACGCTGCCTCATATTTCCTCTGAATTTCACCTCGAGACTCACAGATTCAGCTCACTTCCACTGCGCCAGGAAGCGAAAAACAAAGATCCCGGCAAATTTGACTGGCAGAGTTACTTCAGAGACCTATCTCTCAGCCGTTATGCTCATAACAGGTTCTTTGTGATTGCTACAAATCCCAAAGTTTGCGAGCTGGTGAGAGAACGCACGCATGAGAGCAGCGCTATCGCCCATGCTCTGAAGTGCTCTTCGGTCCTGGGAGAAACACGCTCACACCATCATATGAGAGGATCATGACTCCTGGCTGACTGTTATATGAGGCTGTAATCTCAGATGGACCGATGTCGCAGCTCAGGCCTAAATGGAAAGCAACTCAATTATCCACGGAAACATGTAACTGGCACGATCTATCAAATGCAACTCAGTTTAGTAATTGCTTTTATGTTGAGTTTGTAGATGTGAAGTCCTTTGGTCACTCGGACAGTGTTAGAAAGTGCAATATAGTTGGGGCACCTTTACATTTTAAACATTTAGTTCACTTAAGAATAGTTGTTAAAACAACTGGCTCAAATATTGACAACATTGTGAAAGTGTTTATTTGAGGTTTAACAGTTTGGACTCAAAAACTCTCCTTTATTTTGACAAACAAAGACGCTACAGTTTGGTCCTGAGATCTGGTGAAACTTCCTGGAGACCATTCAGACTAATACGGAAACTGCACAGCTGCGATAGCGCAATGGTACATTTGTCTTCCACTCTGGCCTTGGACTGATTTTCCAGGACTTTTCCAGGACATCTCAGCAGAGGAGGCGTCACTCTGATACAGCAGCTCCCCTCAGGGGTTACATTTGTTTTCTTGCACTACTCTGGAAGCATCTAAACCCTCTGAAATAGAAGTTATATAACTTTTTTTCCCTCCCATTGAGGACAGCTGAGAATAGAGATGTATGCAGAAAATCATCTCGCCAGTTTGTGTTTCGACGTGATTTTTTGGAGGTCCACTTGGTTTCAGTAATAAACTTCTTCTCGTTCTTTATTTCAATTTGATGCCGTTCTACATGTCCCATTTCTGCAGCCTCCTCCTGAAGCAGAACTGTTGCTGCCACTGTGTAAGAAAGAAATCCCCCTGCCCTGCTATTGACATCTGGTTATGGTACTACCTAATGGGGGGGGGGGACTTTCATCTCCCAGCCAGTGGATATCATTACTGTATCCTCTGACTCTGTCATTCATTTGGGGGAGCTAAAGGGGACCGAGGGGGTTTTGCCGTTCATATGAGCTGACCTGCAATTGCATGATGCTGCCCCCTGTTGAAAGAAGTGATCTGCATGTCGTGTTTACACCGTGTGCTCCTGTGCAAAGAACTGCGAATCAGCACAAGATGAATTAAGAGCTGCACAGCGTTGGTGCGGTCTGCACATTGATGTTTGTGGTTATTTTTGCAATTAGAGGTGAGAAAATGCACAGAAAGCAGTTTGGCATTTGTCATTTTTTTCTCACTTGCAAAACTTAACAACACGTGATTACAGTTTCTCCTCCTCACCAGGGTCTGAGATGCACTATGCTGTTTTGCGCGTGATGTTGCACTGAGAAGTGCACAGATGGTCTCCCTCACTGTGATCTTCATCGGCAAGCAACCCTCCGCTGGTGTGCATTCATATCGATTCAGTTTAAACACAATATGATGCATCAGCACGGAGCATTTCTGCCTAAGAGGCTCCTGCACAGGAACAAAGGGGGCCTCTGCCTCTGGGACGGAAGGGGTTAAATTTGTGTGAACGCACGAGTTGGCGTTCATGGTATCCCTGCACAATGATTAACGATGCTGGTTACGGGAAAGAAAAAGAAAAGAAAAAAAAAACTTGCGGGAACGGTGATGTTTTGTTTAAGTAGCGAGGGGAACCGAGGCTCAAACTGCGAATTGATCGGTACTGGTGCTGAAATAATGTAATTAATGACAGCGAGGCGTTGTGCGCCACATCGTTTCTCTGCGCACTTGTCCGAATCATTAACTATTAACAAGCATTATTATCTCGAAAGTGCCAGAATCTGTGAACGCCGGAGGGATGATTGATGTGGACAAAGCGCCAGCCCACAAGAAAGATCGAGAGAAAGAAAAGAAAACAACAAATGTCTAAATGTGGCTTTGAAGGAGAGGGGAGCTCGCTCTCCAGCAGATCAGAAACTTGGGTTTGAAGGCAGAGCGCCCCGCCCTCCTGGTCCTTATAACCAGAAAGCCTGTTTGCAGGGCGCTCAAACATAACAGGAACACTGGAGACCACATCGCTGTACATGAGCCATTCCTGGAGGCGAACTCTGGCTACAAAGACTTTACGGATTTACTCTGGCTGTTTCGCCCTTTGACGGCACGAGTGCAACCAGCGGCGGCCATGGATTTTCTCAATCACAGCTATTTGAACGCGCGCAGCCCTTATGACTATACTTTCAATTTCTGGAACGACTATCTCGGGCTGACGACGCTGGTGACGAAGAACAACAAACTCAGCATGCCCCCGAACCCCAACTCCATCACCGAGTCCCTTAAGGCGACCCTGGGCTTGGACGATGCCCCGCCGTGTCCGTGCGTAATCGCGGGCGGCGTCGGCGAGAGCGGGCACCTGGACTGCTGCTGCCCGTCCGGGAGCCCCCCGCCGGCCTCCATCCTGGACCTGAAGGAGCGCTTCTCGATACTGAGCCCCTTCCAGAGCCAGCTCTGCGTCCAGCTGCCGGAGCGGGAGGCGGGGTTCGGCGGCAGCTTCGCCGGCTTCGACCTGTTCGGCATGGAGCGGAAGATGCGCAAGCCCGCCTCGCGGAGCAAACAGGAGCCCAAAATCTGCGTCTTCTGCCGAAATAACGGGGCGCCCGAGGAGGTGTACGGCTCGCACGTCCTGAAGACCCCGGACGGCAGGGTCGTGTGTCCGATCCTGAGGGCTTATACGTGCCCCCTTTGCAGTGCCAATGGGGACAACGCTCACACGATAAAATACTGTCCGCTGTCAAAAGACCAGCCATCCCAGCGACCACTGAAGGGGGGGAGGGCGGTGGGTGGTAAGAGGATGAAAATATTTTAAAACAGACGAGACTATAAAGTAAATTGAATTGCACTGAACAATTTCCAGATGACTGTTTTGATTTCGGCTCTAGCCTTTATCCCAGTTTCATAAACATATTGATTTTATCTTTCTCTCTCTCTCTCTCTCTTTCTCTCTAAGATCTCTTATATTTTTATAGTTCCTTTATCCACATAGAATAATTTTATGCTTTATACATCAGATTTATTTTCTTCGTTAGTCATTTGAGCGTGTGCATATAAATACACTTATGTATCAATAATCACAAAGTGTGAATACATTTAGCAGAGAAAAAAAGAAGTATTTTGATCATGTAGGGACACACACTGACATTGGCAACGGGGACGAATGTCATAGTCTATTTCTACCGAGTATTTTTGTAAGCTGAGCGAAGCTCGCTGCGACTTCTTTTTCTTTCACGTCTTAGGAAACCAAAGTTATGTTTGCCATTAAAAGAAGCTCAAGAATGTGTCGTTACTGAATACTTGTGTGCGTCTGACTGGAGGAGGAACTCGATCAGATCCGATCCCTCATCTGCCTGCGTTCAAAAAAAAAAAAAGAGAAAGACAACAGAAAAAAAAACCTAACAAAAAAAAGCTCCACATCATATTTCCCCAACTTACTTTAAAAGTCGACATTCAATCTGCTCTCTGCAGGATTAAAAGGAAAAGAAAAGTGGAATACAGACAACGTGGCCTCTGTTCAGGGCTTATACAGTCTCTGGGGAACATTATAATCAATTGTTGCCAAGCCAAACTTCTGTTCCAACTGAGAGATACCATCCTGCATGTTTATGTTTACATTCCCCAAATAAGGGTAAACACACTGGATTTCTCTCTCTCTCTCTCTCTCTCTCTCTCTCTCTCTCTCTCTCTCTCTGCCTGTCTTTCTCTCTCTGTCTCTGTCAGGTCTCTCTTTCCTTAATGGTGTCCTCTTTTGTTTTGGTTTTGCCCTGACAATGTATTCACCAGAGAGTCTCATGGGGGGCTGGTGTGCTCTGCAAAAAAGACAAAGCAACAGAAAAAGTGACGTGGAGGAAGTCTCGTTGACCTTTTTATTCTATCAAATTCTAGCAAATGAATGTCAATCCTGAACAACATGCTATCCCGTTATAAGTTTGTCTTTTTGTTTCTTTTTCCTGAAGAATCCCAAAAAAAAGGATGCAAAAATGTTGTGAATGTATGATTGAAAGTGTCACTTGCAGGACTGCACATTTCTGACAGTTTTGTTTACCAAAGGAATTCAATTGCATTGAAGAAAGAAGAAAGATTTGCTGTATTGTATATAAAGTGATGTTTATTCAGTATTTTAACATTACAAGTGACTTCAGAGGGCGCTACCTCAACAGGATTTTGTACTTACATGTAAAATGTCAACAGCAGTTTATTGATATAGTTGCTGCCATTTATAATAAGGGTTTTTGATAGTATTTTTGATCTTTGTATAACATAATTGTATTTTCATTTTGTTGCATTTAACATAATGGAAGAAGGTTTCCAAGAAGCTATAAGCATTGCTCACCAAAGGGTGATTGTCTGTAAATAGTGATTATACCCATACTTTTGAAAGTTTAGTTGTTCAATGTTGCATTCTTGAGAGTGTGCAAGAAAAAAAAAAAAGCAAAAGAAGAGCGAGAGAGAGCGGATACTGAAGCAGGCTGACACAAATTTGCCACTTTTAACAGGGGTTTTTTGATTAAATGAATAAGAGAAAACAAACACTGTTGAACTTTGTTATTTATATTTTACCACAATTTTCCTGTATGCTGCTGTGCAGAATAACAACATATGAATTCACTAGAGAAATAAAAACGTATCATATATTTGGAGTTACCTGCTTGTGTTTTGGAGTTGGTGCCGAATTCAAACACTTTGTAAACACAATAATAAAGACAAAGTCTGAGACTCAAGTGATGAAATTGAACAGCAGTATCATTTAGAGATTAGGAAACGACTTTATTTTGCTTTGTTGTGAATGAAAACCAAAGTCAGCAACATGTATCCGGACCAGAATTGAAAGATGGAAGCCAAGCTTGAAGTAGATTGAAGTGAAAAAACAACAAAAAACCATAATTGAGCTTTTACGGTAACTCTCACTCGTCTGTGGCTCTCGTTTCGTGACGGTCTGTCTCGGGGAAGACAAACACAGTGCCACGGTTGTTCGGGGCTGTTTAGGGAGATCTGCCCACACAAGAATGTCTTGGCTTATGCCTCACCATTCAAACAGATCATGTTTGCACTGAGAGTGGATTGAATGGCCCGGCCCTCCCGGCCCTCTCCGCCTGCCATCTGTGGAATGACTGCTGCAGACGTATTAAAGGGAGGGGGGGGGGGGGGGGGGGGGTAAAAAA
>JAUESF010000047.1:17017778-17037883 GCA_032274765.1 Malacoctenus tetranemus
CAGAAGTAACTACTTGCTGTAACTATGTTATAAGCAGGTTTTTGCCAGGACAACACATTAATGTATGACACGTACTTTGACTCAAACCCTGTAAATACCAGCCAGTAAAAAAGTGACTCTTCTTTGAGGGGAATATTCTTTTTATTTTGTGTTATTTCAGCTGTTCAGACGATCCTACGGACAGACAGGCGAAGCTTCGCTGGCATCTACGCTCAGCTGACAGTTTTGTTTTGCCTGAGAGACCTGACACGCTGTATTCTCACTTCATACTTAGAAACAGGTTCGGAGTATATGCTGCTGCCACTGCTGCTGCTGCTGCTGCTGCACTGTGCTCCTGCTGAAAGAGTGACTTGACAAATGTTCATATCAAGTCAGTCACAGAACATACAGTAAGACTCTGTGTGCCGGCATGAGAGCCAGACCGAAGCAAATATTATTTGGTGGTGAATTGAGTCCTTTTCGATCACGTCATTGTTTTTGTGTGTGTGCTGTACTGTGTGACAAATGCCTTCAGTATTAATGAGTGTTCTGTGTTTAATCAGTCTGTACGGTGAATTAACAAAAGCGTGTCAGTGTGAGAGCTTTAAACAGTTCTGCCCTCACTGAGCTGTTACAGTGCGTGCTGTTATCCGTCAGGCTAATAAACAGAGGAAACAGGGGAGCAACTGACAATCTAACGAAAAAAAACCTGACATAAATCACTGGCAGTTTCAAAGTACTTGGAAATAAATCACCTTGTAAGACGACAACTTCACTCGCGTGTTGTTTCTAATAATTCAAAAGTATTTTCAGCAGCCATCAAAACTCCACAGTCAAGAAGCATGCTGGTTTGAACAGTGGTGTCGCTGTGAGTGAGAAAATTAATGCTGTTCAACATCTCAACATGTGACACCATAAATATGTAAGTAGTTTTAGTTATAGCTCATTTGAGGCCAAAGGTAAATTTGTCCTGTGCATTTAATTCATGCTAGTTACCTTTAACCACATATACTACAGAGCAGTGTGCTGACAGTGCAGCAGGAAAGAAACAGTCAGGTGTTTATTCTGAAGGACACACCCACTCTCATCAACGGGCCAATGCAGGAGCTTTCAAAATAAAATCACCAAGCAGTACACATGAAAACATCAAATTGCTTTATATAGAAATATAAATGTATTATATAAATATAAAGCCTCCAGCTCTGATATGATATCTGGTCACCACTATGAACCGTATGGCGGGTTATTACATCCACTTCACACAGTAACAATAAGAGAGTGCACCTTTTTTTTTTTTTATTATTGGAAAAACTCACCCAGAGTAAAGTTGGATGGAAGAGGAGAGGCTCTTCAACACACCATAATCTGTCTTCATTCAGATGTACTTCACCCTGTTATATAGACTGATCATTAAATGTGGCCCGGGGTTGTTTATTTATTTCTCCAGTCATTTTGCGATGGTGTTGCTGCACTGATCACGGGCCGAGTTGCAAATTGATCTGTTTTCCGTCGACTCTTGTTTAATAATGCAGCGAATTAAAGCTGCCAGCGGCTGGACTTTTCCCACCTGCTGGAGATTGTTTGCAGGTGAAACTGATGAAAAACGCTCGTCCACACGCACCACGGGAAATGTCCAGGATTCATTTCTCTGGAGGTGGAAGCAAACAATAGCTGCCTGAATTGAGGGGTTGACCACACAGTGAACTGAACTCTATCCCGCAGCAGCGCTGGCTCCATCGCAGCTGCACTTTTAAGGCTTGTTGTGACAAGATGCCGCCATTTATAATGACACCTGAGACCAGGGAGGAAACTTGTATCCGTGACTCATTTCACAGGAATGAAACATTGCTGCTTTTTTGATGGAGGACGCGATGTAGTTTGAGACTTATCCTCGATGTTTTGGAATCTTTGATGTGTCCAATATTGCATTTTGCAGCCAAGTGAGCATGCCCCCCCCTTCCTGAAAATCAGTGTGATCTGTAATCTTTATCCATCAGTCTCCGAGTCTCAACATTGAGCAACAAGCAGTTTTTTAATATTTCATGGAGAATCAGGGGAGGATTGGCAGCTCGGTGAAACATCACACGATGAAACGGAGGAGCTCAGATGTGAAGGGGGGAAAACACACAAACCCCAGCTCAGCTCAAACTTCCACAACAAAAATATCTCTGCAAGTTAAACAAACAGAGAGGGGGAACACTCAAATTTTAAATAGGAACTAAAGCAAGTGGGGGGGGGGGCAATTTAAACAGGCACAGTACTTTGTTTGTGACACACGACAGGTGCGGCTAAGAAGAGGCTCATTCATCGAGAGGATCACAGCAGCAGCAGCAGCAGCAGCAGCAGCAGCAGCTCGGCCCGGAGACGAAGTCGGCCCCGCAGCTCTGCACAGTTAATGTGTTTCTGTCAGTGGGAAAATTCCAGCCCTGCGCTGGGTACCATGTGGTTGTGGTTTGGGTGAGAGGCACAGTAATGCGCTTGTGACGCAAGAGGGAGGAAATTGCAGAAGCTTCCTGCACAACTGTGCTTTTGTACCACTTCCAGGTGGATACCGGGCCAGTCCACAAACAAGACCTCTGGATCGAGCCTGAGAGGAGGAGGAGGAGGAGGAGGAGAAGGGGAACGGAGGTGGTGCAACAGCACAACCTACAGGCCGAATAAAGTGCTGCCCCCTTGAGTTGCTGACCCCCCCCCCTCCCGCCAGCCTCTGGGGAGCACATTGAAAAATGAATGTTTGGAGGCTCATCGACCTGTTTGTATGTGTTGTATCCATAAGGGATCTGCTGAGGTGTCGGAATCAAAGTCACATGGAAGAAGGTGCATTTTCAGATAATTGCAGACCAAACATATGTTACGCAACACACTCTACACCCCCCCACACACTTCTCAAAATGAAACATCACAACTGCATCAGTTTTAACAAACACTGAGTGTGAAAGGAACAGGGGAACAGGTTCACTATTACATAGCTGGAAGCCCTCAACATGGATTTAAGCAAACCGTGCTCAGTCGATTTTCTGTCAGTGGAGTGGTTGTGTTCCAATACCCATCTTGTTTTTGAACAGCTGGTTCATCATGAGGTCTCTGCACAGTGAAACGATGACCACTTTACTCACTTGTGAACCACTGCAGCTGGTTGATGCAACCAGGCGATGCTGCAGCTTCACAGGACCAGCAATGACCACAGTGGCGAATCATGAATGAGAAATACACCTTGTAAGGCCTAATTCATTGACCTAATGTGTCAACTTAATTAAAAGAGCCGCAATAGCTGTGAATATGTGAAGTCCCAAGACAGATAGAGTTGACGCTTAGGTATGTGGACCTTAAAGAGATGATGTTAAAGATGTAAACACATCTCTAATAAAACACTGAGAAGAAAGCAGAAGTGATCAGACAACTGAAGAATATATAGAAAACCAAATAACGTGCTTTTGTAGCCCTCTTGTGGCCACTTTATTGAATTTCTTTCACATGAGAGTTTTAGAGGAATAACATTTGCACTAACGTACTTTAGTCTAATCGGTGATATTTTTTTCCTCATAAATAACAATCAGCATTTCCCATCGTGCACAACCAGCGACATTTTAAAACCGCTCCTGTGTCCTTTACTCACAAATGTGCTTTACTTTAGCTGGCATTTGGCTGACGACACCCTAAAAGTACCTCGGTCAACACATTCACAACCTTAATGTCACATATATTAACTAGAGATGTAGATTTACACAAGCAATGTTTTACTTTATGCATTTTGTTACCGAAATTGCTTTTAAATCACAAAAAAGGGAGAAAAATATCTCTGTGATATAATTATACTGAATCGATTGATCAAAAAATTGCTTGGAACAGTTTATTTTCATTGTATTTTTTTTAAAAAAGCAGTTTAGGATGAAAACACAGTTTCTGCAAAAACAACATGTCAGTGCTTTTAGTTTATAATAATAAGACTAATGATATACATACGCATCAGGGTGGTAGTATCGAGAGAACCAGCACTGCTTTTGGTCGTCAATAAAAAGTGTTGCAGAATAGTAGACAACGTCACTTTATAGTTTATTTATGACTCTTAGCACCATCTTGTGTTCACTGGTGCCACTACCACTGCTGCGCCTCCTGCATAAATTATACAGTTATATTATGCTGACAATGTGCCCACAAAAAAAAACACAGATGATAACTTGAAATGAAACCAAAACCAGTCCCCCCACCACAAACAGTAGTTAGCACACTGAACCAGTATAGTACCATTTGAAAGCATCATAGGAGATAGAAAAATGCTAATGCTAATGCTAATGTTCCAAGAGGACATGAAAACACAACAAACGTATGCTACGTGTATGTTTTCTGTTTTTCATTTGTACAAAAAGATGAAGGGGACTGTTTTGGTGATCAAATTGCTGACTGCCATTAACTCTAAACTTCAACAAAGAAACATTTCCAATGAAATGTCCAGTGACACTCAACTGCTTGTAAGTCAGTGTTTATCTCAAAGATAAAGACTTGGATTTAAAGTCTTGAGATTAAATGGAAGATTTGACAGAAATCATGCTAGTAATAATCCAAAAGCACAGAATAAATAACAATTGAACCTTTAAGAGAAATACTTGAATTACTTGTAACTTTTCAAAACATGATTGAGACATTTCTTTCGAATGCTGTTTTGTTTCTAGAGTGCAGTTCCAGAAACTGCCACAGAGTGTCAGCAGCACCTTTGTTTATGACTGGAGCACACGGCTAAAAGAAAGCTTCGACCATCAGTGTCAAACAGTCCAGCGAGGCTCATATGTTTATGAAGCAAGAGAAAAAGTGAGGATATTTACACCAATTTTACCTTTTTGCTCTAAAAGAGACAAAAACCTTCACTAAACTCAATAAAAGTTTGACAACAGTTATAGCTGAACGCAGTGACATTATTCTCTAAAATAATTTTTCAACTTGTTAGTTGTTTTTCTTCTTCTTTATGAGAAATGTTTTCATTCTTTTATTCGTTTGTTTTTCTGTGACATTTCTGACAGTTATTTGACAATCAACATGATTATGAATAAAGCAAAGATAAGGAAAATTCAAAGTTACATTTGTGATTGAACAACTATGGTTAGCAAAACAAGAAAAAGAAAGATTAGAAAATCCCCCTTGAAAAAATGAGACGATAATCCATCACTGTTCCAGTCACGTTTGCTTTCATAGTAACATAAACTACTCACTTCAAAATTACCAACAATTTCATGACACAGAGGGCTCTCTAAGCACACAGGTTATCTTGTATAAACAGCCATCGTCCAAGCCATTAATACGCCTGGATTTTCCCCCCAGGAAACTGATAAAGTTTTGTCAAAAATCCAGATTTCTTTCAAGAACTTGAAACGAATATTAATTGCACACTACGTACAGCCAACGTGATACAAGAAATAAACTGAAGTATAAGAGTCTGAAGTGAATCTTGTGCAAATGACTCCAGTTAAATACTTTCACGTCACACAGACGCCACAGCCGAGCTGTTTCCTGGACTCCTACAATCATCTCAGAGTAAAACGAGTTGGGTTGTTAGCGACTGAATCGTCTCGATGAACCATCTGTTCCCTTCCTGCTTTATTCCTCCTTTTAACTTGCCTGAGTTAACTCGCGGCAGCCCGGAGGATCCAAATCATTTCCGAAGGAATTTAACCATTCATGGCCCCCTGAAAAAACTCCACTACCCCTGAATAATGGCACATTTTATAGGGCCCCGCACTCTCTCACACACACACACAGACACACACACACTCACCTCCCCTTCATTGAATGTTAATGCAATATGTTCGCAGCCTGGCCAGGGGTGGGGATTGACTTGTTTCCAAACACTTAATTCAATTTGTCATCGCCATTCAGGGAAGCTCAAGTGGTCTAATTTGTGTTAATGAGGGCTAATAAAGTCATAGCCCCCTATATTACTGCCAGGGGGGGCGTGAGCGAGGCTGTGTTAAGGGTGCATGTGTGTGTATGTGTTGGATGGGGGGGGTTGTAGGTATACAGAATTGACTTGCTTTGGTCTCAGGCGGCCTGCCTGGCTGTTCTTGTGGCGTGCCGTCCATCAGGACACCCCAGTCCCCCCCCCTAACCTCTCACTCTATTGTACCCCTAATTAGATAGCCTTTGTTGGTTTAATGCTGCCGCCATCTGGTCAGCCGGCTGGGGGGTGTCAGCCACAGGGTTGGGATGGGGGGGGGGGGGTCTCGGTGGTGAGGAGGCCCTGTCCCTCCCATCCTCCACTCTGCCCTTCCCCTCCTTCAATACCTCTGGCCTGGACCGTCTTCTCCCTGTGGCTGACACCACCAGGACCCCTTTCACACTTGAAGGAATTAAGTGAGAGATTGATGCACCCCCTCCCCACTATGTGTCTGTGTGTGTGGTGAGATGTTGCCGACCGACAGGTTCCTGCACTGCCAAAAGTCAGCCTTCAAAAACAAGAAAAAAATATTACAAAAACTGAGGGTATATTCCTTAAAATAAGCAAAATTATCTGCCAACAGAACAAGAAAATTTGACTTGTCAAGACTTTCCCAAACAAGTAAAATTATCTAACCTCAATGAATCCAGAAAAACTTTAAGTTTAGTGTATTCACACTAGAAACAAGTGCATTTCTCTTCATACAAATAAGAAATATGAGACTTATTTTCTGAATTTGTTGAAAAACATTCTTAAATTAAGTAAATGCTGGTGCCATTATCTTAACATATTGCTATTTACTTGGCATTACATTTCTTGAAATCAGCAAATTTGTACTAAAAACTGATTTACTGTTCTTACTGGGAAGACATTTAGTTCAGAATATTTTTCTTATAATGTAGGACCACTTTCTTAATATTTTTGAAATGAGCCAAAAGCTGTGGGATTCATAAGTCAGGCTTATGACAGTGACCCTTCGTACCAGTATGTTACTTGGTTAAAAAAAAGACAGGAATCCAATTTCTGTTCACTTTTTAAATATATTGAAGGTGCACACGAACAGAATTTTTTTTTTTTTTTACAATTTTCAATTATCATGAAACACGGGTATACCTGTCATCAATTAAAGGCTGAATGGACAATAAACATTTAACCCAGGAATGTTCCGTAAAACAGAATTAGGACGCTACCTAAACAAACTGGAAGATCTAACATTTACTCAATGTGTATGCTGACTCAAAGAACTTCCTCCACTCTGTCACAGCTCTTTTATATGACGAAGTCATGTCTCTGTGATCGATGGCCTCCATGAGGACTTCTGTCTGCACCATCGAGAGGAGTGTGGCTAAGCAAGTGGGGTATGTTAGGTGGAACGTGTAGTAACACGCCATGATGTACAAAAGACTTTCGGAGATGTCTTCCTTTGGGAAGATGAGTACAGGCGCATCTCCAATGGCCAGAATGCAATTGTTTTCACACACGATCACCACAGGGCTGAAGAATCGTCTTGTCTGAAGAAAGGTGTCGGGGTCCTCTTCAGGCTACAACACAAATAGAAGATAATTAGTGTGCGTGCATGTTTACAAGAGTGTTGCAGGTTAGCAAGTCTTTGAAATAAAAATGAATATGAGGAATTAACAGAAAACAAGTGCAAAAGAAAAAAAAGTAGTTTTAAGCTAGCGTTTATTACTATTTATGGGTGTGTTCCAAAGAGTCGACCATGCAGCCTGCAACTGTAGCTGTGATTCTGTTTTGCCTGACAGATTGTCTAAAAAATGTATTTGTAATGTTAGACATTTTTTTCTTTGTTCACTGGCAGGCTCTGGTAATGCAGTAGCATTCTTCATAAACAACTTCACCAGGTTAAGGCAGTAACAACAGTCTATTGTCAAAATATTAGAAACATCTATCATTTCTGTTTTGTGGCATCAAATTCACAGTTGAGTTCAGTTTCTGTTTAATTTCTAAAATGTCTTTGCTCGTTCCTGTTGTCTGCTCCTTTTAGTACCTATGACATGCCATCATGTAGGGTGATAAGTGATGTCAAAATTGACCATTTATTATGCCAGATGACATGTGACGTGTTGTAGAATGCATTTGTCTCAAATATGTTTACTTCTATGGCTGTATAAACAACATACGTTACAAAGAAAGTGAAACTGACCAAATTTCTTTAAGAGGGCCTATTTTAGCAGTGTGGCAATACGAATGCTGTAAAATGCAGTTGCATGATGTTGCATGAGTAAATAATTTGAAATAAAAAAATTCAGGAAAATGTCTCACACGTGGCCACATGGCTTTCTAAAAATGTGCCCCCCTTAAAAACCTATTTGAACAGTTGTACTGCAACCTTCATGAAAAACTCATGTATGCATACATTTCTTACCTCTAGAATGTGAAGCATACCCTCACTTGCATGCCTCATCTTCTTGGGTGGAGCAACAGGTGATGGGAATATTTCTGGTAAAGTCTTCATCATCACAACAGCTTGCTTTACTGCAAAAAAAGCCTACTTTTATATCTTGCAGTTAGTTATTCAAAAACAATAAAAAAAAAAAAAACCAGGCAATGAGACAAGAAACATTTATGAGTGTGGTTAGAGAGAGGCAGCTAAAAACAGCGAACTGGAGGTGGGAAAATGAAAAAAGCACATGAAGAGAGGCTAAGATAGATGACAAGTTATGTAAATCATGAATACTTGGTGAATGTCTGAAACTAAGTAGCACCAGCAGCACCAACTACTTTTGCAAGCCAATGTATGCTTTATCAAGTGTGTAATTACCTTTATCTGCCACTGGAGGTGTCAGAACTTTTTTGAAAACTCCATAAAACTGGATCTTTTCCCAAAAGTCCCCCCAGCGACTCTTCAGTTCCGGGATGAAGTTGGACTTTCCTTGAGTGAGGATCCGCTGCAGTTCATCCATTAACTACCATCGAAAGATAGAAAAATATATTTTCAAATCTACATTCCAATCAAAAGTTAGTGACTAAAACATTTCTTGGTCTACTATGGCAGTAGAAATTTTGGACGTATCTGCTTTATAAATTATGAAACAATTTATGCAAAATAAAGAGAAAAAATGTCTAATATCTCATTCCCCTATATTTAAACTTAAAAGTTGGCTAACATTCCACAATTTGTAAACTAATGACTTACTATGACAATCATAATAAACATAAATCAAAATAAAAATCATTTGATTTGCTTACATGATCCACTTCTCTGAAGCAGGGATATGCATTCAGGACCTTGGTCGGTTTGTCCGATCCCCTCACAACATCAGACTCAATGTAAGCCCGTCTGGCTTGGAATTCAAGGTCCAACAGCTGGGCAACATCCTTCCTGTTAGGCTTGGGCCTGGACTTGTACAACTTTTGTAGAGCTTTAAAGTGTCTTAACTGGCTCCTCAGGCTTTCAGTAGCTTCAGGCCCTATTGTTGAAATGAAAATTTAATCACGGTTTTGGTTCCTACCATTACAATTTGAAGAAACATACAAATATTCAAAGTTGCTTACTTTGAAATGAATAATTATATTTGCAGTCATTCGATGTTTCAAACCAAAACTAAACCATCTATGAAATAACAGCACATCTGTATTCTACATTCTAATCTTGATAACAGACAAACGAACAAACAAACATACGCCACTGAAAACATAATCGACATGGCAGCAGCAAGTAGGGTCCTTATTTTTAATGTTGTACTTTTGCGGTTTGGATGATGCTGTTACACTTACTAAATACAAAATAAATGAAGCCACCCCCTCTTGTCAATTCTTGTAGTAGTTGTAATATAAAAACACAATGTCAATATGTGCTCTTACCATCAACCTGCTCAGCCTCTCGGGAACTGCTCCCAGACTGTGATGATCTTTCAAAGATCAAAGTTGAGGCAATGGACCCACTGTCATCAGTGGGTAGCTCCAAGCTGCTGCTCTCAAAGCTGACGACCTGTCGCCTCCGTCTTGAAGAAGTTGCTCTCTGCTTGTTTTTGGAAGTTGCCACATTTTTGACCCTGTTCAGTAGCTGCTTCTTCACAGGTTTCTGATCAAAATAAAATTAAGTCAAAAAAATTGAATTGAAATTTTAACATTGTAAAAGCAACAATGCAGAATAAAGCATATCCTCTTACTGAACTTCAAAATAAAACAGGAAGAAATCAACAGGAAATGGAAGTCACAGACCATGACAGTTTCACTGTCATTGTAAATCACAGCATGGTTAGATATCCTAACAATGTTAAAATCTGACATCACCTCATTTTCACCATGTGTTGTCCTCCAAATGGCTCTCCTTCGGAGAAAATGCTCAGGCCCCGGAAACAGATCACGCAAATCCTTCTTTGAAAGACTGGGAAGCATGTCCATGCTAATATTAGCAGCTGAAAAACACACACAATCACACGGTAAATATACAGTAGAGGGTCTTGGCCTGGGTAAGTCAGTGATGGCAGCACAGAAGCACTTAAGTATGAATATGTAGCTACATTTAAGTCAAGTCTGGCAGCCATTTTCACTATTAAAGGATGACCATATTCTAGAAACCCAAGAGGAGCCGAAGCAGCACGTGAGGCCTCATGACACATGCGGTATGCACACTAAATGTCATGACAGGTACATTGGAATAATGTTTAACCCTTTTACTACTATAAATATTAATGGCGGCCAAATGTGTCAGAAAATGCCTTTTGAATAATTGTTTTGCCCCTTGGCTGTAACACAGCAAAACCCGTAGAATACGTCAAAAGAACTGGAAGAAAACACCCCAGAGTGATACTGCTGTCATTATTTATGAGGTTTTTTACAGAAAATACCAATAAACCACAGGTAAATGACTCAAATGTTTGTCTCTTAACCCTCTGCTCCCTGACTCAGTCGGCTCATCTCAGGTAACTCAGTATTTACTGTAGATTCCGTCTACTGGAGGAGTTATGGTAGTGCGTCTTTTCTGTAGCCGGCTAAGCTGAGCAAAACCAAGACATTGTATGGAATTTTATAAAATTCCCTGGACATATGGACGTATAGTCAGCCTACACGACAATCACATTTTGGTGTCTTATTGTAGCTTTATTGTACAGTGTTAAAATAAAGACACTCTCGGCCCCCGCCGCCCCCGTTCGCCAACTCCACAATTAGCTTATGTTGCAAAGACAGAAAAAAAGCTAATTAGCATTACCTTCCAGTACTGCCATTGTCGAAGCATCCAAACCCGAAAAGGCACTTCCATCTTCAGCCATCATGTAGTCTAATTAGAGGCCTTCTAAGGTGTTCAGTTTCAAAAAGCAGGAGAGTAGACCGGGAGCCCGTTTCAAATGACCTGCCGGCGACCGCTTCTTTCGGTCGTTCGTGAATCTACCATTTCATAAAATGGGGGTGACAAACATGTTCCACGAAGGGAGATTACGCCTACTATGGAGCCTTAAATTGAAATTCATGCAGTATATTAAAAATATATATATCAACTAGTGCAACCAGTTACTTCAGTAAATCAGCTGAAAGACACTTACTTTTTAAAATGTAAAGAAGCTTAATGAGTCGAACTCCCCTGCGCTACCGGATAATGTCGACTGCCCTGGTGTGGCTTGGTTTTTCCCATCTTGTTCAGAGACTGCAGGGGAATCCCAACGTGCCTATTCAATGTGAATATAATTTTTAAAGCTTCGAAATGCTTTGATGCTGCATTATTTGCCTTATTTTCGTCACTTTTTCCTTGAAAGTCTTACTAAGCCACATCAATCTGTGGTAGTGATGGGTGTACAGAGTAATATCGAGTTTATGACTCATTCTACCATCATGTAAAGAGAAGACACTCCCAACATCTCGTTGAAGGCCCTAAACCAGCAGGTGAACAGCCGCAAGAGGAAAGTGGCAGTCATCATTAAGGCAGTCATCTGGACAAATTCTTGTCCTGCTAAGGATGATCCCATTTGTTTTGGGGAGTGTAGAAGACAATGCATATTTACATCGAATAAATGAGCTAACAGAGATTGTGCAAATAGTGTTTGCGCCTGTTCTGACCATTGCAACTGTTTCGAGATTGAAGTCACTAAATGAAACTCATATGAGACATTGAAGGGACCTTTTCCCAGAACACAATTTTACACCTAAACAGCATTATCTGATACATTTGCCATCGCAGATTAAATCATTTGGTCCAATGGTTAGACATATGTGTATGCGTTTCGAATCTAAACATTTCCACTTTGGGCTTCAAAGCTCAATTTTAAAAATATTTGCAAGTCTTTGGTTAATCAAAATCAAATTTATGAAAGCTGCCAAAACCTTGACCCATCTGTTCATCCAATCTTTTCAAATGAAAAAGAGATGGGACCTGTGTCTGAAGTCAAGGATCTACTGCATTTACAAGGTAAATTGGGAGACTTCCTAGGTTATGATGAAGTAAGTCATGTTGTATCAGTCAAATGGCTTGTGATGAATGGCAATAAATACATAACTCAGAAGTCAATGATTGTCACCAAAGTAGTGAATGGTAACAAGCCAGAATTTGGACTGGTCAGAAACATATACCTCGTTGATTCTGTGCTTTATTGTTTAGAATTTCAACCATTTCAAACAATACACTTTGATAGAAATCTCATGGCATATCAAGTTGAGGTCCTTGCAAAAGCTAATGGGTCAGTGGATGCTGAAAAGCTGGTGGATTTGACCTCTTACTACACAATCAGCAGCAAGAGTCAAACCTTTGTTCAGGTAAAATACCATCTTGGAGATGTAATAGAATTACACAAAAGTGAAAAATAATTCACAGTACAGCCCAGATATCACATGAATTGCTTTTAAAGCTGTCTTGTAATTTGGAAGATCATATTTAGGAAGGTTCATAGCAAATGAAAATGTATCATACACTATTTCTCATTCAAACTGTTTGAGATTGAGATTGCACATGTTAAATGGTTAAAGATAAAGTGTGAGTTTTCAGTACTATGCCAAAAGTGCTGAAATGTTGGTGCATATGTTCTATTGCTTCATTTAAAATAGAACAGTGGATTCTATTTGGCATTTGTCATCTGTTTTAATGATGTGAAGAGATGAAATTGTGTCAAAGTCAAGATTCCTCATTTTGTGCTTGAAATAAGAAATAATTACTTTGAAGGAGTGGTTTTATACTTGTGAGTGTTGATGAGACAGCTTTGGTACAGTTGATATTCTTGTTTCAAGCTTGTCTTACTCAATATAAGTATAAAAATCTCAGTAACAAGCTGTAATATCTTACTGAGATAATTTAAGACCAAAACACTTAAAATGAACGAAACACTCTAACATAAAAACTGCATGGTGAGAAGAAACATGTTATCAGACAAAAATAAGCAAATATCACCCTAAAATAAGATGTTTCATCTTATTTAGATTTCAGTTTTTGCAGTGTGCAGGTTACAGCCGGCAGATAAAATGTCAGTCTGAGAGGTTATGAGTTGTAGATTCGAGTGGTTCGGAAATAAAACAGCCAGTAAGCCAGAGCTGTAGTCACACCGGTATTCTGCCAGGTGCACCAGGGACTCATTGTGTTGCAGGTGGTGCTGGGAAACAAAGGATCAAAGAAGAGGCACTGAACTGACTGAGTGAGCATGCTTATCTAACTGCAAAGATAACGGTGAAAGTTATTTACAACACAGCGTTGAAGGGAGGTAAGGATGTGTGCGGAGTGCAATGCTTGGCTGATGAAAGTGCACGATCACACTATCACACACCGTAAAACCAAACTGACGAAGGAGTTCACAAGTTGAAATCTAATTTTGTATTTGTAATTTATCGAAAATAGCCAATTGCTGACTGAAATGCAAACAAACTGATCCAAGACAAATTAATTCAAGTATGTTCCATGTTTATAACATTGTAGAGTCACTTAATGCCATTTACAAAGACCAAACTTTTAGTTATTTGGTTATCAGTTTCTTTCTTTTGATTGTGTGCCTGCTTTTTGTCACTCTTGACTCTTGCAGTCTACAAAATATCAGATTTCATTCTCGTACTGTTGGAGTCTTTTTTTTCTTCCTTCAAGTGTGTAAAAAGTGAAAAAAAGATCTCCGATATTCACTGACTGAAAAGAGCAGAGAACAAGAAAAAAGTCACACACAGATCAAAATAGAACACAATAAAGGATCAACTGCAGACAAAGTCAAAATTGGAGACGAGCTGAAGGGAGTCAGTTTGTGGGAAACAGGTTTATTGTTACAACATACAGTGACAACAAAACAAACAACAGGCTACTTCATCACTCTTTTACACTTGTTTGCCAAAAAAGTCTCCTTTTTGGCTTTTGTCACAACATCCAAAGGGAAAAGTGACGCGCACACGTCTGTAGTTCGGACTGACAAGTGATGTGAGCAGTGCTAAACAGAGGATAGAGCAGCAGCAAGATGTCACAACGGTTAGGCAACGTGGACATTTTCTCGGTGACACTCAACTTGTCACATCAGCCACAGTGTTTGTTTTGTTAATAATGTTTGCGTTGGGGACCAGTGCACGTGCTGTGGCAGTTAAGATTTGCTGTTGTTGGTGTCTCCAGTCGCCCTGCCTCTCCCTTTCATGTGGCGAGCACAACCCCTGCGTGACCCTGAGCAGTTGGCTAACCGTGCCTTCTTCACGTCTCTTTCATCCCACCCAGAACAACATCGTCCATCTGCCCCCCCCCCCACTCCCAACACTCCCAACACCCCCCACTCCAAACCCCCGTTCCTGCGACAGGCCAGGACTCACTCAGCTGGATGTCTGCAGATAAACAGGGGAGTCTGTGTCGGCTTTGAGGTTTAGGTGAGAATCAAGGCAGTTATCAATACTTTCATGTGTGCTAAAAAGTTCAATACTCTAATGTGATTCATAATATTGATTAAGGAGCAGCCCAAAATATAAGTTGGGAGGAAAAGTGGAGAAAGTCCTGCATATTTTTACCAAAATACTACTCCCATCACACTGCCTCACCTACAGGGAGAACTGCAGTTTTCCAAAACCAGTCAAGTGAAATGAAAAGTACACCAGTGAAGAACTGGTCAAACTACCGGCTACTGTTTAACCCCAGTTCTTTTCCATTAACAATAGTAGGTTTTTGATGCCTTTTCTCACCAAAAAAAATACTCAGAAAGCTTCATAAAGATTGAAGGCTAAGAATTTTACGTTTGTTGACATGAATGAAAAATGAAAAAAACATGAAAAAAAATGTTTACAATGTACATGAAACATTAAGTTTATTTGAGACTGTGGGCGTTTATAGCCAAATTTACTTTGAAAGCTTCCAAAAAACACTACTTGTTCAAAGTATCCCAAGTATTCCGATTTACTGTTTTTATTTTTGTCCGTCTGAAAAAATAGAGTCAAACTTTCGTGGTAAATCTGTACGTTTCTTCCAACTTATATAGCTCTTACAGTTAATAACCTATTCTAAGAAATACGGTGCACAAGAAAACACAATGAACACAAACCTAAAAGAATCAGTGAAATAAAATATGTTTTAAAACAGGGCAGCATGTAGATGTAACCAAAGGCATCTATGTTGCACAGAAATGTACTCATGTCAAAGTGTCCATAACAACACACTCAACAGTTCTTGGCCTGCTGTGATATGTTGGGCAACAGGCGAACAGACATCATTTCAGGCATGACATCTGCGCATGTGTTCATCTCCTGCATTGCCCGACATGTGCCATAAGTATGTGTTTATGTTCAGAAGAAGGAGGAGAAAAAAAATCACATCTTTCATCTGTTTCCTTCGAGTAAACAAACGTCAGTAACCAGTTTCAGCAGTTTATGCTCGCGAACCTTGGCAGCGGAGCTAAATGTTTCAGAAAGTGTTTCGTATGAAAAGTGAAGCGATAACTCAGCAGCTCTCTCTGGACATCCTGCGTCTAAAGAAGCAGCCCCCCCCACCTCCACCTCCTCCTCTCGTGTTAATGATCTTCCTGCTCTCCATTTGCATGTAAAGTAATATTGCATTCCACACGTGCTTCGTGCAAACAGTCCTGCCATCTCTCACACCGCCAGTGTTGCTCTGTTGAAACCCACTAAATACGGCCGAGTGGGACTCCACCAGCAATCAGCTTTGAAACGTATTATTTTAGCTGAGAGAGTTTTTCTTGGAGTCACAAACTGCGCATAACTTCAGAGCAACTCGGGCCTAAATTCCCTAATCCTGGAAGTCAAACTTCATTACAGTATTCGATTTATCTTCCAATGTTCGCCGAGCCCCCCACCCCCCCCACCCTCTCCGTCTTTGTCGGCCACATGTTGTGCACACCCTTCGTGTAATGGTCTTATTAAAGAGGGAGGTGGTTTCCAGGCAAACTGGCCCGTGTCTGCGATAGCGAAATTAGGCCTGAATGAAATCAGATACGATTAAGGAACTAATTAGTTCTTGTCATGTTCTTGCGGGTAATACAATAAACACGGCCCCTTCGAATAATCACAACCATCGGGGCCGGCCATCATGCTAACAATTGGATTTCTCCCCCCCCCCCTTCTCTGCAGGAAGACTCGCAGCGCGGCCTCGTGGCCCAGCTGGGCTCCGTGTTATTGTAGGTGTCTTTCTGAAGCCCGAGTCGCTCCGCTGCCGGAGGTGTTAAGTAAGACTTCAGCGCTGTGGAAACATTTTGGTAGCCTCTGTGCGAGCGGCCCTCCTCACGTGTAAACACATCGTCACGAGCGAGCGGGAAGCTAAGTGATACATGTCGGCTGAGCCCAAAATCAACAGGGCGCTGGAGGGGCTGCGATGACAACGACCCAGGAAAGCAGGCTTAGACAGAGAGTAGCATGCTTTGAGTGTGTGTGTTACGCCTACATGGCTCGGTTTGAGTGTGAATGTTAAACTACTGCCTTTAGTAAATCAATGTCGGAGTGACAATCAGCTCAGGAGTGACACTGAGTCCTTTCTGAGACCACAGCTCTATTATCCTGCCAAAATGTATCCACAATTACATGATGCATGTATGTGTTTCATTGGATGGATTTTGTACAACAATTTAATGTATATTAATATGTAAAGATGGCAGTATTACTATGCAGACAGCTTTGTTTGGTTAATACTCTGAATGGCTTGAGTCTAACAAACCTCCACTCAAGGTCTCGCTCACTGTTTAAGACAAAGCCTTTATTGTTATTTATAGAAAAACAGATCAGTCGTTTAAACAAAAATCTGTCTCTCGTTCTTGATTAAAATGTGATCGAGAGATTTCTCCTCCTTTGTTCCAGAATGTTCTTCCTGACACACTGACTGTGTTTCCCACTTTGGTTCCAGGACCCCCTTGAGGTGGCGCCAGAGATCGCTGGGGCGACCTGAGATTTATGCGAGCTGGGTAGTTCAGAACCAGTTGACCTGCATCTCAAAGAAAACCGTGTGATTCTGATTTTGAGGGTTCCTATTGTTGTTAGTTTGTGTGATTGTTTTCACCAGCGTTTGGCTTCACTGGAAAAAATTTGTTCCAATTAGAGACCATAGAGTGTTCTGCTTACTAACAATGATGTGACATATTTAGTACATGAGAAGACCTGAAACAATCAAACACAGGTTGAGAACTACAGTTAAAAAAATAACAAAAATAAGTCACAAGCGACTAAAACTGAGCATCACAGAATGTTTATACACGATGTAAAAAGAATACAACACATCCTGAGATAGTCTGAAAGAGTCTTCACCCCTGAGCAGTCCCTCACACACACACACACACACACACACACACACACACACACACACACACACACACACGCGCACGCACACACACGCACGCACGCACGCACACACACGCACGCACACACACACACAAACACGCGTGCGCGCACACACACGCGCGCGCGCACACACAGACACACACACATGAGCACACACACACCCTCGCTCCCCCTCGATCTATCTGCAGGCCTTTATGCTCTCGCGACGTTCGCAGGGTTAAAATAAACGTTACCGCTGAACCATATTGTGCCCTCCCTCCTCTCTCCATATCCTTTATTCACAGGCGCGTAATTGGTAGTCAATTTGAGCTCCCCCTTTGCCTATTGTGGGCACATTTTGCTCTGACAGAGTGCGGAAGATTAATGGCTACGAGCAGCCGAGGGAGGCGCGCCTCAGCAAGCATGAGCGCCCTAAATTCATTACACCAATTTCCCCCTGTCCTGCACTCCCCTACTTGCACCCACAAGAGAGAGGGGAGGAAGAAAAAAAAAGCAAAAGGGGGCGAACAAGAATGGAAAAGAGGGGGGGGGGGATAAAAGCAAAATAGTCAGATGGCGGTGGTGAGAGACAGAAAGAGGTGAAGAAACAAAGGATTAAAGAGACGGCTCGGTAATGTTTCTGAGGCTGTACGCGCGCGGGGGCACACACACACACACACACACACACACACACACACACACACACACACACACACACACACACACACACAGAGGCACGCACGCACATGGAGTCTGGCACTGGAGGAGTCAAAAGAGGGAGCCGATTTGTTTTGGAGCAGAATGTCGTCTGTTTGAATTTCAGTCTACGTTGACTGCTGGAGTAGTTACAGGGGCTGGCACGCACACCAGCCCACCTCCCACCGTCACACACACACGAACGCCGCCGTCCATAATTTATCGAGCCGAGCTATCTCTCTCTCTCCCTCTCTCTCTCCTTCAGACTCACTTTGGAGATTTACAGAGAATCTCACCTTCAGCAGCTCATCCCAGAAGGCTTTTAACATCGACCGAGCTGCAGCAGAACGTCGTAACGTTTTTTTTTTAAGAGCACTCAGAGACTAAAATAACTTTACAATTTAATTTAAAGGGAACATTTTCAGGGGGTCTATTGTTGTAAAAAAGAAACGGCGCGGGCAGTCCGAGCGTTCGTTTTTGTTGCTTCACGTCGGGCGCGGGCGGCTGTCAACATCTAGTCAACATCAAAATGCCTGCCGAGATGGGGAGCAATGCCCTCTGCCGCTGCCAACTATTTCGCCGAGCATGCACGGCACACACTCGGAGCCCCGTCACTGGCCGTGGGTCCGCTGGCACCGCGGCCCCCGCTTGGCTCGGGTGAGCAGGAAACACCTTGAACTTGGGAATGATGAGGGTGACCTGTCCCCGTTTACTCGAGCGGGCTCATAATTGCGATGATTTATTTCCCCTGTCAGAGCCAAAAGAGAAAGAAGAAAAATGCCCCCAGTCACCTTCCTTTTTCTCTCCACCCCCCCCCCCCCCATCTTTTTCTGCTCCATCTTTGTCTTTTGCGTTCCCATTGCTGAGTTGTGGATCTGTGGTCGAGAATGTGTTTACATACATTTTTATTTTGTGATTGCGCGTCCTCGTGCTTCAGCACACTTGCACAGCTCTCTCCGGCTTTCAGCAGCCTCTCAACACACCACCATGTGCTCGAACTGTCAGATGCTCGCTGCCCCCCCGGCGATGGCACCGCGCCCCAAGGACTCGCAACGGACCACCGCGGGGGGATCTGTCCTATGCAGGGGGGGCCGGCTTCATTGTCCTCAACTGACAGATCTCACGGACAGCGCCGTGAGGGACGCCGTCGGGAGGTTCAGCTCGGCCCGGCTCCTGGAGCCCCACAATGAAATTGTCTGTCACATGTCGCCTTGCTCAAGGCTGCCCCACCAAAACCTTAACCCCCCCCAATGATGTTCCTGTCACTTTCTATCTGCTGTTGGAACTACGAGTAGACAGGTTCTACAGATTTAAAAATGATAAATCATATTGAGTAAGGTGGCAATTTGAGAGACGAGTCAATCTGCTTTTATTTCGAAAAAAGAAAAAAAATTCTCTTTCAAGTCACTTTTTTTTCAATTTTACAATAAAACTAGTGGCAGTTTTACAGGCACGGAGGCACTACAACCATAAATCACCGCGTGCAACAGCACAAAAAAGGAGAAAAAGCTTCATCTGTGGTGGTGAATAAAAGATAATTGAAACCTTAAGAGAATTTTAGGATTTTGATCAAGTTGACCTTTGCAGAAAATATCTACAAGCGGTCATTTTTAGTAGTAAAACCTTGTACTTATAGCAGTGCTTCTGGGTGTCTACAGTCTCTGAAATGTTTCAGGAAAATAAAAACAATTACATGATTATAGAATCACAAAATCTTCCATCTACCAACACTCTACACCTGCTTTATCCAGTAAATGGTTGCAAAAAGTCACAGTTGTTTCCAGCCAAAGTGTATAAAGTGTAGCTCCACCTCGATAATGCCAAAACATTCACAGATGAATATTTTATG
>JAUESF010000047.1:17079317-17091265 GCA_032274765.1 Malacoctenus tetranemus
AGCCTCAGACTTCTCCTGAGGCCTCCACCTATAAACCTGGACACCACTGTTGTCAACTGTATCTAGAGGACACACACACGTCTGACTTTGTGTTGGCATTGAATCTTTGCTGATTTCAAAAAGCTCACATTTTACTTCCTCTGACTTAAACACTACTTTACAAAATAAAAGCCTGATGAATGCCGCTATAAATTGTTTTGATTTGTTTTATTTTTAAATAAAATGATGTAAACTGTCCATCCCTCAATCTGTTATTCCTGCTTCATATGGAAAAAAGGCTGAGGGGGAGCTGTAAACGGAGGGTTACAGATGATGCGGAGCACTGTGACATTTCCCTGTGGTTTGATCCTGTGTTTCAGCCGAGTACTTGTGCAAAACTACATGGCAGGATTGCTATATACCATCCTGAAAATTCAGGGCACAAACTGTACACCGGATACAACACAACAAAAGTATGTTACCTCAGTGAAACCATTACAACCCAAATTCCCTCTTGCTCACATTCGAGGATGAAAACAATGGACAAAAAGACAGTGATTATATTGCCAATCTGAGGTCTTTGGGAGACATTTGTCATAATTTTGATTCATCAGCTGGCCTCCGGCAGGAGCTATGAATGCGCCAAACTCAATCCAGCTCTGCCCAGCACCCGGGCTCACATTCCCCAGCCTTCATGGCACGTTTACTGCTCCGGCTCATGTTTCTATCACACGCTCGCCATACCATACCTGTGTACTGCGCCCACAGCCGGGCCACAGTTGTGCCTGACCTGTGGTCTTCGTTCTCCCCCCCGGGCATGAGTTATGGTTTCACCCACCAATGGAATGAAACAGGACTATTGACGATGGTGGGACAAATGTTGTTTTTTTGTTTTTTTCTCGATCAAATAAATGCTTTCACTTCACTGTATAGCTTTATAAAACTCAAGAAAGACAATGACCTCTATGTTTTTTACTGTGTATACAAACAATATGACTCGATTCCACTGATCAACAGGTGGTGGTAATGCACCAGTGAATTTAGAGCCGAGGACATTGGCTTAAATGTGAAAAATCCAGCATTCATTTTTGCACCAAACATGTTAAATTAAAGAAGTATGCCTTTGCTAATGTGAGAATAACTAGCTTCTTGTGTTTAGTTATATTTGTACATGAAAGTTTTGAGGAGTTCTCTGTGATCGGGTTTCTTAGAACAGTATGTGTGTAAAATATTAGCAAGAGCATTAACACAACCCACCGGTGCTCTCAGCACTCTGTGGTCTCTGATTTGATCAGATTGCATTCCCCTTACAAACCTCAAGGGGGGAATAAAACCTCTTACCTGTCATCAAGCAGCAGCTTCTCTCTTCATTCACACCAGTTTCCATATTCAAGGTTCCTTAAAAAATGAGCTGAAAAATGGATGAAATGCTGGTGACAGCATCTGTTCTTAATCCTGCTGTTTCTGGAGTCTGAAAGCCTGAGTGGATCTGTAGTGTCACCACAGATCCACCCTCCTCTTCTCTGTCTGAGCTGCATGAGCAATCAAGAAAAGATGCAGGGAAAAGGACACAAATGAAGAGGATACATTTTGAGTCTCCCTGAAATGTTTTTTTTTAACACTGGGCCTTAATTAACTCACACAGAGTTGTGAAAACATGCTTTCACTTTGCTGGTTAGAGTGAGTGACGGCATGAAAAGAGCTGTTTAAATTCGAGTTGAAGTAAGTGAGTAATAAACTAAGTAAACAAATAAACAAAATCAAAAGGGTTTTTTGAGAAAGTTTTGGAACACACCAAATTGTCATGCTTAAAAGAATTAATCTGACCTTTGTGTGGAAAAATGACATTATTAAATATGGGTAAAAATCTGGAGTGTATGTGAACCTTCCAGCACAGTAACAGCAGCAACCTGTTGAACTGTGTACACCCCCTCACAAACATTAAAAGAACCCATATATATATTTTTTTAAATGAATATTCTGAGTCATTGTCTTCTCTGCAAAATTAAGCTCTTTGCATAAACTTGCATTGTTTAGAACAACTAATAAAAGTTACTTGCAATAGAAATTTCAGCAATTTTCTCGAAAATACAAAAGTAACTTTGGAAAAAAAACATTTACCTGCTATTAAAGCTCTTCAATTTCTAACTACCTAATGAAAATAAGCAGCCAAGCAGTGGGTGTGGTACTAACTTCAGAGAGCGTACCGCTGATTGTCGTTGCTGCAGCAGTCGGAGGTGTTATTCAATAAAGCCCGGCGTAATGGAGATGCAAAATGACATTAAGTTCCTGCTTGCACGCTGTCACTTACGTCCTTCTGGGGCTGGCGGGCTTGTCAGGTCTAACTGTACGTTATTAATTGCCCTCCTGTACCGTGTTTTTTTTATTTTTTGTCTGAAGGTGTTCGGAATGACCAAGAGTTTGCGCTCAAATATTCATATATGCCTTCCAAACCGGATTACTCCATCCCAAAGACGGAGCTAAAGACCTCATTTGCATGCCGGGGCCTTTTTGAAGGGCGCGAGTCAACAGCCAACATTACCGTGCTCCTCTGTCAAGCGAGCGACTGACATTTCTAATGGAACATGAGCGCGTCACTGAATATGGATTTAGTCAGGGTGGGGGGGGGTGGAGGGGCACTTTGATGACCACAAGAAATGTGATAGGTAATTAATTTTTTGGGAACACGCTCGCTCATCCCCACCAATCCGTATTAAGGGGCTGCCTGATCCCCCATTAGCTAATTGAGTTAGCCGCATCAGGCTGGACTCGAACTTGAGAAGTGTCACAAATAAGACTCTGTTTATCTACCATTATGTCGAGGCAAGAGGCTTAGTTTTACGATATAATTATACCTCGCGAGGCGGTGACCCTCGCCAACCTCATTTTGTAATTCGGGGCACTTTGGCGGGGCCGTTGATGCACACTGGGCAGATTTCACTCAGCTTCGTCTGCTCTGGGTTTTTTTTCCCTCCCTCTGCCTGGATCTGCCTCGGCCGCTGTCTAATTGGAGCATGAAATCGGAGCACAACGAGAATACTGAGAGAAGTTTGATTGAAATCCCCGTTTTCCTCCAGATGGCACTGTCTGTGCGAGGCCTCCGATCACCGCGGGGAACGGTCGTCTTATCGTCAGGAATGCTGCATCGTGAACTAACAGCACCGCTTTTCGGCAGAAACACACAAGCATCTGATCAGTGTGTAGCAACCGGTGAAGAAAAGTTACATCTACTCTCAGTGTTTCTTCTGTGTTTTTTCTGCACTGATGACTGTTTCTCCTCAGAACCCTGATGTTAGCCCAGTTTACCTCAATGCAACATGACAGATCTTCAGCAGTAGGTAACATGAACATAACATTTAGTAGACAGTAGATTTAATACAATACTTTACCTAAGAAATAACATACCGGTGCCTTGTTATCATTTGTGAACATATATGGTCCCATCCTGGCACCAGGTTGCTGGGATGACCCACCGCTAAGACATGGCTGCAGCATGATACTTGTCGTCATTCTTCAGTGCATTGGAACGACCTCCTATTACACATTCGACTTGATCCTTCACTGTCCATTTTCAAAATTCATTGCTTTGAACCCAGCACAACTCTGTTTCTGTTCTTGCTTCAGTGTTTTTTACTGATTTAATATTGTTCTCATGTTTTATGTCTTTTACTTTGTGTTTTTATTCACGTACAGCACTTTGTTGCAGCCATGCCTGCTTTAAAGGGCTTTATAGAGTTGAGTTTGGTATCTTTTTTGAATGCAAATGAACACAAAACATACACAGAACATACAAAGTCTGTCAGAAGCTTCACCAAGAGAAACAACTGAAAAGAGGTGAGAGCTTTTTGGTTTTCTAACTTCGCATCTACTCAACTTTTACATTCAGAAGTGAGCAACTCCCTGACTTGCTCTTTAAAGACGTTACTTGATATTCTAAAAAATCTTCCACCTAAACTGTCGTACAAGAAAAATAACATCCGGCGAAGTGTCGTTGACCTAATAAGGAACGAAAAGCGATAACCTGCGAGGGGGGGAAACGCAATCCATTCTGTGGTGGCCTCCGATGTGATTTGATCGACACTATCCACTTGCAACGCGGGCCTCCCCGTGCCCTCGCCGCAGACATTTGCAAGCGGTGTCAAGGCCCTATAAATCATCCCGTATCAAAGAGGCCATGTAGCGCTTTCTGCATGTCAACATATGTGGAATCAGAAGGCGTCTGTCATCGGGGCGAGCCACTCTCCGAGAGAAAGGCTTTTTGGAGGGGCCGTTCCCACTGTAATGTGGACCATATGTGCTATTGATTTGGGAGGTTTTTACCTGCCACAGTGGGATACTCCTGAAATGAGGTGAGGCAGACACTGTCATAGCTCTTCAATGGTAAAGGATTAGGCCTGTAAACTGAAATCAACCCAATGGATAACGACCAAGAAGCAAGGAAATAAAAAAGCTACTCAACTCGAAATAAAGCATTTTATTCACTGTAATTTATTCCTGGTGTTTTTTTGGTTTGCTCCATTTAGTTGTGTTGTTTCTTTTCCTCCCCTAACGTTATTCAGACCCACGATTTGGCTTAAAATAGCTTCGAAAACACACAGTGATCTGGTTCATTTGCGCCAAATGAGACGAACTCCAACCCTGCCGCCTGGTGCCAGGATGGGACTATTCATCTTCATATTATAAATGGCTCTCACTGTCATCCGAGGTTTTAGGTTCCCCAAGCAACTGATCCAACGTTCTTGTACTGGCCATATATCTCCCCCTGAAAGCCAGCCCTTCCATCTCCCGCTGCTCCGTGTTTAAAGTTGGCCCCCGCGTCTCGGATTTTTTACCTGCTTTCTCCTTCGGCTCGAGAAAAAGTTGAGCATGTTCTTCGGTTCTGCCACCGTTTAGGGAATCTCCATTTGTGGCTGCCGCGGTGGTGGATGAGGGAGACTGCGAGTCTAAATGATGAATGTTGAGTGACCCAGTCTCAGCTCAGTTTGCACAAAAAGAACACAAAAAACCCCAAAATAACAATCAATTTTCCTGCCACAGAATTTTGTCCGAGGTACTCTTGAGTTTGTCATAATCAGAATTTTTGGTCAAATATTTCGCAGGGACTCCATTGTGTTTTTGTGGGAAAGAAAAAAATAAAAAAACAAGTCAGATTAGCAAAAAAAAGGATTTAAAAAAAATGGTGGTCCTCTCTTTATTTCCAGTCTGTAAGTTTGGTCCCTTTAAATCTGATGAGTGGACACTGGGACGTCAGTGACGTGATGTCGTGTTTTACACGTACAAAACAAAACAGCTCAGATGTTCCATACTAGTTATAAACTGAAACTGACTTGATGATTTGGAATCATGTGACCTATTGATCAAAATAGCCTGCTGACTCATGGAACAGGCTCCTCCTTCTTTGAGATTTGTTCAAATATGTGTTTATGTCTTAAAAAACAGAAGACCGTCCAAAAAGAACACATATTGATGTCTTCTGCTGCTGCAGGGTTTGGTATTAATGCCGTGACAGTGACCAACGTGTCAGACTAGTACCTGCTGGACACCGAAGTCCAACACATTGCAGTAATTCAGAGTTAAATCCAAAAAAAAAAAAAGAAACGAGCTCCAGCTCCAGTCGGTGAGGCTGAGATCAAACGCGCGGCTCTCCACAGGAGAAGCCGCCACTTTCTTTGGTTCCTGGTAAAGAAATCTCCGGCAGCCGCTGCCGTCCGATATCGAGAAGTGGAAAAAGAGGTATTTCGAAACGATCTATGTCATCCTTACAGCTGCCGTGTTGTCTTGAATTACCTTGATGCGGCGTTTCCAGAGAACGGATTGGATTTCCTCCGCCGTCGTTTTCATCCAGATAGTTTTTTTTCCCCCACAAATGCAGGCAAAAAAAAAGCTTCATTTACAATTTATCTTCCTGATCGCCGATTTCTTTCTTTCATGAGGAGCCTCGCAGAGTTCAGGAAACGGGAGGTTTCGGCGTTCGTGCGCAAGAAGCCATAATTCCAGTAGTTAGTTTTGAAACGGCTATTACTTTCACATACGGGTGGTGGTGGCGGTGGTGGTGGAGCAGGTCTTAGCATGGTTTATGGACAAGTGTTTTATTCTGAAAGTATCACTTCAAAGGACTTGGCAGCAGATGAGGTTGAACTTTTTAAGGTGAAGGTGAGAGCAGCAGATCTTTAGACCATGACTGGAATAAAAACAAAACTTGCATTTACTTTGTGACAGAATGAATCATGTTAATAGTATAACTCTAACCTCACTGATGTAAAGTAAAAACTGAGTTTTGTTTTTGTTTGCTTGATGTGCAGTTTTTTTTGTGTCAAATGAGGTTAAAATTTAGGGTCACTCTACACCATGCTAATTATACATACGAACACATCGTGGCTCATGTTAAACATCTGTTTCTCTTGTCAATCTTATTACTTTATTATTTACAACTGAGCGCGCGGTGTGGTTGCGGAGCTAAAACCACTCAGGTCTCACTGTGGCTGTTGCCCTATTCTGTGTCAGTTCAGTAAGCGGAGCCCGTGTCTTCGTGGCATGGTGCAAATTCCTGAGATTAATGCAAATGATAAGGAATCTGCAACTCTCGGGATTCTGAGATCCTCAGGATTAAAGGTTCAGGTTCCACCCGGGGCTGGAAGGGGATGACTCACTGTCCGGCCCGGCCGGCTATCGGGTGTCCCGGCTCCCTTCTCCCAGTTAAGAAAGTGAGGAAGAGTGAAACTCTCGCGGAGTGAGCTAAGACTCCGATTGGAAATAGCAGCTTTCCACTTGAAGCGATGAGGTGTATCAGTGGAAGGGAAAGCACGCAGCTCTGAAGCACGCAAAGAAGACGGTCAACTCAACCTTTCTTTTCTATTTGAGAAACTCTCTCTTTGTTACGATGGTCCAACAGAAGTAATGCAGGAGTAAAACGCAGGAGTGTGGACATTTACCCCTTTCGAGCAGGACGTCCAGCGTCTCTGTGATAAAATATCACCTTGAACCATTTTATTCTGAACATTTCCATGAAGTCCAGTTTATTCCATTTCCAAACTGCACGTTATTTAAATCATTATTCTTTTCCCAAAAATATTTTCAGCTCATTTCAGTTTGTCAGATTGCATTTATCTTTTTTTTCCCCACACTTCACAAATGTGAACATTTCCAATTGTTATTCTCCATTTTAGTGGTTTGGCCCTCTTCAGATTAAATTGTGGTGTTTGTGGCCCCTTTACTGGAATGACTCTGATACTCATATTTCAGAGTACACTTCTTAAAAAGTAAGTAAACAAGCATTTCTCACCCTCTGGTGTTACTAATGGATTTTCCAGAACTCAGTTCATTTGAAACATTTTGACCAAAAAAACATTTTTTCCACACAATTTATGTTTTGTTTCAAAAAGTGTGAAAACTCCACGTCACCCATGTTATTTCACATATGTAATTACTCAATCTGTAAAAGGGGTTGGCACATGCATCAATGACTTTATTGTTTAGTTTCATGATTGTGTGTCACAAACTAACCCTTTAAACAGGAGGAAATGTGGAGGTTGCCAGATATGGTCATCTTCCTGTTAAAAAGCTGAAAGGATTAAGACAGAAACACTCATGTCAAAAGAAAAGTAGTTTGAAAATAGACTGATGAATAAACTGTAGGAAAGAGACATGCTGGAGTCGCTGATGGTGTGATGACCTCAAGCTTCCTCAAGGTGACTGTCCACTTCATTAAAACACTCTGCCATTGATTCCTGTCCTTGGTGGGAGTCTCCCCTTCGGCCGTGTCTCCATTAACAAAGTTAACTCTCCTCCAGCGCGGCCTCCTCCTCCTCCTCCCGCTGACCCGGGCAGACAGCTGTGCTTACCTTAGCATAAAGTGCCACAATAGGTCATCATTATCAAATTAATCAAAGCTGTCACAGCGCAGCACAGAGCTGCGGTCAAGTCTGTGCCGCACTTCAGAAACCACTTAGATCATGTAACACTCGGACGTGCGGCGAAGAAGCTGGGCAGACATGGGCTGCACGCACAGGCACCCACACGCGCGCGCACACACACACACACGATTATGAAAGAATTCCCAAAACTAGCAAGAGTCCAAGCATATTATGGAAATCGCACAATATTGAGGATTTTGTTTGAGAGCGAAAAACAGTGAAGAGCTTTACAGAAAGAGTAAAAAGCTGCTTTTTGAAATCATTGCCTAAAAAATTAAATAATACAAAAAAGGAGAAGATTATTTTGAGCAGTAGTTTTGATATTTTTTTCAGGAAATTATGTTTGCTGTTAATTGCAGGATTTTCAGCTAACATAATTTTTTTTTGCCCACATTATTACAAACGGTGTCTGTTGTCATGTGCAAAAAGAAAACAAAAAGGCTACAGAGAAGACAAGTAGCAAAGAAGATAAGAGAAGATATTATCAGAATTTTGTTTGTGTGATTATTGATTTTTCCTGGTAGTCCCACTGCAAAACACAGTTTCATTCACAAAATATAGAGGATTGAATAAGAGATACGTATTTTGTGTAAAAGAGTCATAGATTGTGGTTTCGAGGAAAAAAAACAAATACGGCGTAAAAGTTCAGAAACATTGAAGTCTATCTTTTTTCCCAAGGAGCTGCACAAATGGACCCAAATTCTTGCTGTAGCTCATCTCACCAATCACTCAGCTGTTGTCAAGCCCTTCTTGTTGCCCTCCGTCTCCTGACACAAAGATAGTGGTGCAAAACACTACAGATATGTCTTCTTGTACAAACCTGAGCGCTCCTGCTCTCGTATTATTTTAGTGTCAAACTACTTCCCACTTCTTGCGTTAAGCCTTCCAGGGAGAGGAGACATCACAGCTCTCATTTTTCATGCAGATTGTTTTCAGTTGGCTCATTCTGTGAGGAAAAGGCTGAGATAACAAGAAGATCATTTCCACCTGCTGTTTAACAACTGAAGCTGTGGCAGTGCAAACACGTGACAGAGAGGAAGAGAGGGAGCTTTTGTGTGTGCGCGCGCATGCGTGTGTGTGTGTACGCGTGTACGTGCACGTGTGTGTGCAGGAGGAGGAAGGCAACAAGGGAGATGCGCAACACCAAATTGCCAGATTGATTAACTTGTCTGTCAGGCTCTTCACTGTGACAATAAAGTCTGTACCTCAGGGAGCTTATTGAGAGATGACATGTCTGAGACCCCCAGGCTCACACACGCACGCACGCACCCACACACACACACACACACACACACACACACACACACACACACACACACATGCTGACACCTACACTCGCCCACCCCCCTCCTCCCCTGTCTCCGAGTCTTCATCTCGTCTCTCCCATTATAAAACAACCTCTTTTTCAAGCGAGTTTCCCATCTGTCCTGAAGGCGGCCGTCTCTTTCTCACTCTAACACAAGCAGACACACACACACACACACACACTCACACACTCACTCTAACATACAGTGTCGTCCCCCGGGGTCTCCCGGACTCCGCTATCCACACCAGGGGCACGTTTGATAAACCGGTTTCGTTCATAATTGAAAAGGAAACTCTGGGGCGTGTTTGGCCAGTTAATCCATTTAAGATCATTATGTGCATTGTCAATCGGCTTGACCCAGCTGCAGAGAGGATCAAACAAAGAAGGGTGCCATCTAACCTCCCCCCCCTCCACCTCTCCTCTAGGGGGGGTCACGGGAGGTTAATGAATGATTATTTCTCACTTTGTAACACAACGGGAAGCTGATTTAAAGGGCAACCCCCCCCTACCACCACCACCACTCCCACCCCCCAACTCACCCCGCCAGACACTCAACCCTCCACCATCAGCATCCTCAGTGGAGTACCTCAGTGTGAGAGGTAACGACCTCGCACCAAATGGACATTAATAATGCTGTTTGATTTATGACGACTAGTTTACACAGGAGACGTCAGAAGTGATCACATATGGTAGAAAAGAACGAGCGAGAGTTTCCAGGAATGATCACGAGCCAAGCGCGCTGATGTGCTGTAACCGAGGGCTTCAGATGACGCCTGCTTGGTCCCAAACATGAGTGAGAGTCAACCTCATCATTAACAGGTCACATGGGCATGTGTTTGTTCATATTACGAAAGTAATGATTTATCAGTGGCATGTAGTGTGCAAGCTGGCTCGTTACTTTTCTTTGGATCAGTTACAATAAGCATGATAGCAAGTCTTGACCATTGAGTGTTCAGGATAACAATTTTTCACAAGTTTGTCATTGGGGAGATCATTAAGTCGACATATATTGAACATATATCGACTTATATTGAAAGGAAATTCTCAATTGTAAAATTGTAGAGATTACTGGGAAATAAAGCAGGTACTCAACCACCAACTTGATGGTTTGTTGATTGAGTGTCAGTCCATCTACTTGATAAAGGAATGCAATAAATATAGATGTTGTGATTCAGGAGTCGCTAAGATAAAACGATTGATTTAGTTAACAGTACAAATCAGCAAAATGGAAAAAAGCCAGTTGTACTGTAAACTCCCCAAACAATAAGTTGGTGAGAATAACTCATGAAAACAAGTGAAAGTGACTTAACGAACTGTGTGTTGGGCAGTCTGAAACGAGCAGAATCTTCCAGACGCACAAAACTGAAAAAATGGATGAAATACAACAGAGAGGAAAAGTGTTGTGCAGACCAGGGAAAAGAAAACAACAGCAAGGAATCATTTTGTTTATTTACGTGTTTCAATACAAGATTCAGGCAGATACCAGTTACAACACATCCATTCCCGGTCCACTCCTGCTTTTCCACCACAGTGCAAACCCTGTTCCTGCTGCTTTCTACATCACATCGGAAAAACACAGAGAAAAAACATGTTGACTGAAATATTGTGGGACCGTATATGTCAAGCCTGAAACTTTACGATTCGCTTGTCTATTATCAAGTATCTAACTACTGCCTGTAAAAATGCCAACACAATAACAACACACGAGTGCCTCACACAAAGGAAAGAAAACATACAGTAGCCGTCCCGTTTGAAGCCCAGAACTGCCATTTGTGCCACCGTGACAGAAAAATAATGTGGCAAGAGACAAATCGACCTCAGGCTATTGTTTTTCTGCGCGCACCCCCCCCCCCTTTGAAGTCGGGGGGCACTTCCTGCGCAGAGTCCTCAGCCGACCATTTGTTTATGTCCTCGCGGTCAGTAAATCACTTAGCGCATCAAAGAGCTCCGTTCTGCCCCCTTGTACAACAATAGGGGGGCCGTGCCAGCGTGCAAACACGACGAGGATGCGGAGCAAGAAAATGTCTTCCTTTCCCCGGGTGATGACAATCGTTGCCGAGATTTATGTGCTGCTGGCATCGGTGAGGAAGATCCTGGACATCACTGGAGAGGAGTTATCTGACTCGGATATAAAGCGTGAAGAGGCTTCTGAAGTGTTTAGGGGTCTGGTCATGACTCTCTTTTAAAACTCAAGTCGTTCCAAAAGGAGCTCATTGCTTTTGTCATTCTGTAGTGGTTTAATATCTGACCTCTGGACCAGTAAAAGTCTTCATCTCTACTGTGTTTTGTTGATTTGTCAGGATAAAGTGCACCGTTTGTTTGGCCTTGTAATCTTTCCAAAGGAAGCAAGTGACCAACAGCTCCCACCCCCCCAGCAAACAGTCAGCGCTGAGTCACCGTGGCAGCAAAGTGGCCCCATTAGTTTTCGCCTACTTCTCGGCGATCGACGTGTCGCAGAGAAGCCAAACACGCCGCTGACGTCAAAAAGGGATTTGCGCTCCTCCAGTGAGTATTCTTTCGCGGCGTGCGGGTCCCTGGTGTCTTGTAGGGCTAAAAGCCATGCGAACAGGAAACCACAGAAGTAGACTACCAACGACGGCAGCCCCCCCCAACCCCCCCTTTCTTTATCCTAAAAGCCCTGGAAGGTTGTAGCGTGGTGAGACTCAAGGCCAACAATGTGCCCACGGCCCATGTTCACATCCTCTGTGGAAGCGCTGCCTTTCCCCCAGTCCCTCGCAACGCTTTCTGGG
>JAUESF010000047.1:17130354-17144902 GCA_032274765.1 Malacoctenus tetranemus
TGCACATTTCCCACTGTGCACGCTTGTTTCCTATCTATCTATCTATCTATCTATCTATCTATCTATCTATCTATCTATCTATCTATCTATCTATCTATCTAGATTTGACATGCTTTCATTATTGTGAAAATAACTTTGGGGGGGGGGGGCATACACCCACCACTTCCAAGACTCTTACAAGGTCATCTTTTCTTTGTCTAACAGTAGCAAATGAAAGTTAGCCACTGGTGAAAGTGTCACATCTTCACTGCCATTAGGAAGTCAACATCTGAGAGGAAGGCGGGGGGGAAGTTTCCTTCCTCCCTCCACCAACACACCGCAACTGCCATCACGTCATCAGGTGGTGTGAGCCGAGAGAGGAAGCCCCCCCCCTTTCGATTAACTCCCATTTCTTCACCAGTTCCACTGAGAGCAAATTGAAATGTACATATTAAAAAGAACTGCTTTTTGATAATGAAAGTGCTTTGAGGAATCAGTTGCATCACTTGACCATGAGATTAAGATATTTTTGGACCAAAAACTTTTGTCTTCATCATCACAGTTGGTACCACTGATGGTAAAACGGTGCCGGAATATGAATGCTAAAGAAAATTCAAGGTTAAACTGTAACTACCAGTGTAGATGTAACCTACCAAGAAAAATTGCACCATAACATCACCCTAAAGTAGGCACATACGTAGAAGGCGTATAATTCTGTGAAAGTGTGTGTGAATACGCAGTATATGTAACTGTGAGTCAGTTGCAATATGATTAAGTTGTGTGAAGGCTCTGATGTCTGATGTCAGCTATTACACACACTGCTTTCTCATATCTGGTCAAACTTTCCAGTCGGAATACTTCGAATACCTTAAGCCAAGCAGATTTTCCATTCCAGTGAGAGACACACACCATTTTTCACTTGCATCTGATGACAGATCATTGCCATGCTTCTTAAAGTGGGGGGTCAGCGCCCCCTCACTGTTGGGGGATGGAGACAGGCAGAGGGGGCTGTGACACACAGGAGAAAGTTCTGCATTAAAAGCCTATTTTTGGGGGGATCTATGACTCTTGTTAAACATGTTTTTTGCACTATGATATCTCTAATTTCTGAAGCGTTTCAGTGCAAAAATATTTCGAAAACGTTCAAGTGTGACTTACTACAGTTTGTGGTTTTATTTTTGTATGGAGGTCATGATTTACAAAAACCTTTTTATAGCCTATTTATCGAACTTGCAATGCGTTAACATGAATGTAATAAGACAGTATGTGTGCCCAGTGTTGGCTCAGTAATGTAATAAACGTTTTCTTTCTCGGTCGTCACCTTGTTGTGAACCGTCTATCATTTTTCAAACTGCGTCACCTCCTCCGCCCAACCAACGATCTGTGCACCGGTCAGCCTCACCTCGACGCAGCCTCAGGCCACAAGGCGAAATGGGTACGAATTTAAATTGCATCGTCCTCAGTTGTCCCTCGAAAAGTTAAAGTCCAGTATTATGTTGAGTGTGATTTTGAACTTTATTTCGGGAGTGTGTAGTGCTCATTTTTAGCCCTCGTCAGTCGCTTTTTTTTTCTTCCCGAGGTCAAATGTTTATGGCACTACCGCACAAAACCACAGCTGCGAGTTAGCAAAGCTAATCAGCCCGGGAAGTTTATTTAAACCTCTTAAACCAACTTCAGCTTTCAACTGTCTCCAGTTTGTGCTATATAATGTCGGTTTCAGTTCGTTAAATTGTCGAGGAAATTAGTTGTTATTGTTTGCTGTCGCTGTTTGTAATATTTCGGTTTGGACTTGCTAACTTAGTAGTCCAGCAGTACTCTGACGGGTATTTTTCCCTCGTGCAGTTTAGTGGAGACACTTGTCGGCCATTCCTTTATTCACGCAGCAAGTTATGAGTTTATGAAGCAATAACTATTTATTTCAAAAGTTTAATTCACTGTAATGTTTAGATGTTAGTCAAAAATCCAATATAGTATGAATGTCTTCTTTAAAACCTCCACAGAAGCTGTAGGCCTTCAATATCTTGTTAATTGTTGGACTGTTGTGTTCTTTGTTTGAACTTGTCTTGTTTACCAGCTTACAGGAATGGTTATGGCAGAGGATCATGTCCACCAGCTGTTAAGAAGACTTGGTCTAAACAGGGTTGGTCTCAGTCAGCTGCATTCACACCATCAGAGTTGTTTCTTTTCTTTGGTTTGCAACCTATGTTTTGTTGTTTGTCTATACCGGCTCAGTGAATTGTCCATTTTTGTTATACATTCTGTGCCTTTCTGTCTTTCACCAATCCAAGGACCAAAAGTGTCCACAAGTGAACTGATCGACAAATACAAGCGAGGTGAGACGCAAGCTGTGTCTTTACTCCATCAGCTCGCCCAGAATTTTCAGCATCACTTGGAGCTGAAGGAGACGGTGACCCCAGGTAAAGCTGCCCACCGTGGTTCACGTCAACCGACACATTCACTTGCACACGCAGTGTAGATGTGTCCTGTGCTCAGGTTAATTAGATATCTTTCCTCATCAGGGATTGTTCTTCCATATCTGTGTCATTGAAGCATTATGTCTAAAGTTTCTTACACTCTTGATAATTGTTGTTTTGTTTTTTTTATCAGGGAACATACAAGGTCTTTATTTTGCCTTCTGTGTGGTGTTCGATGGAGTCAAATACAAAACTGGCATCGGGAGCAACAAAAAGGAGGCCCGTCGCCATGCGGCCGAGTTGGCACTGCAGGACCTGCTGCCCACCCTGGAGGGCCGGAAGACCGGCCTCCCTGAAGTTTCAGGTTAGAGTTTAACCACCCGGTGTAACACAAGTGTGTCGCTGATGATTGCTCGACAAGGAGACTAAACATTTGCAGAGATGATTTGTTTGCATCATTAAAAAGGGTGACTTAACAGCTTCGTTTAAGTTCTTCAGCAATAATCAACAGTGGACCTTATTTCTGGTGTAATGGCTCTTTAAAGCAAACTGAGGATGAATTTTTTTCTTCCATTTTAACATCTGTTCTTGTCGGGTTTTTTCAGACGCCCCTCCGCCACTGCCAGTCAAGGAGCAGACATCCAAGCCTGATGCCCCTTCTCACAGAGCTTTTCATGGTACCTCCCAATATCCATATAGGCGTTTCCCATAGGAGTTTTGAGGGGTTGGACCTTGCTCAGCCAGAGGTCCCCCTCCTTCATTTGCTCCTTTTTTGAGAGCAGAACTCTGCGATTAAAGCAACTTTGTGATTCTAACAGTGTTGTGTTTAAGTAGTTGAACAATGAACACAGTGGTTATAGTTGGTAGAACACACTTAATATGTCACTTCCACCCAACAATTTAAACTTGTGAATTGGTCAGAATTAAAAAAAGTTACAATTATTCACAATTAACATAAAATGATATGAAGCAATCAAAAATTGTCAAACGCTAGTACTTCAAAATGTAATTTAAAACATCAATGACAAAAAACAATTGATGCAACAACTTCCTGCATTCGTTTTTCCACAGTTGAGTAAGCTGTGCAGCCCAACATTATCACACTGTGAGGACTGTTCTCAGTTCCACCCTTTGTGCTTTAGATTGTTCAACTTGACAAATTTCTCTCCAGAAAGAAAGAATCCCATCAATCTGCAGATCCCAGAAGCTGTCAGGGATCAGCTCATCAAACTGCTGAACAGCCACTCGGAGTTCTCTGACTGTGCTGGCTCTACAGCAGCTTTCATCCTCCAGACTGGTCAGTAGCTGAGTGAACCCACTGGACAGAGGCTGGTTTGTTTGGGACACTGCGACAGGTGGCCTATCTGCTTGCTGCATTACTTATGGCACATTCAAATCCACAAAATCTGTAGATGGAACAAAATGACAGCCAACACATGCTGACACTAATGGTTTTGCATTCATCATTAGAGGATTGAATTTGGCTTGGCCAAAACAAGCCCAGTAACGAGAAACCTTTTGAAAATAAAACTCTAAATTTGTCCAGATTAACTGACAAATATATGTGAAATGTGTGACATTTGTGGAGTAATGTGATATCTTTCTTGTGGTCAAAACTTGTCTCTTTCTAGCGAACAGGTTTGAGGTGATCGCTCTCGGTACCGGAAACTTCAATACCAAAGAGAGCGCCTCGCCCAGTGGACGGATCATCCATGACTCGCATGCAGTCGTTACAGCGCGAAGATCTCTGATGAGGTTATTCGTACGATTTCATGTCATCAGACTTGTTACCTTGGTTGTCTACTTGCCTCATATCATATAAAAAATATGTTTTGTTTCAGTGTGTTTTTAAGTTACAGTAAGTCAATCCTCCCTGCTGTTTTCCCAGGTTTCTGTATCGGCACTTGCTGATGTTTTTCAGCAGAAATGCCAGTCTGACGGAGAAGTCGATCTTCCAGCAGAACAGCAGCAGCAGTCTGCTCACCCTGAAGAGAGACATCACCCTTCACCTCTACGTGAACCAGCTGCCTAAGGGTGCTTCCCAGATCCCATTGTGAGTGTGGAGAACTGCACTATTTTCTCAATGTAAAACTTTCTTCAGCCACCACAATGTGATATTTCTAGTTCTTTCCAGATTAGGGAAAAATTCAGGAGAACCTGTGCCTCATCTGCTTCTCATCCTCAGGTGCCTGAAGCCAAACTCTCTTTCTGCATGGAAGGACAACAACGAGATCAGCTTGCACCTGTCAATAGAGGGAATGGTACCACCATGTCTTCCTTGTGTTGGAGTTTGAATTGCTGTTTTAAAAGAGATAGCATTGTTGAGTTATACTTATCCCATGCCAGCTGTGACCAGCTTTACTGATATGTAACCTAAGAGTGATGTTTCTCTTTTGAAGGTCTTTTCAGTTTTCTCGTCCGTCCTGGATTACTCCGCCTCTAAGGTGGTCAGCATGTCGAGCACCGACAAGATCACTCAGTGGCAGGTGTTGGGGTACCAGGGGGCCCTGCTCAGCCACTTCATCGAGCCCGTCTACGTCCAAAGAATCCTCATCGGTAAGTCAAGAAGCAATTTCTGTTGCTACAACATGGTATGAAAATCCCCAAGTTCAGTTCATGGTCTGTGAAAACTGGAACAAGATGATGTGATTTCAGACCTTCGTTTATTGTCTCTCTATGCAAACAAAGCAACAGCCTCACAGTAACTTCAATTTGTGCTACCTCAGCTGTCCCTGCATGGTGTAGTGAGCTGGAACTTCTGTGGTGGAGACCGAAAGTTGTTTTATGACTTTGAAAGGAAGCCAAGGTGTAAAGATCTTGGCTGCAAAGGATGTGTGAAGGCATCATTATATTACATGCATTTGAGAAATGCAGACATGGAAAAGTTGAACAGATAACCCCATGTTGTCTAAAAATAGTGCCAGAAAAAGTGATAAGTGCAAAAGGCTGAAAGTCATTTGAATGTGTTCATATAATTTAGAACAACATCTATTTAGTTTATTAAATAAGTGTTTGAACAGTGTAGACATGCTCTTTCAAAAAAGAGTTTCCGTTTATAGTGATCAGTGATAAAAGGACACTATATTTTTTAGGATTTCTTTCATGTTTGGATCAGTTGATGAACTCACTCATGGTCCTCATCTTGACACATCGTTAAATCCTCCAGGTAACTCCGACCGTTATGAGATCCGTGGCATCGAGCTGTCCGTGAACCAGCGTGTAGATGGGATCAACGCTCAACTTCCCATGTTCTACTGCACGATGAGACCCCACATCAGCCTGGTGAACTCAGTGGCTGCCAAAACCCCAGGCAGCACCTCCGTGACCGACAGCATCAACTGGAGTGAAGGTGACAGCTCTGTGGAGGTTATCAACGGTCTGGAGGGCAAGACCATTGAGGAGTGAGGACCACCGTACACAGTGTCATTGTTTTTTTGGTGCGTTCTGTCAGGAACCAGTATGTTTGGTGCAGCTTTGTCACTCAGAAATGTCCAAATCCCTTCTTTTGCTACAGATCCCCTTTTAAGAGTGGACCTGCGCTGGCCAGCCGTCTGTGCAAAGCTGCCATGCTGCACCGCTTCAAGTTGGTGGCCAAAGAGGCTCAAAGGCAGGACCTGCTGGCCACAAGCTCCTACAGCGAAGCCAAGGTAGCCACGCACACTACAGGAGCTTGCAGCTCTTTCGCAAAGTGTCCCGTTCTGATCATTTTCATGTTGCTTTTATTGTTTTGTCACTCAAGAGGATGGCAAAGCCCTACCAGGAGGCCAAGCGTTTACTGCGGATGCACCTGCAGCAGCAGGGCTTCGGTTCCTGGATCAACAAGATTTCAGTCAGTGATAACTTCAGCATGTGAATGAAGCAGCACTGCTCTTTCTTTTTCTTTTCTGTCTGGTTACATTTTGCTAACAAATGTTCAGTTTGAGCTAGGTTTTGATAAGAGTTGCACAAAAAAGAATGGAGCACAAGTATTGTTACATTTTTTCATGTTCGGCCTAATTCGTGTGCCTGTGTTTGTTCTTGTCCTTGTCACCCAAATTCATGTTTTGATTTGATACTGGAAGTGTTTCATTTGAGCTTGTCAGAAAAGATAGCTCGGCAATAAAGTGTCATTCAAAGTCTTGTGTATATGTTCGGTTTTTGAAATATGCAATCAATTTTTAAGAAAAGAAAAAGAACAAAGGCCCTAACCAGTTCTGTACTGGCTCTATGATGCATTGCATTTTTTATCAAAACCTACAGACAGATGTGAACCTCACAGGAGCTGCAAACAAGTGCCAGAACCCCATTGCATTTGGGATAGACGCGCACAGGAAAGAAGATCTATTTTCTGCACTCTTTCATTTTACTCTATGACATTCTTTATTGCTATGAATTATTTTGTTTTTCATATATGAGGTAATTTGGGCCAAACTGTCTAATTGAGCTTGTTGCTTCAGTCGTTGGCAACCTGTGTTGTGTTAAACCTTACCACGTCAGCGTGATAATCGAACAAAGTTGAATTTGTTGTTTTCAAATGGCAGCTGCTGTTCTTTATACAATGAGTATATATGTATATGTATACTCTGTGCAGAGGTTTCTCTGTCATGACATTCAGAGTTGTTGACCTCCCTCATGTTGATGGAAACCGTTGAATTGACTCGTGATATATTTACGGCTATGCTTACAGGAAACGTTTGGGTTTCCTGTGTATGCGATGCAGCAGATCATTTACTCTAGTTTCAGACAGCCTTGTGATAGGAGTGCTGTGGTAGATTCCTGACTGAATTCATTTTTTTGCTGCCAACATCAGGAATTACATTTGCATGCAAAGAACCTAAGTCTGCAAAGAAGAAGGCTCTCAGCTGTAGGTATCGCTCTGGGTTCCTACATTCTTCGCTGCCTTTGAAATGATGTCAGTAAAGCCTCAGACGCAGTGCAGAACATGGTTTGGTTTTTTTGGGTTAATTTTGCAATTTATTGAGTGCAGGTTAAATTCCTTGTTAAACTGATCTACGACTGATCTACAGACCCCATAGATTACTTCTCATGCAATGTTTTTGATTGTGGAGGGAGAAAAACGTGCTGATTTTTCTAACTTTCTCTGGAGAAACCCCTCAAAGGATTCTGCAGAAGTACTAGGTATCAATTACTTCATGCTGTTTACCTTTAGATGTGATGAGAATTCAACGTGAAATGTCAGCCAGCCAAGTCAAATGTACCATTCATTGATCCAAATAAGTCTATTGTACTTCTTGATCATGAACACCCTTCTTGTGTCGTAGTGATCTCAGTGTGAGCCTGAATCCTTTTTCGTGTTAGAACCACAATAAGGTCCTAAAGCTGAGGAAGGTTCTCATGTGGTAAAGTGAATGTGTTTGCGGAAGTTTGTCAGGGCCTTCTGTGATGTCACTGGGCTTAATGGAAATATGGACCACACCAGTTCCTAAATGTTTTATTTATTTTTTTGGGATTAGGACAAAAAAATCCCTCTCTTTTGATTTTTGATGGTTTGAGCCACTGAGGTGATAATCGTAGGCTTTGAGATAAACAGGATACGCAACTCTCTTGATGTGGTTTCTCAGTGAAAACACTTGAGACCTGAACTCTTCAAAGCTGTTGCACATTCGTGGGAGGATTACTGATCAGCTCTTTCTTGGAAACAGTAGCAACTGCAGAGCTTCTGTTTGTAAAAGTATTGTTTTCCGTGGAATAATTTCCAAATAACAAAGTGGATTAAACGATAAACAAAACAAAAAAAGAAACTTCGCCCCCTGTTACTGTCAATTTAATGTATGCATTTAGCAGCCCTCACTAAAGTCGGCAGTACAAATCAAGTTGCTGTTGTGAAGGAACTTGGAGAATCACGCGTGGTTAGACGCCCCAACATAGTGAAAGGATCGAAACACAGTGAGCAGTGTTAATAATACAATGTATAATAATGGAGCTCCTCAAACCTCTCTGACAGAATAGCTTGGCATTTATGCTGTTCCAGTAAAATTTTATTTAATGCCTACTTTGCAGGTCATGCATGAAAGCTGCTGTATGACAATATGTTTTCAAAATGCAAGAATTTGATACACAAAAAACTACATCCTCACAATGCATCACAAACTTCAAACAGACTGAGTTAAATACACAATCTTTTCCAAAACATTATGGCGTAATCACTTCATAACTAGATTATCTGTGATTCTTCTATTCAAACTTGACGAAAACACATATTTGGCTGACCTGAAATTGAATGACAGCAAAAGAAAATGTTGTTGACAGTACACAGCACAGTCTAAGAAATTTACTCTTTTATTCTCTTCCCAATAAAGCAACAGTTTGAAGCATTAAATAAGGCTGGTAAATATATAATAAATACATAAATAAAAAATAATTATTGCCAGTATTGTGCATTAAAAAATACAGTTTTGTCGTATCACTTTACAACAGTTTCCTGTTGAATGTATTAGAAAGTATCTAGTTGTACGATAAGATCATTTCAGTATGTAAGAAACATTCAGGGTGAGAAGTCCTCTATATTGCATCACCATGGTCGTACATACAAACATTTCCAAGCAGGGTTCACATTCTTAACATCGGTAAAAACAGATAATCCAAAAGTCCCACCGACACACTGGTACATTGGAGACCTGTTACAGTACAATCGCTGCTCTTCTATCAGACAATATTTTTAGTGTCCTTTCATTGTTGCCCGATAGCTGCTGAGGTCTCTCTGCTGTGCTGCAGATGAGGAGAAAGACGCAGCACGAGCGCTTCCGTCGTCTTGTCACGTCGAGTCGGGTTGCAAAGCGTCCATGAGCTCGGTTAGAGTTTTGTATTTGGCCAAAAACTCCCTGAAAGGCACCTGCGGCCACGCCTCACAGACACACTCACCGGTGGCGGTCGGCACCTGAAGAGAAGAACGGGGGAGTTTACGGTGCCGTCGCCGGTGTTTTGCTGTAAAGACGCTTTGGCGTCACAACATGAGGTGATACTCACATGGTCGCCCTGCTGCGCCTTCCATCTCCTGAACTTTGCTCGCAACCTTATGAGACCCTGGTCGAGGCGTCTTTTGGGGTCTTCGCACTCCATTCTGGCCGTTCCATTGAGTTCTTTCTCGACGCATTCCAGTGCTGCGGCAACGCAGTGCTCCTGCGTATTCGAGAGAGAGAGGATGTTTTAGCGTCCCTGGTGCTGTGCTGAGTAACGTGCACTCGTGGCTGCTTGCAGAAGAATCCGCATGTAGCCGCGTCTCTGTGAAGTATCAACACCTGGCAAACTCATTTCCTGTACTAGAGAACCTTTTACATGTGGTTTATAAAAGCTCATCTCAACCCTGAAGCTTGAGTGACTTTGAAGCAGGGGACGACCCAACTTTTCATTCAAATACAAACATCTGTATTAGTGCTGAACTTTCTCTTGTTGGAATATAAGATTTGAAAGAATTTGTGAACCTAAGACCTTTGCAAGGCAGCGAACGTAGCCTTACCTCCACATTTTCTGGAGCGTAGAAAGTCGAATCTGACAGCTGGTTTAAAGAGAAGAGACAGGACTTTATTCCCAACATGAAATAACAGAACAAACCTGGCATGAACAAAAAAAGTTTGGCTTTGACAGGACTTACACACTTGACGTCCTTCAGCATCAAGTGGGTTGTGAAGGCTTGGAGGTAAGCGAAGAGAGTTGCAATCCAAAACAATGTGATAATAAAGTGCTCCATCCTTGGCTCGAAGGCTTGTCAGTGCAAAGAGTTGGTTAGTGAGAGTGTGGAGTTGCTTTGCTTACTTCGGGTGCTGCATATGATTTATATAGCCACCGGGTGGAAAGGGTGGGCTGAATTAGCTGCACAACACCTAATGCGCACAGTGTTTTTTCCTCTTGATGACTCTTGGAATTTTTTTTTGTAACCATTCTACTACAACATGGTAAAATCCCTCCAGTGGCCTGCTGCAGCACCGCGTTCACCCGCCAGCCCTTCTGAAAGTAGGTTGGTCGTCTGCAGATTGTGGTGCTGATGGTTTCTCTTGCTTTCTCTGTTCGCTCTATGAACTTTGTTGAGCAAATACTGGTCAAGAAAAGCATGTTCAGTCCCGTTTGCTGATGAAATGAGAGTGGGAGTCTTATTCGTTACTTACCATCGCCATATTGTGATGCTCAGATGTCAGAGTGGTGAAACAAAAAAGCATTTAAAGTTTCATATTGAAATGTTTTTCAAAAGGTTCAGAGCATTTTTGGTACGTGTGTAGATTCCTTGTGCGCATTTCAATAAGCGCGTTTGAGGGATGATCTTCAGTAGTTATCTGTTTTTGGAGCAAGTCATATTTGCACTCGGTCAGTGACAATTCAACAAAGGTTGAGGTGTAACTTTTATATTCATTGTATTTTATTCTGGAGGATTGTAGCAGACTTCTGAGAACCTTTTCTTTTTTTTCAATTTAGCATCTCCAAACAGGAAGGTACACCTGATAACATGGTGTGTTCTGACTAACAGGTTGACAGGTTGATCTTGGGATGGTGTAACACTTACAACAGCCGAGCATCTGTGATTGGTTACTTGGTAGTCGTTACCATTTCAGTAGCGCAGCAGTGAGACCCGAAATTGAACAGCAGGTGGCACTGATACGCCCAATTTAAAGTGTGTTAACTTTGATTTAGAGAGGCCTCAACCAGACCTAAATCAGTTTTACCAAAACAAGACAAAGTTGCAGTTTCACTTTTTTTTACGTTTTATTAAATAATCTCCATAAATAATTACACATGTTTGCATATTACTTGTCCAATAAATAAAGTAATAAATAGTTACAGTGTTTTTTAACTTTTAGAGAACCTTTTTTTTGGAGCAGTGTGTAGAAATAAATAAGAGCTGAAAAGACATTCTTAGGTTTACTGGAGTTACGCCGCCTTGTCATACATCTTCTCAGTCAGGCTCTTGATGTCCTCCACGAAGTCGTTGAACTCCTTCTGGGATCCTTCGTTTTCCCACTGGCATTCCGACGAGTTGCTCTGTGAGAGGGGAAGAGGAATCTAGGTTTAATATTGGATCCTTTTTGGGAGGGGGGGGGTTCCCCTGACCACTACGCAACAAAAGCCAAAACTCACTGGTGGCAAGGAACTCTTGATCCTTCCCAAAGCTATCAGTGTCTGGTTGATCCGAATGGTGGTGCAATTGCATCTCGTTGTGGCACTTTTCAGCTGTTCCTCCATGTGGGTGAGGACGGCTTCACGGCATTGCTCCTGCAAAGAAACAATTCCCATGAGCGTGTGTCAGAAAACCAACACAATGAAATCGGAAACAGTGCTTTTTGGTCATACATGTTGGCAGACATGTTTAGTTCCCCATTAGCAATTATCATGTCTGTTAAACGAGCTGCAGAACCAAATACTTAGGTGGTTGTTTTTTTTTGCCCATATGTTCTCTGCAGCTTCGTCTCCTCTTGACGATTGAGTGACAACATCAAAATCCTACATCCAGCTGCATAAGTCCTCCATAAGGCTTCTGGAGAGGTTTGGCTACTGCAATCTGCACCATTCTCAATTTAGAAGTTGAACTGAACTTGCATCGATTGCTTACCAGCTCATTTGTTGGAGATGTGAATTTCACATGAGTGTCCTGTAGAGAGAAAAAAAAACACTGTTTTACAAGTGGTCAAAAGTATAAACATCTCTTGTCTTCCTTACTTAAAAACTAATATTTCAAAAGCAACAAAATAATGTACTTACACACTGAACACCATTTCTCAGTAAGGTGAACAAGAATTCTCTCACTGGCTGTGCTTGAAGACAGCCCAGAAGTAGAACGACGCAGAGTGCGCTTCTTAGACACGACTTCATGACGAACGCCTGAAAAGCTCGACCTTTGCGTCTTGGGAAGATGTCCAGAAGGTCTGATCGTCAGAGACTTGTGCTGCTCTCCCTCTGACTCTGGTAATTTATAGGCGCACCATTAGGTGGGAGGGTGAAGGTCTGCTCTGGTAGGAACCTTCAACTTTTTCCTATGACACTCATGTTGCACTTTCCCCTTCAGCTGGTAAAAACCCAACAGTATGAGCGGGTGATCAAATTGCCCTTGTGATGGTGATTAATGAAGAAAGCAGAACTTGTCCATTTTTTAAAGCAAACATAAAAAAATGAAGTTTCGCCCAAGTTGTCAATTCTTAAATACATATATATCTATATTTTTAAACAGAAATTGCCATTTGTTTACCATGTGCCAGAAGCTGTCAATATATAAGCAAAACAATGGTCTTTGTTTCTGCAAATACATGGATTAGTTGTTGTTTGCTTGTACAAGTGAAGCAGAGCCTGTGACAAGCTCAGCACAGTTGAAGATCAAAGAGTTGTGGGTTCAGTTTCCTCTTTTCAAAGAAATTTGTTGCTCTTTTCAGTTTTTTTTTTCTTTCTTTCCTTTTATTCACTATGAGAGCACGGACCGAGCTTTGCAGCGCTCTCATCGACTCTTTCCTCGATGAAGAACTCTTGATTTCATTTGGCCTCGTTGATTAATTGCATTCCAGTGATCTGTGCTGTGCACCGGCAGTGCGGCGTGCAAGCAGGCCGTCACTCCAAATCCCACGAGCCCACGGTTTGAATTTGATGTCACATCATGGGACTTTAGGCGTGGTGCAACTTGTTTCGTCCGGTTGTGCACACAAAACAAAGACGTGCTCCATCTTAAAATACACAGCGCGAAGCTGTAGAGAAAATAGGTGTAGTGCTTATTAACTCACTATTGCAGGACTGGAGTGGCTGTCGATGGCAGCATTATGTCACCCTCTCGGGCTGAAGTGAATGAAGGGTTTCTCTGACGCCCACGCCTCGCCGGGGATTCCCCCGAACAATCCCAGTGCAAGACCGAACAAGGTGACACATTGCACACGTTTTGAAAGTTGTCTTTTTTTTCTCTCCTGTTTGCTTCAGGATGCTTTCATGAGAGAGGTGTCAGTTAAGATGTTTCCTCAGGAGAGACGAAGGTGATGCTGTATGGGGCAGGATTTTGACGTGCGAAGTGGGGGGGTGGGGAAATTTCTATCCATGGAATTTGTCAGTATCAGGGGGATACCCCTAGTCATTTCCGTCCTACTGTGAAGGCTTTGCCCTCAGGTTTGAGTTTTGATATTAGGCTGCAGGTGAGCTTTTATTTGGCCACATAGGAGTGTTGTTTGTTTTTGCTTATTTATGGAAAAAAACATTTTCAGTGGCATAAATAACAAACTGCAATTCAGTTTTCATGAAGTTGGAGTTCATTTGTCTTTGTAAGGTAAAAGATTATCGTCTGACTTTTAAAGGAACATTCTGTAAAAATTGATGGATGCCAATCAAAGGTGACTCTGACAGCAGTCTTCAGTAACATCTGATGCACGTGAAGTAATTGGACTTCTCCTTTTCTTTCTCTCTTGTCGCTCATTCTCAGCAGTGAGTGGGACTGCTGACGGAGCGCCAGCAGCCATCGCTGCTCTTCTGTTTTAACACGCGTCTTCTTCAGACAGTCCAAATGTCTCCACTGACTCGTCCCCTTGAAGTGGTCCCCCTAGTTGATCACATTGTGTGTCTGCAGTACTGTGCATAAACCGTCTTGACACAGCAGCACTCATAGTTTCAGTGTTTCGGTCATTGATCGACAGCAGTGATCTTGTGATTCACCCAACACAAATCTGATTGTTGCAAAGTCATTCAGTGACGTTTTTTGGCAGCAACAGTAGATGAACAAGAGATGGTACAAACATATTCCCAAAACTTCAATGCGTCAGACTCATTGCCATGTTGCTGGTATGCAAACAACGTGTATTTCCTTTGAAGCAAGCATTGCGATGCCCTTGCTTTGAATAATGCAAAACTTACTGCCTACTCTTTGGATTTAATGTGCTGCAGGTTTTTCCAGGAGTTGTCGGGTGTTTTTCAGGATGTAGTATCGGGGAATTTGCATTTTTGTAGTGGTGCTGTTCAAAGTTTGATCATACAATCCCAGTTCTGAAAATGTTGTTGCGCTCTGTACAAACGAAAAACACCTGGAAAACTAAATTATTTCCGAATTACAGCAAATCGATATTCAGCAGAGGAAAAACCAGACCGTGTTAACACTTCAGGAGCAGCTTCCTTGTACCAATTTTATCCTCCAATTCCATATTTTTTACTCATTTTGGGTGATCAGATGTTGATTTGAAACAAGGCTGACGTTCAGCTTGTGGTGC
>JAUESF010000047.1:17161709-17173078 GCA_032274765.1 Malacoctenus tetranemus
CAGCCCCTATTTGGAGCAGAGAGAAGGCTTCCATTGATGGAGAACTTTCAACGAGCAACACTTCAGTTGGCATATTTAAAGCAGCAGCAGCGGCTTGTGAACGCATCGCGACGAGTCCGATCCTAAATAGTGTCGCAGTTGGTGGAGTTCCTCCCAGCAGTCAGGTGGTTTGCTGGACTCCTGAGCATGTCCAAGTGAGAGTCCCTTTCAGGCTGGCCAAAACAGTCATGTGATTTCCAGATGACTTCTCCCCTGTGGGAGGATCAGCAGCTCCAAATGTCTCCCAGGGGCCCGCGGGCCGGAAAGGTGGGCCGGATCCTCCGTTGATTTACAGCTGAATTTCATGTTTTCACTGGGACCCTGCCAAAACCCCCCACCCCAACTGGCTGCAGGGCTGCTTTTTTCTTAAGGTGGTCCGAGAAAACCACGCGACGTCCCCCGCCCTCCCCACCCCCAACTCCTCCCCAGCTCACCCCACAGTCAGTCCACCACGCCTGGGTCTCCTCTCACGGTGATGCGCACGGCTTCGCGTCAAGACGCTCACGCAGAGCTGCGGCTCAGCGCCGCATCAGCTTCCTCCGATGACTCGCATCCTCACATGAATGCGTAATGGGAACATTCCTGCGAGGGAGTGGAGACACCCTGTTGATGTTTCCTCTCCAAGCTGCGCGTAAAACCATTATCTGTGCTTCAAAATGCCGGGGAGGGGGGGTCATAAGAGACCCCGAATCATGTTTTAATTCGTTATTTTCAGGTTTCCTTAAAATGATTCCGACGTGTGAGTAAATCCAACAAGCACGATCACTTCTGAAGTCAAATTGCAGAGTTCCTGCTTTGTGGCAGCAAGTCTCCTCTTAAAATGTTCCACAGCCTGACAGTCACGTCAGGAAAGGCCAGATTTTTTTACTGTCTGCTGATATTTCAGAGTCCTGAAGCCAACTGAGACGCAGGGTTGCCAGTTTTGTTACAGTAAATACAACAAATGTCATCCTTTTTCACAAAGCAGATCTCTGATTTTCATAGCCCCACCCCCTCACAACGGTTCATTCACAATTTCCAATTCTTAACAGAAGGAGTTCAAATATCTCTTTGATCTGTTTGTATTGCATTTATTTCACCAGACTAAGAAACAACTATCGGAGTTTCACCACCTTCTAAACTGTCTCCATGACTATATATGGCATCCCACACGAGAGAAAAGGGCACAAATCAGCAAGAGAATGAACACATGAATAAATTGTTACAGCACTCTTAGTCATGTTCACCTTATTCCCATCATTATTCATAACCCACCAAAACGGAAGTTCGTCTTTTTTTCTTTCCTCGGCCCCCTCTTCTGAGTCAAGGCAAAAGGGGAGGAAAAAAAAGAAGCCGTTCCACCTTAACTAGTGCACACATCTCTATCGGCCGGCCTCCCACATCTGCCCAATGAATCAGGAACGGATGCGATGTATCCTTTTTCAGTGGAGTGAATGGCCAATGGGAGTTGGCTTGTCGAGCAAACACTAAGCCCTGCGTTCCCATTCATTCAGTGCTGAACAGGCCCGCAGAGCTGGAGAGAGCGCACCGCTGTCTGCGACCCGACGACGCTTCTCGCCCTCTCTCTCTCTCTCTCCGTCTCTCTCTCCCTCTCTCTCTCTCTCTCTCTTTGCACAAGAGCGGCGCAGATTCCCCCCCGCAACAATAAGTAACAGCCGCAACTCCGACTCAGCCCGACGAGATACTCGAAGAACAGACTCCCCCCCACCGTGGATATACGCGCTCTCGTGTTTTGAGTCTTTCGAGAAATCTTGGGGTTGGTGTTTTTCTTCTTTTGCAAGAATTTCCACGGGACTTCCATAAGTGGGTCGTATTGCCTGACGATCGCCCTCCCAAGTGCGCAGCAGCTCCTGCCCACCGCCGTCGGGGACGCTCCGCCGTGGATTTACTTTGCTTCATCTCGGGACGAACGCACGCGTAACCCGCGCTGAACTTTCCCCGCGACTTCGCCGAGAGAAAAAGAAGAGGAAGAAGAAGAAAGGGAATAACGCAAAAGGGATAAAAAAAAAAAAAAGAAAACCAAACAAACTCGCACTTGGATTATCAAAGTGAATGTTGTGCGCTCGACTCGTCCGTCTCCCCGTTTGGACATTGCCCCCTCTTCTTCTGGATGGAGTTTCTGTAGACTCTTTGGTTGATGGATTCGACGCTATGGAGGCTTACATATAGGTATGCACCTTCTCGGCGAGCTTTTTGCACTTGTTTCACGGCTTTTGTTTTGGTTGGTTTTTTTGCGTTGTACGTTGTCACGTAGTAGCGTCTACGGAGCGATCGGATCCGCGCCGCTGCAGGGGGAATAAGCGCTTTTTCTCCCCCTCCCTCCTCCCCTCCTACAACACTTGCACAAAGCCCGAGACTCTCCGGCTCGTGTGTTTTTTCCTTCTTCTTCTTCTGCTTCTGACTGTTTTGAGGGCCAGAAAAACACCCGCAGCAGGTCGGGTTTATCGCGATTAACCCGTGAGGCTGATGGGTTTCCATGGCCGTGCGGTTCCGCGGCTGTGCCGTAACAAACACCCCTCCCCCCACGGCGCTTGTTTTCATTCATAAGTTTCCCCCCCTGTCTATTTGGATGCGTCCCCATTATAATGTCTCCTGATCTCCGGCTCTGCGCGTTTCTACGGTGCTGCCCCCCCCCTACTTGCGTCCTCCTCTTATTTTAGGGCGACCTGCGCAGATAAACCCCTTCCTATTGCGCACCGGTCGGCGTATATACATATAGAAAAACCAAAAAAAGACTTCCATTGTGGGCGATTAGAGAGAATAAACTCGTTTTTTTTCCTTCTCGTGTGAGATGAGTGTTTGGCTGAATTCGTGGCACGGTCAGGCTGGATCTTCCAGCAGGTTTTTGGGGTTTTTTTTGGCCTTCTGCGGCTCTTCTGAGCATCCATGGAAGTTGAAAGCCGAACTCCTGACAGTATTTGACGCTGTAAACACGCACGACGCGAGTCCCCTCCGGATTCACCCCTCCTGATATTCCGTCCATCTGCTAGTTTGAGGGGGGAGTCGTTTTTTCTTAATCATTCCGATAACTTCCAGGCCCCTCGGTTGTTGTTTTTTTTTCTTCTTCTTCTCCCCCCCCCTCCTCCCCTGTTATTTTGTCGGAACTCGGTCTGACCTTCGTTTTTTATTTTAGCTCCACTTTTGTGCCCCCCATTTCCCTGAAATCCCTTTTTTGGTGTAGTAATAGAATACTAAGTGAGGCAGCTCATTTAGCTCCCTTGGATCGTGTCCTCATTTCGTCGCCGCGGTGCATTTAAATGTTAACTAGTCATAGAAATGTAAATCAGGAGGGGAAGTATTTGCAGGGCCTGCTGAAGTTTAGATGTGTGCGCGTCGGGGGAGGAAGGTACAAAAAGTCTTGTTAATAGTCAACTTTATTTTTTTTTTTTGCCCGGCTTGCCTCACTTAACGGGATCAAAAGTGACAGATTGTCACGTTGACAGGACGGAAACAGAGGCTGGGTTAACTATGAGGACGCAGAAACGTAAGAATAAGGGAGTTACTCAGTGCATTAAAATGCTTTTACTTCCACATGTGCAGCAGTTGCTATGAATCCATGTTCAGGGTGAAAATCTGTTAGATTTATTGCACTGAGATAGTTCGAAAATGTCGGTGATGTGGTGTTTTGGGTCCCTGTGCTGGTGTCCCCCCTCATCACTGTCTCTCTTTTGTCTCCCCCCCCCCTTCCTCCATGGACTCCACCCCCCCCTCCTGGCAGGTTTTCCAATGCATGTCCACGGTGAATGTCGGAAGTGGTGATCCCCCCAGATGGAGCTCCAAAGTCAACATGGCCCCGGTGGTTCATTAGTGGTGATCCAGCAGCCTTCCCTAGAGAGCCGGCAGAGGTCGGATTACGAGCGGGAGCTCCAGCATGCCGCCATCCTCTCCCTGGACCAAATCAAGGCAATCCGCTCCAGCAACGAGTACACCGAGGGGCCCTCGGTGGTGCGGAGGCCCCCGGCGCCCCGCATGGCCCCCAGGCCCCAGGACAAGCAGGAGAGGACTCACGAGGTCATCCTCGTCAATGTGAACAACAACTACGAGCACCGGCCGCCGGGCCACCACCACCACCACCACCACCATCATCACGTCGGGGGCGGCGTGGTGGTCGTGGCCGGGGGACAGCAGTACGGTGGGGCCCGGGTGCCGGGCCTCAGCCGCTCCACTAGCACGGGGAGTGCGGCCAGCTCGGGGAGCAACAGCAGCGCCTCCTCCGAGCAGGGACTCTTGGCACGCTCACCCCCCAGCAGGCCCGGCGCGGGCCTACAGCATCACCACCGCGCCGACCGGCCCGTTCGGACTCAGCCCAAGCCCAAGGCGTCCTTGCAGCCCCAGCAGGGACCGCACTTCCACCAGCCTCCACTAGAGGCGCCACTGAAGCCTCCGAGCAAAGGGAAATCAGACTTTTCGGGCTCCGGCAACGGGGCGGTGGGGGCCAGCGCCGCTGCCGGGCACCAGTTCATCTGCGAGCGCTGCGGGAAGTGCAAGTGCGGCGAGTGCACGGCGCCCAGGAGTCTGCCCTCGTGCCTGGCGTGCAACGGCCAGTGCCTGTGCTCGGCCGAGAGCGCGCTGGAGCACGGCACGTGCATGTGCCTGGTCAAGGGCATCTTCTACCACTGCTCCAACGACGACGAGGGGGACTCGTGCGCCGACCACCCCTGCTCGTTGTCGCGCTCGCACTGCTGCTCGCGCTTCCTGTGCATGGGATTAATGTCGGTACTCTTCCCCTGCCTGTTGTGCTACCCACCTGTCAAGGGCTGCCTCAAGGCCTGCCAGGGGTGCTACGACCGGGTCAACCGGCCCGGCTGCCGCTGCAAGAACTCCAACACTGTCTATTGTAAACTGGAGAGCTGGGCCCCACAGAGCCAGGAGAAGCCCTCCTGATCACTTCCCTGTGTGGAGCCTGTTGGCCGTGGATCCTATGAATGACAATGGTTAAAATGGTGTGCTGATAGTCACAAAATTAATGTTTGTCAAACATTCTAAGCACCTCCCACCCGCCCGCCTCCGCCCCGACCCCCCCTCCTCCTCGCTGCAGGAAAACCCTAAGGAGCTAATAAGCAAAAGGAGTAATGAAAAAAACCACTCGATTATTTTTATTTTTTTTCCCTCCTCCGGATCAGGACCATGTTTTTACAGACCAGTGTTTGCCTTAACTGTTTCTATGTCTATCCTCAGCTCCTCATTAACAATATTTTTTTTATATATATATATATATATTGGAAAGTTTTTCTTCCGTTTTAGGTAGGCAGTTTCCTCCAGGCGTGCGTGTGCCTGGTGAAAGCTGCCTCTCACCAAATCTGTGAAGGACGATCTACTATAGGGCAATTATGTAGCTGTTACCTGGTATTCATAGCAAGCAGGTATGTTTGAATTTATTGGTTGCTACCACACTAAAACCGTGGTTAATATGCTCTTGTTCCGTTAACGAAAGCACATCCATCTCATAGTATTCTCCACTTGTTTCTCTCCTTCCACCCATCTGAACTTTTCATTCTGTGGCATTCTCCCATGTTGTTTTTGTTTTGTTTTCTTTTATTTGGTGTAAATTGTATGCTCAAAATCCATCAGAGGAATTCTGGCTATTTTTTAAAAGAAAAAAATGTCTGTCAAACATTTTTTTTGGTTGTAAAAATATTTATTATGTGAAGCTCTATTATTTTATGATATTTATTGCAAGAGACAGTCTTAAATTTACTCATGTCTGAATATAACAAAAATATCAAATACTTACTGAAAAATTAAAGGGTGGCACAAAAGAAAACTATGTTAACTTTAATGCAGAAAATATATTAATTAATGAAAAAAAGCAGCACTGTCTGGTGTCTTGATTGCACTGCTGGGATGCAGCATCTGGCTGGAGGAGTGAAAGATCTGACTGGTGGCTGATTTTTTTGGGGGGGGGGAAATGCAGGTCTGTTTTTTGAGTTTGAGCTCAGAAGTGAACAGCAAATCACTGTTCCATGTGTGCATGCATGCATGCGTGTGTGTGTGTGTGTGTGTGTGTGTGTGTGTGTGTGTTTATGCTGGGTGTGGAATTCCTGGTCTCCCAAAAAAAGGAAAAATTAGCAACGAGTAGAAACAGCTTGTAGCGCCAAATGTGACTGTTTACATTCTTGGAGGGCTTCTTTGCTGCGATTCTCCTCGGTAACCTTGAAAGCTAAACAATACAGGTCATTGACATGATTAGTCCCGAAGCTGCTCACATCAACACAGCCTCCACGTTTCCATGAGTTATGCACACAGGAAGTAGCTCTCCCACTAACCCCCCCCCCTCCTCCTCCTCCTCACAAGCCAAAAAGTCACCACAAAACTATGCACTGTAGTTTATTCCCTGGGCTTTGATGCAACCAGATCGGGATGTTCCCAAACTCCCAAATGGTCTCTATCTTGCAGGCCTGGGAGTGTGTGCATGCGTGCGTGCGTGTGTGTGTGTGCGCCTTCAGAAATAGGAGCGACCATTACGAGTAGCCGGGGCCACCTGTTCAAAGATAATAAACCGGGGGCTATCAATGCTGTGCTTTTATGGCGTGGTTCCTGCACTAAAGGCAATGACAGAGGGGCAATCCAGCCCCCACCCTGACCCACAGTCTCCCATTTGGCCAGCTCTTTTTGTTCGCTGAATTTATCACTTGGGAAGTCCGCTGACCCCCCCACCACCACTGACACCCACGCACTTCTCCACCTCCGGGCCCCCGGGGGCTGTGGGGGGTGGGTGAGGAGGATGAGATCATCACTTTGGAAGTTGGTTGGTCAGCCAGAAATGCCAACAGTTGGGGAAACACAAACTGTGACCGGGAAATTCTCTGCGGACAAAAGGGAAAAATATACCGCGGCTTAAGTCGGGGGAGCTGGCAGCGCTGGTGACAAACCAACACCACCGTGTGTGTGGAATCAGCTACATGTGACAGCGGGGCTGTTCAGGCGCCGGGTGCAACAGTCCCGGGATCTCTGAGTTCATGGTTTTATAGCTAGAACAAGAAAAAAGAAGCTAACGGTCAGCTAATGAATACGAGCAGAAAGCAAAGAATTCGTTGATTTGCCACAAAGCTGAGTGGTTTCATACCTGCAGTGAAGAAACCATCTGAGGATGCGCCACAGATGACAGCAGGGGGGCCGAGGCTTTGCCTGCTGTGGGGATGTAACGTTAGACTGATGCAATAGAGCAAAAAAGCTAAGACACAGAAGCTAAACGAGAGCAGATTTTTGTTACTGTCCATTGCTTTTATTTTGAAATCTCATGCGTTTACTTGTTGGTGAGAGTAGGTTTCCATCAGTGTTTGGCTGCAGTTGAAAGTTTAAGGAGAGCTTCTACAGTCTCACTTAGAGGAGATTTCGGGGATCCCGCAATGAAAGACAAAAAACAGCAGCCAGCTTTGATCCTCAGGTTTCCACAAAAACTGTGGCTCTTGTGGTGTTTTTTGCAGTTCTTCAGCAGGTTCCATTGAACAGCCATAACTTGAGAGGAACTCACTCTGTGTTTCGTGCACTGCTCCTTCTTGATTTTTTTTTGGGGGGGGGGGGGGAGTGGGACGAACCTTTTTGTGTGGCCAGAATAGTTAAGAGTGGATTAGCGAGCTGTCAATTTCCTGTTACCTTTCAGAGCTGCAATCCGAGCCTCGTTTGCTCCTGGCTGCTGGATGATAGCAAACAATAGGGGGCCTTCTTTTTTTCCTTTTTTTTTCTCAGGTTTTCACTATAGTTCCCCTGCTGGGATGGAAGAGACCTCACTGTATTCAGGAGGCGGCGAACAGGAAGACACTGTTTACTTGATATTTTCCAGCCTACGCCAAATAAGGAAACGGATCCGACTCCCACCATTTCCAGATCTTGGCGCTGCCGAGTCCCGAACACGTCTCCTAAATCCTCGATCTAATCTGCCGAGGTGTCTTGACACAACATTTTAAGGCCTTCGCGAGCGGCTGACTTCGCTCCGCAGCCCCGACGCCACGTGAGCTACCTCGTACCGGCGTCACTTTTTTTTTTTTACTCGTCACAGGGAAAAAAGTGCTCTGCTGCGAAACGAGTGAAATCTGAGTCACCATTAAGTAATTTCGACGGTAAAGAAAAAATGCTGACAGCCTCCACCCCCCCCCTCCTCCTTCTCTTCCTCTTCCTTTGCACTTGTTTCGGAGTAAATTTAGCAGCTCCACACACCCACGTAATGCTGTTTTGGAGTTGTCAGGCTTGGCGGGTCCCTCGCTGAAGCTTTTTGGGTTTTTCGGGGCCATACAAGTGTAAACACGCATGACTACCAAGTGAGTCATGATGGAACCTCCAACCCACACATCCTAACAGGGGCAGTCCTTTTTTTTTTTCTTTTTTTCAGCCAGGGCAACTGCTCCCGGCACGGCCACGGTGGAGCAAGATACTCTATAAACAGTCATCCTCCTCCACAGCATTCATCACCGAAAGGCCCCCGCTTCAGCTTTCCGCCGCCGGCTCATCTGGTTTTCATTATTTCCCCTCATGGCATATAAATAGAAATTAGCAATCAGGGGAAACGTGGGGGTGGTGGATTTTGGAAAGTGAGGTGGCTTTCCTAAAGGGGGAGTAAGGGAGGGAAAGGGGGGGGGAAAGAGGGAGGTTGGGGTTCAGCGCGATGACCAAAGTTTATGGAAGTTATCTCCTCTGATAATTCGGTTTCGGTTGATCTCGGGTGTCCCTGGAGCGACATGTGAGGCTCGGCGCGTTCAGAAAGCTCGCCAACATCCACACTCGGCTCTCCACAGGATTAAAATGACATTGAAAAATATGAGGGAGCCATAGAATGTTCCAGTGCAGCTTCTGATAAAATCATCACCGCGGCCCAGCACAGTTAAGCCATAGAAAAAGGGTAGAAAGTCGCTTTGAGCACGTAAACATTTTTATTAAGCGTATAACGCAGCTTGCAATTGTCTTGAAGACGGTTATTTCACTATCTTCGGCATTTAAAGTTTGACAGCTTCTGACAACAGATCTCAAAACACTTCAATTAGACCTTAAACACAAAGAAACAACTTCAATTTGTTGTAACAGCGTTTAGTAACAGCAAAAACCTGAAGAGTGAGGTGACCAAAGAGTGGTGAAGGTAAGTAAGATTCTGACTGACATTGTTAGAACCACAAACAAACTCATTTCAAGGAGCCTTTTCAAGCAGAACGATCACAACAAACAGTGGATAAATAGACAACACAAATGGTGTTATTGCATAGCAACCAGTCCTGTGGGTAATTTCCCAGTGCTTGGATGAAGTCTTGGTGGCAGGTGTCCCACATTCTGGGTATCAACCTGAAGACAAACCCCTGAGAAGGAAGGCAAGACACACGTTTTCACACTTTGACTGAGCTGAAACAGGAGTGATTTGCAAGTGAGAGGCTGCTGACTGCTTCCTGCGTCCTGTCAGATGGGCCGTGTGGCGTGCCGCGGCCTCCTCTCTCCTCAGGCGCCGCGGAGGCCCTGCAGGGATGACCCTGTGTTTTATCAGGTGTCAAGGGCCATTCAAGATGGAGCTGTTCACCAGGGGCCTGAGCCTCTTAAGCATTTGCTCCTGGGTACAAACACACACACACGCACGCACACACACACACACACACACACCAACAAGATTTAGGTGTGTGTAAAACTTTCACACCCCCTCTTAACTCACTATGCAGTGTCACCAACCATCTGATAGCACTTTTTTTTATTTCCTGACTCCTCTTCCTGCCTGCTTTGTCTTTGTCTGCCATTGTTCTCAACAAAGCCCAGTGAAAAGGAAGTGACGATATTTATGAGGAGGAGGAGGAGGAGGAGGAGGAGGACTGATCAATATTGTATGCCCTGCCTATCAGTCATCTGGAGAGCTCCTGTCCCAATCAATGGGGAGGCAGCGCTTTTACTACCGATTCGCTCCTGATCAGCAACTCCGACTTTATCAGCGTGATTGACTCAACTGCACTCAGTGTCTTTAGAGTTCATGCAAAAGGTGTTTTGACTGACGGTGAGAAAGCCCCGTCTGACAAATGTTCCCTCAGAACAGCGTTTGTCAAAGTTAGTTTCCGGCTCGTGATGCACATGCAACGCTCGAACTAAACCAGCAGCTTCAAAGACTGACTGATGAGGTGGTCTCAGAGCAGCTTCAGTCACACTCCACTGCGGTGTAACTTCAGTGTCAAAGTAATCCCACCAGGTTGTGACCCATGTATGATACAGGACTGTGAAGCTTTCACAGTTGAGGACGAGCAAATGGCACTTCCTCCGGTGTTGTGCATGTGTTAGTGTATGGTGTCTGCAGTGCTTCAACACAGCGCCACTGAAACCCGACCTGTTTCTGCCCACTTCGTCAACTTCTTCAGAGCTTTACTTTTCCGGTCAGTAACAACCTAAGTAACAACCCTCTTCAAGTCGTCATACACTAAGATTTTCTTGTGGACAGTCAACAGACTGCAGTTGTTTTTGAACTCTGATATAATTCACATTTAGCCGGGTCCAGTTGCGCCCAACTGCTGTCCAGTAAAGTGTCTATTCTGCTTTGTAAGCAGGTCCTTCGGGTGTCAAAGCATTCTAGATATGTTTGGGGTGTTTTTTTCAAGAGATAATGGGAAAAGAAACTGCAGCTGATCTGAGTGACAAAACAAATGTCTCTAGTTATCAAGCCAAATCCGCACTTGGGTGTTTCTTTTAAACCTGAATTTTCTTTAAGAAAACTCCAACCTATCATCTTTTTGTGTTACCCAGCTCAGAGAAAATGTCCCCGTTCCTCTCTAAACATCCCCAGGGGACAAATTTGTGTGTTTGCTGCATTCCAGGCCCCCTACAACCAACTTTTGTTCTGTTTTCTCCTTTGAAACCTCAACTATGCACAACAATAGGCGTCGCTTTAGGTAGATATCGAGGGAGAGAAACCGGTGGATTTGTTTGGCCTTATGTGGAAAAGGTAGAAGAGGAAGCTCGCTTCTCCTTTATCCACTCCTCTTCTCCCTCCCTCCCCCTCCTTCGTTCCCTCTTTTTTTTCTGAGATTAGACTATGCATCCAGACAGATGGTTCCCGTCTGCTGGCTTTTTTCAATTCACTTCCTCTCGTCACAGACAGCCTCTCTCCCACCCCCTGCTCTCGCTCTCTCACTCCCTCCCTTCGTCATTCTCCTCTCCCTCTCTCCCCCTCACCCTCACTCAACCCCCCCCCCTTCAACGGCTCCTCTGTTATGTGGCTGGAAATAATCTTTTATTGCCCAGTTGTTCGGAAGTGACCTCCTGCCCTTGATTAGATAGGGCCAAGTCCTATCACACGATTGTGTTTGAGCCGGCGGGACGACCCCCACCCACCCACCCTCCCCCTTCTCTTTACACACACACACACACACACACAC
>JAUESF010000047.1:17280732-17294796 GCA_032274765.1 Malacoctenus tetranemus
TGATGGTTTTCAATGGAAATGACACTCTCACGTGCCTCCATGTGGATGTTTGAAAGATTAAATGAACTCTCTTTCTATTGATATGTGCTGGATTCTACCTCAACCTTCATTCACACAAGAAGGAAAGAGGTCAACTGGAAAAGAAAACACAGGACAAGTACATTTACACTTGTGTATTTACCAGTATTTCTATGTTAGGTCATTACTGTCATTACTAGCAATGGATTATTTCACTGTGAAAGGTGATTTGATTCATTTCTATGAGTAATTAGTGTTCCGTTTAATTCTACTTCTACGACCAGAGAGATGGTGTCCCCTACAACTGTAATAAACTCATGTTTTTTATGATTATAAATATGGTTCAAAGTTGTTAAAAGTACGTTAAGTTAGATATATAAATACACAGTCTATCTTTCGTCAGTTCAGCTTGTCTTACTCATTCTTTCCTGAACGATGGCTTGAGTGGTTCCATCGTTTAACCACTAGAGGGCAGTATATACTAAGATTAAGAAGTACTCTGCACCTTGCGCTTTATGCAAATTACTCCCCACACGCCACATACCTTTGGTGAAACGTTCAGGAACTACGTTCGGTCACTTCACCGTTACGGAGCTGGCACTTATTTTATCGCAGTCACACTTTAATGTCTCAAGTAACCATATTGACACACACAGAGGACGTCAGGTTTAGATGATGTTTCGTACTATTCGTACTGGAATGTTTTTCGACTGTCTTGCTTCTTATTTTCATTTATGTGATTCGTACAAATACATGGAGCTTTGGCACCAAAGCAAACCTTTATTTGAATAACTATCCAGAAGGAACCTATACAGAGAGATTTTTTAAATGAAACATTACAGTATCCTGGTTTGCTTCATTGAAGAAAAGATTGAGTTATTCGGGAATCATTTGAAGGTGAATCTGTAACTTTTCGAAGCCCCTTATTGTTGCTTTCAGCCCATGAAAGTAGGTAAGTGAAGCCAACCTGCAAAGCATAACTTTGTTTCGAAGGTGATCACTGTTTTACGCTCTTGTCTTTTTTTCTTTCTATCTTCCAGACGAAGGAAAGTGACTTTTGCCATTCTGAGTAGGGTCTTCTTCCATCTGATATCTGAAGTCGTGGTAATTGGGACCACCTGGGGGGGGACCTGCTTACCTGTTTTCTGCGGTTGGCATCCGCGTCCATGCACACACACCGCGGGGCTGTGCTGCACAATGGAGGAGGAGGGAGGGGGGTGGGGGGAGGCGGTGGGAGGGCGGGCAGGAGCGCGGCTATCCAATGGGATCAGCGATGGGAGGGAGTTTGCCGAACTCCTGCTTTGTCCTAACTTACTGGGGACTCCTGAGCACAATATGACTGGAGCGCCTGCACCGTTATTCCACGGGACGGTGCGTAGGCTCAGCCGCCCGCTCGCACTCACCGCCGCCAACTTCGGATAAACTTTTTTAACGCATCTCCGAGGAGCCGGGAAGTTGTGCTGTTGCTGTACCTTTTCGCAGGATTTCGTCCTGAAGGGAAAAAAAGGAGAGAGAAAGAAAAAGAGAGAGAAAGAGAGAGAGAAAATGCTTTTGGTTTGAGTTGAACTGAAACTTCCCTGGTCTGCAGGAATCATTCAGCAGGATTCTGTTGCAATTAAACGGAGCGCCGCGCAGGATAAAATACCACTTCTGGAGTACTTTTGGGACACTCAAGTGTTGGAAGCGCCTTTTTTTCCGGAGTTTTTCTCTCTCTCTCTCTCCCTGTGTGTTCGCCTGAGTTTTTGTCCGCACATTCTCTGGAATACAATGCTGTGGTGACTCGCCCGGGCTGAAGTAAAGTTGATGCATCATAGGCATGGACTCTGTCTGAGAAAGGTGGACTGGCTCTCCGACCATGGCGCTCGCAGGTAGGGGCTCGGGCCGGGTTCATTTGATTCTGCTCCTGCTGTGGACTCTGTCGCGCAACTCAGCATCCAGCCAAGTCCGCCAAGAGTTCCAGGTGCTGGAGGAGCAGCCGATCGGCACCTACGTGGGCACGATCGAGACCAAGCCCAGCTTTACGTACCGCTTCAGCGAGAACCACAAACTTTTTGCGATCAACGGCACCACGGGCGTCATCTACACCTCGTCGGTGATTGACAGGGAGCTCTTGCAGAGCGATGTCATCAACGTGGTGGTGCTGTCCAGCCAGCCCACCTACCCCACCGAGGTGCGCATCGTGGTGTTGGACATCAACGACAACTCCCCGGTGTTCCCGGACGCCTCCATCGTGGTGTCGTTCAAGGAGGACGCCAGCAGCGGCAGGCAAGTGATCCTGGACACCGCCACCGACTCCGACATTGGGAGCAACGGGGTCGACCACACCACGTACAGAATAGTGAAAGGCAACGACCAGAGGAGATTCCGCCTGGATATTACAGTCAACCCCAGCGGGGAGGGGGCATTCCTGCACCTCGTTTCCACCGGGGGCTTGGACAGGGAGGTCACTCCTTTCTACCAGCTCCTGATCGAGGTGGAGGACAAAGGGGACCCCAAAAAGTTTGGCTACCTGCAAGTGAACGTCACCATTCAGGACATCAACGACAACCCCCCCATGTTCGAGCAGGACCAGTATCAGACCAGCGTGTACGAGGACGCCGCAGTGGGCTCCAGCATCCTGCAGATCACGGCCGCCGATCAGGACGAGGGCGCCAACGCTGAGATCAGGTACTTCTTAGACGAGGGGACGCCGTTTCAGATCGACCCGAAGGCGGGCACCATCATCATCAAAGAGGGTCTGGACTTTGAGAGCAAGAAAGAGTACTCCCTGACCATCCACGCCGTGGACAACGGGGTGCCGTCCCTGTCCGGCCGCACGGAGGCCACCATCAAACTTTTAGACGTGAACGACAACGACCCCGTGGTGAAGTTCAGGTACTTCCCCACCACGTCCAAGTTCGCCTCGGTGGACGAGAACGCCCAGATCGGCACGGTCGTGGCTCTGCTCACCGTGTCAGACTCGGACTCGCCCGCGGCCAATGGCAACATATCGGTCTCCATCTTGGGGGGCAACGAGCAGAGGCACTTCGAGGTGCACACGTCTCCCGTGCCCAACTTGAGCCTGATCAAAGTGGCCAGCGTGCTGGACCGCGAGAGGATCTCCTCCTACAACCTGACCGTGTCGGTGTCGGACAACGGCAGGCCCGTGGCCCGGTCCTCCTTCGCCAGCCTGGTGATTTTCGTGAACGACATCAACGACCATCCGCCCATCTTTCAGGAAACGCTGTACAGAGTCGACGTCAGCGAAGATATACCGAAAGGCAGCTACATTAAAGGGGTCTCTGCAACAGATGGCGACTCCGGGCAGAACGCCAACCTGCGCTACTCCCTGGTGTCTGGAAACGCTTTGGGCTGGTTCTCCATCAGTGAAAACAGCGGCCTGGTCACCAGCGCCGCTCTGTTGGACAGAGAAGTGGCGTCTGAGATCGTGCTCAACATCAGCGCCAAAGACCAGGGGCTGCAGCCCAAGATCTCCTACACCAAGCTGGTCATCAACATCACCGACGTCAATGACCAGGTGCCCACGTTCACGCAGAGCACGTATCACGTCTCCCTGGTGGAGCACGCGCCGGCCGGCACCGAGCTGCTGGTGCTGTCGGCCTCCGACGACGACCTGGGGGCCAACGGCACCCTGCGCTTCTCCTTTGACGCCGAGACGGCCGCCGGCGTCCAGGAGCTGTTCCGGCTGGACGCCGCGTCGGGCCGCCTCAGCACCGCGGCGGAGCTGGACAGGGAGGAGCGGGCCTCCTACCTGCTGCACGTGCAGGCGACGGACGCGGGCAGCCCCCCCCTGCACTCCGTGGGCCGGGTCAACGTCACCGTGTGGGACGTCAACGACAACCGGCCCGTGTTCTACCCCGTGCAGTACTTCGCCAACGTGAAGGAGAACGAGCCGGCGGGCTCCTTCGTGACCACCGTCTCAGCCACGGACCCCGACCTGGGCCGCAACGGCACCGTCAAGTACGTCATCACCGCCGGCGACGCCTCCGTGTTCCGCGTGAACAGCAACACGGGCAAAATCAGCACGCTGGTGCCGCTGGACCGGGAGGAGAAGACCACCTACCAGCTGCAGGTGACGGCGTCGGACGGCGGGGGCCTGCGCTCGCACGTGCAGGCCATCGTCACGGTGACCGTCATAGACACGCAGGACAACCCGCCGGTGTTCGGCCAGAGAGTGTACAGCTTCGTCATGTTCGAGAACGTCGGCCTGGGGACGGTGGTGGGCACGGTGTCGGCCACCACGGTGGACCTGAACACCAACATCTCGTATCTGATCACCTCGGGGGACCAGAGGGGGCTGTTCTCCGTCAACGGCGTGGGCCAGATCACGGCGTCCAGCCAGATCGACAGAGAGGAGCAGGGCTTCTACCAGCTGAAGGTGGTGGCCCGAGCCGGGGAGATCACGGGGGAGGCCTTCGTCAACATCACCGTGAAGGACTTAAACGACAACGCCCCTCGTTTCATCCACTCGGTGGAGCACGTGAGCGCTGTGGAGAACTGGAGCACGGGCCACGTCATCTTCCAGGCCAAGGCGTCGGACCCCGACGAGGGCACCAACGGCGCGGTGGTCTACAGCCTCAAGCAGAACCCCAAGGGGCTGTTCCACATCCACGAGAAGCACGGGCTGATCACGCTGACGGGCCCGCTGGAGGTCACCACCAGCTCCTATGAGGTGGAGGTCCTGGCCTCGGACATGGGGGTCCCGCGGCACTCCTCCAGCCTGGTCCTCATCGTCAGCGTGTACGACGTCAACGACAACTCGCCCGTGTTCGATCAGCTCTCCTACGAGGTGGTCATCCCGGAGTCCGAGCCGGTCAACAGCCGCTTCTTCAAAGTGGAGGCCGCGGACAAGGACTCGGGCCTCAACGGGGAGATCGTGTACGACATCGCCGGCGGCAACACGGGCGACGTGTTTGGCATTTTCCCCGACGGGCAGCTGTACATCAAAGCCGAGCTGGACCGGGAGCTGCAGGACCGGTACAACCTGGTGATCGTGGCCAAAGACAGGGCGGTGGAGCCCCTCAGCGCCTCCGTCAACGTCAGCGTGGTCTTGGACGACGTCAACGACAACCGGCCCCTCTTCAACAGCACCAACTACGTGTTTCATTTCGAGGAGGAGCAGGAGAGGGGCTCCGTCGTCGGCCGGGTCTTCGCCGAGGACAAGGACTTCGGCCCCAACAGCGAGGTCCGGTACGCGTTCGAGACCCCGCAGTCCAACTTCGAGCTGGACGCCATCACGGGCGAGCTGACCAGCACGCTGCAGCTGGACCGCGAGTCCCTCATGAGGCAGAGGGGGGCGGCGGCGTTCAGCTTCGTGGTGCTCTCGTCGGACCAGGGTCTCCCCAAGCCCCTCAGGGACCAGGCCAAAGTGCAGGTGTACGTCCAGGACATCAACGACAACCCCCCCAAGTTCACCAAAGACATCTACCAGGCCTCCATCGCCGAGTCGGCGCCGAACATGACGCAGCTGCTGAGGGTCTCCGCCTCGGACGTGGACGAGAACAAGAACGGGCTGGTGCATTATCGCATCGCCGAGGGCAACGAGGAGGGCCAGTTTGTCATCGATGGCGGCTCGGGACAGGTGACCCTGTTCGGGAAGCTGGACTACGAGTCCACGTCCTCCTACTCGCTGAAGATCATCGCCGTCGACGCCGGCGCCGTGCCCCTGTCCTCCTCGTGCATGCTCAGCATCAGCGTCCTGGACGAAAACGACAACTCCCCCTCCTTCCCCAAGTCCTCCCTGTCCGTGGACGTCCTGGAGAACATGCGGATCGGCGAGCTGGTGGCCTCGGTGACCGCCACCGACGCCGACTCGGGCCACAACGCCGACATCACGTACAGCATCACGGCCACCAACAACCACGGCACCTTCAGCATCAGCCCCAACACCGGCAGCATATTCTTGGTGAAAAAGCTGGACTTTGAGACCCAGTCCTTCTACAAGCTCAACATCACGGCGAAGGACAACGGCAGGCCGCCCCGCTCCTCCTCCATCCCCGTGGTCATCCACGTCAGGGACTTCAATGACAACCCCCCCGTCTTCACTCCCGGGGACGTCTTCAAGTCCATCCCCGAAAACCTCCCGCTGTCCACCTCCGTCCTGACCATCACGGCCCAGGACACGGACGCCGACATCAACGGCGAGCTGGAGTACTCGATCGTCCAGCAGATCCCTCGGGGGAGCCACTTCGGCATTGACTCGGGCACCGGGCTCATCTACACCAGCAGGGAAATCGACCGGGAGTTCTCCAACCTGTTCGAGCTGACGGTGAAGGCCACGGACCAGGCGGTGCCGGCCGAGTTCCGCCGCTTCGCCCTGAAGAACGTCACCATCTGGGTGACCGACCAGAACGACAACGTCCCCGCCTTCGTGTCCCAGAATGCCCTGGTGGCCGAGCCCAACATCGTCATCGGCTCCATCCTGACCACGGTGGTCGCCTTCGACCCCGACGACGGCGCCAACGGGGAGGTGGAGTACGAGCTGGTGGAGGGCGACTCGGACACCTTCATCATGGACCGGTACAGCGGGGACATCCGTCTGGCCTCGCAGCTCGTCCCCTCCCGGCTGGTGTACACGCTCCGGGTGTCGGCCACCGACCACGGCAACGAGCGCAAGACCTCCAGGACGGAGCTGACCATCATCCTGCAAGGGGGGGACGGGCCCGTGTTCTCGCAGCCCAAGTACATCACCATCCTGAAGGAGGGCCAGCCGGCCGGCACCGACGTCATCTCCCTGGACGCCTCCAGCCCGCGCGGCTCCGCCACCCGAGTGGAGTACTTCATCGTGGCCGTGCGCAGCGGCGGCAAGGCCGCGGGCCGGCTCTTCACCATCGGACGCCACACGGGAGTGATACAGACGGCCGCCGAGCTGGACCGGGAGCAGGGCTCCGACCTCTACCTGGTGGATGTGTACGCCATCGAGACGGACGCCAGCCAGCCCAGGACGCAGCGCGCAGAGGTGAGTGAATGCACTGCTGACTTCTGGGTTCTCCAGAGGTGCTGGAGAGCCACCTTGTACTTGTGCTTCTGTCTGGTAGGCGAAGGGCATGAACTTAGTCACTGGCATTTGTTGCAGACGTTTGGAGGGGGGGATATGTGCAATAACAGTGAGATTCAATCGAGAGGGAGAGAAAACTAAACAGTCCAAGCCACTTATTGCATTTATCAGCTCATTATTCATCTTTTTTTTAACACTCGGTTTCTCATTTATATGAGAAAATGATTCTCTGGGATTCGAATAAAATGTCCCTGTTCTTTGGCGCGATAGCATCACCGTCCTCACTGTCCAAGAAACATGCTTGTTCAAACAGTTCACCCCTGGTGTGCCTGCTTTTAATGCTCAGGTGATATGGGGAGAGGAAATGAGTGTCGGAGCTCCTCTCCTGCTTTTTAAACAACTGAAATATTCTTATCGGTTTCCTGTGAACTCCATCGATCGGAGAAAGTTTTTTTTTATTTCCCCCTTGTCACCGACAATCATGCTTCAGTTTCAGGACGAGTTTGCACAGTGTGTCAAATAGGAGTGAAAAAACAACAACAAAAAAAACCTCAAAACCCAAGTAATTCATATGGTACTTCCAAGTTCAGGTATGCATCATCAGTGCCAGGATTACTCTGAGCCTTTGAGCCTGAGGCTGTTTTGGCACTGGGGTGGTCTCGGGGTGCCTTTATACCACCGGGGGAACTGCTCCACAGGCAATAAGTGACCATTAAAATCGGGTGACCCCTTAAGACTTTGTGAAAAGATGCTGGGGGGCAGAGGGAGTGAAACTTAAGCCCGGCCGTTGAGTTTGCATGATGAGATGCATCTTTTTTTCAGGGATAAAAAGGAAAAAAAAAAAGAAGTGAAAGATAGAGTTCATTTCTCTGAAGTGTGATACGGGAACGCAGGCCTCAGTTTTAAGTGGCCGCAGCCGACGTGCTCGTCGAATGAGAAGCAAATGTCACTCTATATGTTTTGGGAGTGCTTTAGAACGCCATGTTATTCCAGACGCCATGACACATGCTTCAAAAAAAGAAGTGTGTGTTTTTTCGTTTCCAAGCTGCGTGACGTGAGGCTGTTTGGATGTTCCAGATTAGCAGGACACCCCCCCCCCCTCGACAGTCGTAACTGATGCTTCTCCATCCAACCTGCTGCTGACACTGGGACCGAAATCTAATCCGGCAATCTGTTATTCAGAGACAAATGTGCATATTATTGAAATCAAGGATTACGGGGCAAAATCGTGTTCACTTAAAGGCCCGTCGGGGGAGGGGGCCGAAAGGGAAATATCGAGTGTTGGCCTCGCGCGGCCCTGCAGGGGGAAGATGGCAATCTGCTTTTCCTGTAAGACTCGAACTGTCGGGGCTAATGGGGGAATATAGTGCCTCGCTGCACTCGACTTTAAACTGTCAGATTGGTTTCCACGCGAGGCTGGAACTTTCCTCGGCCCTCGGAGGGATGGCTTTACCACGGCACCTGGCTAAGTAGTCGATCTCGCCACTTTGGGATGCGTGAGATCTAATAACTTAACAGGAATTCCAATGACCGTTCCCCAAGACGAGAAAAAAAAGTCGGAGTGTTTCTGTGCTTCGTTGTAACCGATATTCCTCTGCATGACTTCATTCCGAATGCCACAGATGAATAGGCTGGATCAGAGCTCTCCTGTCAGTGGGGTCTCAGAGCAGGACGTGGCCGAACAGCGTAAAACGTCCAGACTTAGACTAATGTTTCTGCCGCTGCGCTGTTTACACACCAGGATACCCAGTAGCGACTGGGGGCTGATTTCCATCCCCCCTTGGGGGGGGGGGGTCGTGACCCTTTCACATTCTTCATTTCCCATTTTTTTCCCCCCATTGATTGAACGCATGAGGAGAAGTTGGCATTCCTTCCCCGCGCTGTGTGTGTGTGTGTGCAACGCGTGATTGTTTTGGAGACACTCAGACAAAGAGAGAAATCTGGCTGGACACACGTTGTTTCCTTTTATCAGCGGTCAGAATCTTAAACACCTCAGGAAGTTTCGACTGTTGATTACATGCGTCCGCGGGGGACAGTGGGGGCGAAACTCCGGCTCCCATCTGGGTCGTGTGTGATAAGGAGCGCGATGGTCCCGGTAATGTGTTGCTGCAAGCAGCTGCGATGTTTTCGCTTTCTCCTGCTGTTATTAGTTTCTCACCTTCTAAGTGGCACATCGGAATGCCTTACAAATGACTTCATTACCCAGAAATCTCGCTTGTTGCTTCCTCTCGTTTCCTAGTTTGGGTAAATCTGCCGTTCGTGAAATATCTTGGCAGCGGCCTCACCTATTGTCGGTGTGTTTCGGATTCCATTCATAGCGCTCAGGAGGATGTTTTTTCCTTTTTTCCTTTGTTGGCGCTGACGCTCTTGATTCATCACATCCTGCGACGTCCCCCGTTCACCTCGCTGCGAGCCGCGGATGGCACGCTTCTCTCTGAGCCGCGGTCGGCCGTCGGTGACGAGCAGGTGTTTCCAATCTGCTGTCCAAGACGAAACACCTGCGCGCGGCTGACTGCTGAGCTCTGTGGGACTGCGCCCAGATTGACCCCCCCCCCCAGATTGATTTCCCTCATGTTTGACACACTTTTTATTGCCTGGACGACGTGTTGCATCTATTGTAGATGGGAGGAGTTTGACACTGCAGTTAAACAAATGAAACGTGCACTTAAAACTCATTATTTATATTTTTGAACATGAACACGATGCGTCTGTTAAGTCATGTGAAGAGGTGGGCTCTTTTTAGGGGAGAAACAACAAAAACATGCATATCATTAAAAAAATCCAGACTTATAAAAGTATTTTAATGCACTTTTTAACCATTTAGGATGGTTTATTCAGGTATTTATGAAGACCGGCGCAAAACAACGTTAAAAGAAGTTTCAAACTCCTGAAATATGCTTGAAGCAACACTGGATTTGTGCTTCAAAGGACGTCTCATACAGGAGTGTGTACAGATAAGATATTGTAAAAGAGTCAGGGAGCTCTCAGTGATCTGTCTCTTATCAGCTTCTAAACTCTTCCTTCATCTGCCTCCTCCCTCCATTCAAACCCCCGCAGCCCCTATAGACTCCACTGCTACAATTGTTTTCTTAAACTCGCTGCGAATCAAAATGAAGGGCTGTTTTGTTTTGTGCCACATCAGTCCTTGCCCCCTCGCTTACAGGCATTGTTCCTCCCCGTAAAAAGTAAACACAGTCGGAGTGTTCAGCAGGCCTTCCTTTGTTTTGCCTGCGCAGATAAAGTGTTGCACTGCCCCGGCCGCGATTCGGGGGTTGGTGGTGAGGGGGGGGGGCTTTTATTATTTTTTCTGTCTGTGCCAGCGTCTTGCCGTGGCAGATTTAGGAGTGTGTGTGTGGATGCTGCTGTCAGCCGGCTTTCCTCCCCTTCTCCTCACCGTACGGCCGGGATGTTTGGACGCAGGAGGCCCGAGGAAAGAAAAGAGTGTTTCGGGAGGCTTGTGGACACGTCACACGCTGTTATTGGGAGTTGTGGGAATGGAGGAAGAGGTGGGGTGACGGGAAGCTTTCCTTTTTTTTCTGTGTGTGTGTATGTGTAAGCGCTAGACACAGGCAGCATCGGTAGGGCTCATGGGAAGGAAGCCACGGTTCAGGATCATGTCCCGAGCAGGTGGGAGGGAGAAAAAAGGGGGAGGGGGGGGGGATCGATGTGCTTTCAGGCATTAGACTCCGAGTAGTGTTGATCTCTGTTGCCATGGATAGTCAGAGCTCCATTATAAGGACCTGCTGCATGTGTTTGCATCCTCATCGTCGAGCGGTGACAAAACTCTGAAACCCTCTTTGTCCGTCGCGCTGCTGAAACTCAGGTGATATCAACTCAGAGTGAAACATGACTGGAGTGTCAGAGGCCGTGTTGGAGGTTAAAAAAAGAAAAAAATAAAGAGCTTGTAATCCAAAACCTGTAAAGTCAGCCAGGTCAACGTGGCAGAAGAAGGTCAAGTACAGCTGAAAAATACAATACGCTCGCTGATTTTTTTTCCCCCCCTGTTCTGTGAGAGACGCAGCCTGAATAAAAAAATTGAAATATTGATGACTGCAGTTTCCAGAGAAGAGGCTGCCCTGTGTTACGGATAGCTCCCCGAGCTGAGCGTTTAGTGCTCTTTGTTGAATCAATCCGAGCAGGACAGAAAGTTTTTGATTACACTGAATTTATGTACAAGTTTGGTTTTAAAACAAGAAGAAATTTCATGTTCCTCCGAAGGCATATTTTGTGAAAGCTGCAGGAGGAGTGATGCAGAACCAACTGCGTCCTGCTGCATTGTAATTCATGGTCTAATTGCAATATTTTGAGTGTGTCTCGGCCTGCCGCAGATGTGCGCGAGAGCGGGGTGGTAAGTCACCGGTCGCGGCCGCGAGCGAGGCCGTAACTCACGCATTAATCCGGCTGGACGCGCACTTTAGGGACGGTCACCGAGGAGGCGTCGCATCTGCTCGCCTCTCTCGGTAGGTGGTCCCTCCTCCGGGTTGTCGGGGGGGGGGGGAAAGGTTGAACCTGCGGGGGCGCACCGGTGCTGAGGAGCACCGGTTGTCTCGGAGCGTCTGTCCCGCTTTTTTATTTTTATTTTTTTACGAGACGCCGTCGCCATAAAAGTTGGATAAACGTTCAGCCGTGCGTGGATGCGTGCGAGCGAAGCTGCTGCCAAGAACACACAGACGCTCTGACCGCGAGTTCAAAACCCCACGCAAGGCTCGTTCTCGAAGTGCAGGGAACGCGCTAAATGGGAGCAGCAGTCCAAATCATTTAGCTTCGTTTTCGATTATTGTGATTGTGTTTTTCTGTCAAATAAGATGGTTTGGAGACTTTCCGGAGGCTTCTGTTCTGCACATTTCGAGCGAACCTTAATGAAACCTGTGGTTTTTATCCTCCGCCTCTCGCTCCACCAAGCTGTTTGTTAGTGTTTCATTCATGTCGTGGCTCCCTCCAACTTTTTTTTTGGTTGGGAGAAGTGTTAAAGTGGTTCCGGCATGCTCAACGACCGTCGCCGGTGAACGTTCGAGGGGGCTTGGCCGCGCGGCCCATCGCTCCTACACGCGACTTCCTCCAAGCAGAGCCTGGCACGGCTCGCAGCGCGGAGGCAAGAGAGGTCAGAGGCAGGTTCATATTGTTCTGCCGCGCCAACTTTCTGTAAAGCCAAGTCGAGCGTCGCGTCGGTAATAAAAGAGCAACAAAAAAAAAAGAAAAACCTAACCTTTCTCTTGGCCGGGGGCCATGGAGGGGGGGAGGGGGGGGGGGTTGGGGTCTGCTCCAGCCACACAATTCACTTCGCTTTTTTTTTTTTTTTTTTTTACCATCCAGACAGATATTTATGCCTGACTGCTTACCTGCTGCGCCAGCTTCCTCCCACACTCCAGGCTGCCCGGATTAATTGGTGCCTCCAAACCGGCCATATTTGTGAAAGTGTGTGTTACAGGGAGGAGGGGGGGGCTGTATTGTCTTTCTATATTAACCTTGCGATCCACTGACAAGCTGTCCCGGGTGTCGTCTTTCACCCTCTTGCCCGCCGTACGCAGTCACAAAGCTTCCTGGTTTCACTGGAGTCCAAAGATGCGGTTTGATGCCAGAATCGGCCGTGTTTTATACGCGTTTCCCGACACTGTTAATCCCTCAGTCGGACCCGTTATAGTGTCATCTCCAGACTTCAGACTTGTGCTTGTCTGAGAGCAGCCGGAGCGGCCGGACGTGCCCGGCTTAGGCGCTTCGCAGCGGGGAGACTCTGGTTTGATTGTGGGCTCTGGTTCCCCTCTGATGTGGCCAGCATGTTCTCCCCTGCGCACGCACACGCGTGTGTTTTTCCTCTCACGATCCCAAAAGACGCGCCTGTCAGGTTGATCGGTGACTTTTTAGGTGACGAGCGAACCAGTTTCGGCTCAGCTTGTTCACGTTGGTCGAATACTTTCAATAAGTTTGCTTAAAAAAAAAAAAAAGAAAAGCTTTAAATCCACAAATGCGTCTCCTAACCACTTTCCTCTGTTGACAAAAAGGCACGACAATGTCTCCAAACAAGCCTGTGATGAAGGAGTGTTTTTCTCTGTGATTCATTCAAAAGTTGGTCGAATTTGAAAACGATCAAATATATTTGAACTAAATCAACCAGGCTCAGTGTTTGGCTGCTTTTTTTTTTCTGTTTTTTGCTTTTCCGGCGCCGCTTTGAACTGAATCCCGTCCAAAACCCAAAAAAAAGTATTGTGTTCCAAAGCTCTGCATGAGTAACATTCAGACTGCGAAAGTAAACTGAAGCCCAAAGAACACGAAATTACCTTTTTGGAGGTTTTGCCTTCACTTTTTTCTGACCGTCATTGTGTGGCCGGCCGAATTGTCCCGGTGCAGCTCCACTCTAAACAGGTTAAAGGCACGAAAGCTGTATCTTGGAACGGTGCTGAATTGTGACCACAATGTGCATGTGGATGTATATTCAAAGGGAACGTTGTTTTGGCTTTGGGTCAAATGTTCACAATGTATTGCAACCCCTTCGTCTGCAACGCCCCCCCCCCCACCAGCCACATCCACGCTCATATAAAGTCAATGCTTAACGTGTTAAATGAATGTGGTCGTGCTCCACAGAGTTCAGCATCGTCTGGTTTGTTTACACATCACAGATACATTTCTCTCAATGTGTGACCCTGATTGTCACGCCTCATTTGGGAGCATGGGAGTGGGGGGGGGTCATTCCTCGGCCCGGATGTGCGACTGAAGTAGTCGCCCCATGGCTTGCAGAATTACACGTAATGGAAAAGGAGCCATTAAGCTTTTTTTTTTTAGTACCTGGAGGGATTTCTTCAATCAGAAAAGTCCATCAGAGGCTGCGATCTAAAGTTTCCTGAGCTTTGTTGTCACTCGACCGTGCAGAGTTTGATTGGGGAGCAGTGATCAGGTGGAGCTATGATTGTACTTTTTTTTTCTTTTTCCCCCTAAACAAGTGTTGCGCAGGGAAATAAATCTCAGCCCCGGGTATGACTCCATCCCACAGATTTCTTCATCACTCCTCTCCGTGCTGCTCTGACTGTGAAGCGGGGGGGGGGGGGGGGGGGGGG
>JAUESF010000047.1:17295788-17307500 GCA_032274765.1 Malacoctenus tetranemus
ACACACACACACACACACACACACACACACACACACACACACACACACACACACACACACACACACACACTGCACTCCCTCCTCTGTCCTGTTGTGCTTGGGTATTATTCTGTCCCATCATAAGACCCCCAAATTCTTGTGCGTGTTGGATGGAAATGAGGTCTGTGCATTTCTTTAGGGACGGGGGATGGATGGATCAATGGGAGGATGGATGGTGAGGGGTGCATGGGGGTGGGGGCGGGGGTTAGAGATGCTCGTGTGGAGGCCGTCCCTCCCGGTCTCCATTGAACTGAGATTACGCCGTGGGTTGGTGGCTGTAAAACGCAGCGCGCCGCTGGCAGACACCAAACGGTACTCGCAGGAGTCCTTTCAGACCTCTCCATTGTTAGCGAGGGATTATTCTTCGGGTTGTTATCCCATTACGCCGTAATGGCAGCAATTTTCTGCTTAGGAATCTGGCTTTTTTTTTCTGGGAGGGGGGAAATACATGCCGGAATGTTTTTAAATCAAGCATTTATCATGTGCAATTTGTAAAAATGTGATTTGTGAGATTGCGTTTCTCCGGCGATGACTCTCTTGTCTCCAGGAAACGTGCCTCTCACTGCGACGCTGGTGTCCCGTCTTTCAGTGTGACACAGACTCTTCTGGAGAAAGGCTGAAGTCAAATTCTTCACATTTTTAAGAGTTTCAATTTTCTCCCCCCTCACGTGAGCGAGTGGTCCTGGTCCTTTTTTTTTTCCTGCGACGGGACGTCAACACGGCTTTTCAAAACTAATGCTCTTAACAGGTCATTAAGCTTTTTTTTTTTTCTCCCCCCCCCTCAGTTTTTTCTGTAACTTTGCCCAAACACTAAAACCTTGTGTCTTTCACGTCTGATTAGTGACACTTTAATAAAGTCGTTTAAAGTTCAGCGGACTGAATTTTCCACCTATTGGGGTGTTTCTATGGTCACGGGGGAAACGACCCGCATTCAGGCCTGTACGCAATCTTTTAAATGCAAATCCTTTAAAAGTAACTGTGTAATTCTGTCTATGGGGACTCTCCCGACTTGGCCGGGAGAGAAAGTGTTTTCTTCTTCTTCTTTTTTTTTTTTATATAAGGCAACCACGGCTGTTTTTCTTTCTGTCTTCTTGATCTGACAGCAATTGACTAAGCCAGTCCTTAAGGCGTGACAAAAGCTTGGCAAAATCTTTACATTTCTTTCCCTTCCTCGACCCCCCCCTCCTACCCTGCCCCCCCCCTCCCCTTTTTTTTTTTTTCCCTAACTCTTCTTGGATGGGCCAAGGTGGACAAAGCCTGTCTTCTCTTCCACTTGATTGGGTCAGAAGGCTGAAGTTAAATGTTTGGTTCAAAATTGTCTTAGCATTCCCAGCATCATGTTTTTCCTCTCGCTTCTTCTTTTTTTTTCTTTTTTTTAATGGCGCTCAGGGAAGCTCGGAAAAAACTATGTCGAATCGGCCACAATCGAATCATTTACGGTGAGCTCACAACGAAGGAATTAATGCATTTTATATGAGGATGCCGAGTCCGCGGCGGAGTCCCCTCAGCAACATGCAAGAGAAAGCGCTCTCTCTCTCTCTCTCTCTCTCTCTCCCTCTCTCTCTCCCTCTCTCTCCCTCTCTCTCGTCTCTCCTCCTCGCTTGCTCTCCCATTCGCCTCTCTGTTTTACTTATTGAAATTATAGCTGTCACCCACTTCACAAGGAGGAGAGCCAGGGGGAAGCAGGTCATTGACTTGATTTTCATGGGAAGGCTGATTCGTCCATTCAGGGTCTGATAGGTCCAGTATTGACAGCGCTTTGCGCGAGGGGAGGGGAGCACGCCGCCTTCATTGTGCCCACGGTTTGCTGAGGAAAAACAAGAGAGCGCCTGGGAGACAAAGGCCTCAATGGGAACAGTAGCCCCTGTGTCCCCTCGCTGCTGACTGCTGCTGCTGGGAGGCTTGTGTCTTCCATTCGGGCCTCAAGTGCTACTCCCACCCTCTCTCAAACACCCCGCCACCCCTCTTCTCCCGCTCTTTTTTCATCCTGTCAAGTGGCTGCAGAGGTGTTGCCGTTTCATTCCCTGACCCCTGACACCCTCCCTCGGAGTCCCATCGCTTCTGAGTGCAGAGGTTGTTTGTCATCTTCATTTGCGGGAGAGTGCTCTTCAGTTGTATCTCTTCAAGGCCCCAAGTGCGAGCCTGACTGGCTGCTCTCAAGTAGAATCGGGCGAGTTAGTGCGACGCTGACAACAGCTTGTGCAGACGGTGTTTGCACTTGTGGCACAGTTCCTTCATCTCTAACAAAGCAGGGCAGAGCAAAGACAAAGGGAAGGTTGCGTTTTTCAACCGGTTTGCTTGGCTTCAAATTGCCCCCTTTTTTTTCCAGATGGGACCAAAACATAGATGGTGAACCAGACGGTCGAATCGTCAGCAGTACTTACGTCGCTCTGCCTCGGGATCTTTCTGGATTTGTTTTTTTCGCAATATCTCGCACCAACCGAGAGCTCTGTGAGATCTTTCCAAATCGCGCGATCGTGTGCAAGCTGCAGCTGGAAATCCTCAGCCTCACACAGCCCAATAAAGATATGCCGCGCTGACACAGCTGTCACGTCCTTCTCTGTGGTTCATTAAGATGTTTTTGGTCCGTGCGCAGCTCCCCAATGCCAGTTCGCACGTGTGTTCTGCGCTGCCTCGATAGAGCGAACGCACCCGAGTTTGTTTAGATCCGGCCCGACCCAATGAAAACCCGTCCTCTGGTACAGAATGTTACTCTCCTCCCCATTAACCTGAATGTGTCTGCACCCATTCCAAGGCTTAAAATATTGGTTAAAGGAAGCCGATGTCTTCCAAAAAAGCAACAAGAAAACACCCAACAAGCGTCAGTATGAAGTTCAAGTCCTCCTCACGCGTGCTTGATCTTGTTCTGGACTGCCATCAGAGTGTAGCGCGCTGGTCCGGGTTTAAGGTTATCAGGTCAGTCTTATCGAGGCCTCTCTTTGAAGCGAGCACTGGCTCTTGTTCCCCCCCTGATATGTGCTGTATGTGGGCTCTGAGCGGGCAGGCGTCCAGGACGGGTGACAGATGGAATCATTTCAGGTAGTTCTCGGAAGCACCGACTAATATATGGCTGCAGTGTGCCAGAAATGCTTTTAGATTTGACACGACGCCCAAAGAATGCAAAAACCTCTCGGTTTGAATGTCATCGTGTAGGAAAAAGGTTCCATAAATTGTGGATTTTTTTTTAATGAGTCAAGCATAATCCAGGGTTTATTTATCTCATACACTCCATAATCTTGCCGACAGATTAAAGAAACAGAACGAGTCCTATGAGGACGAATGATTGGTGTTTGAAGGGGGTCCGACTTGTTTTTGCTGCAGAGATTTTAAAGGTTAGAGGGAGATGATCCGGTGGGGTTTTTACGAGCAGAAGAAAAAGAAATACAACCGCACCGACTGAACTTTGGACCCTCCCCGACTTTGCGCCCAACCTTTGTTCGTGCTTTTCGACCTTTCACCTCCGGGCTAACCCAGGAAATTGCCCCCCTACCTCCCCCTTCTGACAGCAAGTCAGCAAAACGTCTCTTCCGACGTTTGGTGAAAGCGCCGTAATGGGAGCACAATGGTGAGTCCCAGCCCCCCCCCCCCCCCCCACTGAAATCACACGGTGTCAACAGTAGGACATCACAGCCGGTGGATTTTGGGCCGGAGACATAAAGGAATGACGATAAGGCGGCTGGTAACCATTAGGCTATTTGAAACTCGGGCCCATACCCTTCAAAGAATCCAGAGAACACACACACACACACATTTCCATCTTGGTTTCCGACACATTTTTTCCTTCTTCTCTTTCTTGGTGACCACAGTGGATTGGCATGGCAGACTTTGCAGAGGGACTCTATCCTCCACCCCCCACCCCCACCCCCCCTTCTTTCTCCCCTCTCCATCTAATACTGGCTTCTTTTGAAGTGTGGATTTTCTGGAGAAGTGCTCCGCAGCCCCTCCCCGCCACCCCACACCCAAATCTGTCTATTGATGTATCAGGGCCCCCAGCTCTCATCTGGGAGGGTGAGGGGGGGATATGGTCCCTCGATTTCGGGTCGTGAGCTCTTTATCGTAATTTACTGTATCAGGGAGTGCTTCTCTCCTGGTATGCGGGGATTGAAAGGAATGGTCATGTGCTGAACTGATTAAGAAGTTGGTGGTGACCCGAGGTTAAACCCCTCGGAGTGGAAGGGGCGGGGGGGAGGCGGAGGGCCTGGAAACACAAAGGGAGTCGGAGCGGGGCGTGGTGGGTGGATGGATGGATGGAGGTGGTAAAGTGGGTCACACGAAAGGTGGAAAAAAAAACTACATCCCGGTCCCGACTGTCCCACTCGAGAAGAAGTGAGACTTTGCAGAAACCGGGGTCAAGGACTCAACTGGAGGAGGCCTCTCCCGCCCCTTTGAGAGCTTGAGCGAGCGCCATTAAAAGTAACCTTTCTATTGTCAGTCTGACTTGTTTTGTTAAGAGACACTTTTTTTTTCTTTTTTTTTTTGCTTATCGCCCTCCATTAACTTGAGATTACCTCACTCCTGCCGCCACCCCCCCCCCTCTCTCTCTCTTTACCCTCACTTCTTCTCATGATTCAAGGCACCAACCAGACTGTTTTTGTAGCTGGCTTGTCTCTTTCGGAGGGACTGGAGTAAACTGAATGGTGACAGGTTTGCCTGCCAGGCGAGTTGTGTGGCGCAGTGTCTGTATTGAGTCTAGGCTTGAGTTTTTAACCCCCCACCCCCCACCCCACCCCATCCCAGCCACTCTCCCCTCCTCTGCTGTTTGATGAGAATCAGACAGATTTAGCCGAGGTTTGAGCAAGCGCAGGGAGGGTGGGGGGGGGTGGCCGGCCGGCTCACCGCTGCTGCTGCTGCTGCTGCCATGCTAATAGTGGCACGGCCTGGGACCGCTGAGATTACGTGCTACCAGGCTGAGATGTCACAAGCCCCCCGGGGGGGGGGAGGGGGCAGCTTTTGTTGCCTTCAAAGAGACGCCTGGTCAGTCTTTTTCCACCGCGAGTTATCGCAGCGAGTCAGAAGGGGGGGAGGCAGAAACGGAGGAAAAGAGTCATGAACTATGACATATCTGATCAGACCAGAAAAAAAACTCCCCTCTCTTTTTTATTTTTTTTTCCCCGTCCAGTTTTACAGCCGGTGGACTGTCCCACCGACGCGTCCCGCAGGACGTCCGCTTCCTCCCTTCGACAATTAATCGAGGGCTTGATGTCCTTCCTGGCAGTGAAAGTCACAGTAAAAAAAGAAACCACTGACCCGTTTGGATGGCTAACTTAACCCAGCTGAGCAACGCTGGCAGCGTCCCCCTCAGACGTAGCAGCATATAGAGTGTCATTTGGGAGAAAATAAAGTTGTGGTCAGGGCCTCTTTTTCTCGGAGACTTAAGTCGTCGGAACGGGAGGAGGATCGGAAACGTTTTGTCTCCCCGGGTCCGTTTTCATAATGCGTGTGATCCGGCAGCGTGACAGTCGCCTTATCAAACCTTCAACAATCCCCACCCCCACCCCCCTCCACCAACAGAAGTGAAGATGTCTCAATGCTGTCTTTGTGGAACCAATCTGTCAGTCAGTGCCGCGTGAAAACCATGCAAAATCGAGCTAAGTGGAATTAATGAGCGAATTTTGCCCCGGAGACCTGAGCTGCCTCCGTCTTTGTTTGTTAAAAGTGAGTGTTTTCACTGCTTTTTTTCTTTTTCGGTTCCCTGGCATGGGGTTTGCCAGGATCTCTTGGGTCCAACAGGTAATTCCCAGGCATTTCCCCTTGTGTGTGTGCGGGGGGGGGGGCGATAAAAAAGGCCTTGCGTTCAACCATTCTACCCATCCATGTATGCTAAAGTCATCAACCGTTTGGTTAAAAAAAAAAGAAAAGGAGGGGAAAAAAATGACCTGGATGTGTGCTGGAGTGTCGTTAACACTCATTACCTCATTGAGCAAAGATGTGTCCCGTTCTGGGAGTTTCTTTATTTGAAAGGAGACAATTAAAGAAAAGAAAAGAAAAATACGCTTCTCATCCGGATGGTCCACTTCCTTTCCACATTAGTTATAAATTCAGCTTTTAGCAACGAGTATCATGTTTACTCGAAGTAAATGTGAGCGCGGTGAATGTAAGCTTTTTTGATTCAGCTCTGTCACCACCGAGTAAACGGCACTGATTCATGATTGTAGACAAAAGATGACAAAACGACCTTTTCTTTCAGTTACACTTTGCCATTAATTTCAGTTATCTTCTCTTAACTTGTGTTTGAGTAAAGCTCTGATAGTTTCTGTTGCAGTAAAAGTCTCGTGAGAAGAACACACTCCTTCCTCCATGCTCTGCATTTAGAGGAGAGAAAAAAAAACCCTGCATGTGAATGAACCTCGTTGGCTGTCGCTGCGACGTCTGCTTTGATTATTGCCTTTTTTTGATCGATTATTCAACTAATTTTAGTATCTCTTCAAGGCCCCGGTGTCGTATTCTGCATTCTGCGCGGGACACATGACGATGGATGGATTTTTGATGAATGTGCGCAGCCACTTGTGTGTGCATGTGCGTGAGGTTGGTGTGCCGCTTTGTGGCTCTTAGTGGGGATCCTCCTGGGCCCCGGTGGGAAAGCGATAAAAGCCTTGTGTGACACTGAATCGCAGGCCTTTAGAGGATTTCCACGCCGCTGAAAAGCAACTGTGATAATTCGGGGGACAATCCTACCCCGGTGGTCTTCCCACTGGCATCCCCTTAATAACTATATTAGCAATTAAGAGGCGAGGTCCGGGGCCGCAGTCGGAGCCCCAGAGCCGCCCCGGCAAATTGTCCCCCTCTCGCCTCATCTCGGCTGACTGCGGCCGGGCTTAATGGGCTGCGAGGAGACATCATCCATGCGCTCTTTAACCGTCATTAATTATGGTCTCACCATAATAGATAACAGACTCGAGATAATGTCGCCTGCCGATAAAAAAGAAAAAAAAAAAAAGACGCCATAAACGCGGTGTTTATTTTCAGCCGTCGTCTCTCGACAGCCGCGCGGGGAAACGAATGAGCCGGCGGAGGAACAGCTGAGAGCCGGTGAAATTTCCAAGTTTGAGGTCACAGATACGAGAATTTCACCCCCCCCCCCCTCCATGTCAACACCTTGAGGCACGGCGAGTGATGCGGGGGCCCAGGCGGGCTCTCCTGAGGGATCCTGGGTAACATTCTTCCAGACAGGCATTAGCACAATGTAATTTTGGCTAATTCACCCAGAGGATAACCCCGGCTTTCGTCCCATAATCACAGCGAGCCTCACATGCGCTGGGTTTTTTTTTTTCTTCTTCTCGGGGATGCATTACGAACCTCTCCTCGCAGCCACGGTGATCTGTCAGCTTACCTCCTTATGAAGTCCCTTCCCCCGGGGGGGTCCGTAGCGTGTTTGCACAGAGCTGTTGTAGGATGAAACCCACATGTACAACATATTACTGGCCCGTATCATTGTACCGTGCATTCACGACATACTCAGTGAGGGTCAGGCTAAAAAATGATGCAATCTCTCCTCACAAATCCACTTCATGTGTCATGTATTAGCGCATCGCGATCTCCCATTGCTCCATTATTGCGTTTCATTTAACTTTTATTTAATATTCAATGGTTCAAGCAGCCAAAAAGTTGATCATTCTGTTATGGAACAGAGCAAACTTTGCTTCAGCATCTTTTTGTGTCCTTGTGTTTGGGACCATTTTTGGATGTTGGGCCCCATAACTGTCATTTACCTGCAGCATTTAATCAATCAGACACAGAAAGTGGTCGTGTGAGCAGTGTGAAACCTCCGAAAAATTAGCTTTTCTGTGAAAAGGAAGCTAACTCGGTTCCTCTCACTTCATTGTCAGACACTAATGCCAAAACTCGACAATGGACCCCAGTCTAAACGTGCAATATTCCTCCCTTTGAGCCATGTTTTCCTCACAAACACTCAATAAGATGTGGGCTCTCCTCGGCACTTCTCAGCTACAGTGTATTTTTAAGGCTTATCTTGCAAATACTTATCAATCAGCCCTGGTGTATTCAGGATTTCACGAGAAAAACAGCAAACAAAACATCCTGAATTCACATGACATCTTTTCTCCTTTTTTTTTCCTTCAACCTTTTCCAAAACTCCTAATCTTGAGAATGAGAAAGTCGACTCAAACTTGAGTGTGTATGTCTGTCTTTTTTTGTTATATTTTCTCTGATACCGACGCCTGCTTCTCTGTTTATCTGGAAGAAAAATGGTTATAGCTCCATCTCACTGTCCCGACTTCCCTGGCAGTGCCAGAAAACCTACAAACTTGAGCGCTGGTGGAGGCTGATAAGTGTCTCTATCTGTGAAGAACTGTCTAAAACAGAGCCTGTTGCAGTTTTTTTTCACAGACAGTAAATTTCCTCTGGGCAGAGTTCTGGTTGCGCCAACGCTCCTGAAGGAGAAAACACCCCTGTGAATCATTTTGCCCGCAAAAGAAAAAAAGAAATAACATAACAAAACGCGCCGCGAAAGTTTAGATGACTCCGTCTGGAAGAAGTCTTGCCTTTTTTTTTCCCTCCATTTTTTTCTGCCACCTCCGTTCACTTCCTCGTCTCCCAACGTCTCGCGGTCGGCGAACGTTAAGAAGTTATGGATGAGCATACTGATTCCTCTGATGAGCGACCCCCCCCCCCTACCACCACCCACCCCCCTGCCTGCTGCCCCGCCCCCATCCTTCCCCCACACTGCCACCAACACCACCCCTCCGTCTCTCTCCTTCTGTCTTAATAGGAAACAGGGGAGATTCATCCCTCCAATCCGACGTCCACCCCCGGAGGCCCATGATTGGGGATGTGTGTATGGTTGGGTGGTGGTGGGGGGGGAAGGGGGTGGGGGGAGAAACCAGGGATGACAAATAAAGGCTGAACCCTTGAATGGCGAGGTTCTGCTTCCCGTGGCTCTGTTTGCAGCGCGGACCCCGGAGGCCGTAGCCCCTCCGCCCGGGGGGTTGTCAGTTACTGATGGCACTGTTGTTGGTTCCAGTGTGAAGGGGGCCGAAGAAGCCCCACCACAATCCCGCTTGTTAAATAGCATGAATTAATGAAGTGGCAGAGCTGGGAACTTCCTACCCCTGAGCAACTTGGGGAGGAAAGAAGAAGAAGAAGAAAAAAAAAGAGGGCCACTTCCTTAGCATTTCTATGGGCCCCCAACTTCTTTTCATCCTGTCGGCGTTTTTTTTTTCACCCTAGCACCCCCCCCCTCCTTCTACTTTTTCTCCCCTCCACCCTCCAAAACTTTTTTTTTTGAAGTCCTTTTAATCCTCAGGATTTATGCCGGGTTGGGAACAGCAACTGATAAGCAGCCTCAATAAGCAAAAAAAAAAGAAAAAAGATGGCTTCTGCAGAGTCGCGTATGTAAATGTGAGTGTGAACAGTGGTCATGGCTCACGGCACGGAAAGTTGAGATGAAAGAAAGTTGCAGATGTGGATGTTTGTGTTTCGGTTCCTCTTCTTTTTTGGGGGGGGGCACCGTCTCTGGAATACATCCTGCAAACTCTCTCTCTCTTTTTTCTTCTTCTTCTTCTTCTTCTTTTTCTGTCTCGAAGCTCAATTTTGCAGCTCCGACTTTGTCTCGTCTCAACCCGACTAAGCCTCCTCAAACATCCCTTCATAAAGACTCCGCCGGGAATGCCTCGGCGATGGGACGGCATTCCCATGGTGCAGCAGTCGCCATTTTTATAGCTGTCCCGCCTGCCCTAATATACGTTATTTATTTTTTTGAAAAAAAAGTCCCAGATTTAGTTGCTGCTTTATTGGATTTGTGGGACTTAACGGTGTCAGTCTTCCGCACGCTTGATTTACACGTCGGTAAAGGCCCTCGAACACTTTTATAGAGGTGAAAACTGCCCCGCGCCATGCTGATGGATGGCGGCAGTACAGTGCCTCCAGTGTTGCACGTGACCACGGGGGGCGTCCTTTTAAAAATACCCCTTCCATTGTAAACTCACAACAATATTTATCAACAGTAAAATGACCCCCCCCCTCCTCCCTTCCCCCTCCCTTATGAAAAATCTCCCCCCTGAAAAAGAAATTGATTGTCCTTGAGGTGAGCGTCTGGCTTTTTCCAAGCAAACACTGTTCCCAACAGTGCAGAGAGACTCATACTTGTTGATTTAACGCGCACTTAAAAGTTCACACGTAACGAATGTCAGATTGCTTTTTTCGAAGACGACGCACGGTGAACCCAAACATGCTATCACGCCGACGCTCCCCCCGTCCCCGTCCCCGTCCCCCCCCCTCCCTCCTCCGTTATTTCGAGTCGATTTTATGGAGACGGATTGGCCTTGGAGTCCGGAGCTGCGCCCCGGACCTGGCTCGTCTCAAAAAAACAAAAAAAAAAAAAGAGTCCTCCGCCGCCGCCGCCGTCCCTGCAGTGAATCACTCGGGCCGAAGCCGACGCCGCTTTCTTGCAGATAACGCGGCTCGCTTTGAGGTGAAGTCTGGTCGGCCGCCAGTTCCCCCCTTTTAATGGGAGCGTGTTTATACTCGGGGAGTTTTTTATCTGCCGCGAAGGGCCCTGCGCCGTGCAAAGGCTGGAATTCTGATACCGAGGCACACATCACGTAAAAAAAATGGGGAAAGAAAAGGAATAATCGCTCAAGGTGGGTGGAAAAGGCAGCAGGATGCCCTCACATGTGGAGAAAAAAATAAGAGAAGGGAGGGGGGGGGGCTTCGATTGCATTTCATCTTTGTGCCAGACATTCATCGTGGGTCCAAGGGGGGGGGGGGGGGGGTGCAAACATGGCCGCCCCCCCCCCCCCCCCCCCCCCCCCCCCCCCCCCCCCCCCCCCCGCAAACAGGGCCTCCGAGCCCCCTCGGTTGATTTGCACATTTCAGGGGCAAAAACAGTCTAAAGACGCCGATCCCGAGCTTTGATAGGGAGGGGGTGAGCGCTTGCATGGCGACTTCTGCAGGCAGAGTAACTGATGTAGACGCTTCCATGTCTGGCTGCGACAATTTTGCAGGCGGCTATTAAACGCACTTATTACAGTGCGATTATGTCTGGCTGTGTTGCACAGTTACAGTTCACTCATTGAAGATCATTTCAAGCATATCAAATCTATTTTTGGGCGGGCTGAAAAGCTTCCATAGTTTGCAGAAAAGAAAAACTAAAAAGCCAAACGACTCCCTTGCAGGAGCATAATGCAAGTTTTGCCAAAATTTTGGACGTGAGTCACTGAAGTTACTGAGTGAAATAGGCAAATTTAGTTTGGCAACAGTGGCGCAGGAAAACAGTCATGAGTGCTGTTCCCTCGACTGCGCCGCTGCAGCTTTTAGTGAGTCCACCCTGCTGGGAAGCTTCGGTTTCGCTCTTAAAGTTTACTAAACACCTTTCCCAAGTTGGGACTTTAGCAACGTGTAAACAGGAAAGATTTGACGTGATTGGACATTAAAACGGGGAACTGGAGCTTTCGTATTTACGGCTTTCGCATCAGGAGGTCCGACACCTTCCAAATAAACCAGGATTTAGACTCCTGATTCACAGTAAATGTCAAAATAACATGGATAAATGTGTATATATACATTTATAGTGTGAAGATATTCAACTGAGTGAACAAAAGTTTGCTTTGTGATGATTTGCATGTGTTAAACATGTATATCTGTGTCATACAAGCCTTTTTAATGAAGCTCGGTGAGCAGAAATCCGCTTCCAGTTGCTTCTCACTGTGACACAAA
>JAUESF010000047.1:17310662-17322597 GCA_032274765.1 Malacoctenus tetranemus
GGCCTCTTCTGACACGGTTTTTAATCACAACGCGAGAGCTGGAGCGTTCCAAGCGTCTCGTGCTCGAGCGTGAACCGACTTTTGGGCAAATGTCATCAAGATGGAAATAAACAGGCCGGCCCCTGCGAAGGCGGGAGAGGGTTTGGAAAACTGATTACAGGCCTCCCGATTTCTTGCCCGCACTGGCTCCGAAAAAAAAAAAAGGAAAAAATCTACATATTTACTGTATAGTCTTTCAGAAATAGATGAGTCCAAACAAAAAAAAGAAAGAGAGCGAGAGAGAGAAAGAGAGCGTCGGACAGAAAATAGCATCACTTGTCTTGGATGGCCAGCTCCAGGGCGTTTGCCAGGAACAACATCGAGGGGAGTCTGCTGCAGCGAGGAGTGCACTCCCTCTTGGATAGATTACATTTACAACCTTTCCTGAACTCTGTCCAACATGAAAGAAGAAAAAAGAAACAAAATGAGCCGCAGTCCGCCTCCTGCGAGCCGTGGCAGCTCGGTGCAAACACCCTCCCCCTTATCTCCAATTCCGAGAGTATCTCTTAAAAGCAGATTTAAACACATTTAAAGTGTTCTGGGTGAAGATCTCCTCTGAGCATACACTTTACCCTTCTCTTGGTTTTGACTTATAGAGAATAAACGTCATCTGTTAATCTCTGTTTGTTTTTGGAGGACGTGCGTGCGCGAAAACGCCGGTGTGTGTGTGTGAGCGAAAGGTGAGATAACGCAGAATACGTCAGCCCGAGCTCAGATTAGCCGCAGACCATGTTGAATGATTCACTTGCGGGTTATCTTAATTCCGTGTGATAAGACGGACGCTTCTCAGACTCCCACCCTCTCGCTGGCCCTCCATCATCTCCGCGTCGGACCTGCAACCTGCAAGTCGTCCGCCTGGTTGTAAATCGATGGCAGGGAAGGAAAAAAAACAAAAAAAAAACACGAGAGAATTTGCCGTTTATGTACGTAATTTTGCACCGGGAAACAGTAACCCGACCTGCTCAATCAGTTCCATTTTTCCAGATTGAGCCTGAAAGCGCTCAGAGCGCACCGAGCCAGCGCTGCCATCACATTTGGGTTTGATTGCCTCGCAAAAGCGCTGCCGTGGCCTCGGATGGCTCGCAGTCAACGCTTCAGCCAGTGATCTATTCTCCAAAGACAAATGGCAAAACTGTAACACCACTTATTTTCTTAACCCTGGCCAAAGTATAATGAACATCTGCAAAAATTACACATCTTAATAAGATTTTCCAAACAGCCCTCCACAGTTTTCTTTGACGTCAGCTCCCCTTTTTACCGCTTTTTTCTCTTCCTTTTTCACCGTTTTTTACCCTCAAAGTCACATTGTAGCCTTAAAGAAACTCTCCCAGGCGCTCCCAGCTCGCAGTGACAGACACCATTCATTAGTGTCCCATATTTGTCCATGCTGCTCTGCCTTCTCCAAACAAAAGGGGAATGAAGCAAACACCCAGGAGTGTCTAATGGCCTCTCCAGCTGTTGATGCGCTAATTGCGAAGGCCTCCTGAGCGTATCCGTCTTCTGAGGCCGTGATGGATTCTTCGAGGAACGGTTGCAAGACGCGAGCTGGTGGCGTCGCGGACGACGCACGCAGAGTTTGGTTAAGCATACATCACTCCCCCCGTTTTTTTTTGATAGATCGTTTCCTTTCCCAAACACAGCTGTCTCGTCGAATCGGGGGTCCTTTCTTTCACCCCCCCGTCCCGGGGAGAAAAAAAAAGAAAGAAAGAAAGACTTTGTGGATAAATGTTAGTGTCCATCCCCACCTGAAATCACTCAGAGGTGCTGCATGGGATACAGTGTGGGAAGCATTAACCATGTCCGCCTCAGGAGCACCATTCGACTGTCTGCAACTGTAAATTATCAAAACGGCAGTTGCATCTGTTGACATGCTTCAAAACCTCAAAATAACTCACTGAGAGTAATAAGGGAGGGAAAAGAATGAAAATGTCAGTGGGAAGTTTGCTTTTCTGAGCGATTGCAGGTCGTTTTTAAAGGCTTCTCCTCCTCAGACTCTGTCGCATGCAGCGCCAGTATACGAGGGCCTTGCGTGTACTTTTTTAGTTCCGCCCTAATGTCGTTAGGACCTCCAGGACCAGGTGGGACATTTCGCACGCTTCCCCTCTGAGAAGCCGAAAGGCAACACGATTTTTCAATTACCTCCCCCGTGCCCCCTCTCCGATGATTCACAACGCACTTCATTAGTCACGGGGTTTCTCGCGTCCTCCGGTCGCGCTCACGTCACACGGCTCCGCGCAGACACCAACGTGCAAAACGTCACTCTGGGTCTTAATAAACACTGGATTTATCCAAATACTTTAATTCCCCCGAGAGCGATTGATCTCCTGTGGTATGCAATGAGAGCCGCAGAACGTAAAGGTCAGCGTTGGGCGGCGTTTGTCATCGTGAGGGAGGATAAGACGAAGCACGAGACTTTTGAAAACCAGGTGAGGTGCAGGAGATACTCTTAATTATGGAGTTGCAATAGGCAAGAGTTACAGCCGTCGTTTATCCATCAACACTGGCATTGGTTCACTCAAAACAGACCCAAAGATGCATATTTGCTGCAACAAATTGAGGCAGAAACCTGAACAGCAAACCATAAAACCACCCCCAACAGCAAGTCTTCTAGGAAATCTAATGAGGGTGTTTGGAGCGATACAGTTCAGGATGCTAACTGAAGAGTGAACTTGCTGAACCTGATTTGCGTTGCCTGGTGTCTTATTGAGCTTTTTTTTATCATCAGTCTGATAACACAAGTGTTACCTGAGAGAAACAGCCCAAACTAAACTAAACTCAAGTGACGTGTTCTTTTTCCATTCGCCTCCAATCTTGGGAAATGCTTCATATCAAACCTTAAGTTATGATTGCAGAGTGTCATTTTCTTCGGGCGACTTTATCTCGACGTAAAAAATGTCCGTATAGAGTGAGGGTGTTTTTCTTCGGTATATTTAGTCCAAGCCTTTCCTGTTTAAGCCGACTCCAGCTGGGTCCATACGTCCCGAGTTTTTGTATACTTTCACACACTTCAGACTGGAGGTATGGGGTGAACTCGGCGTGATCCTGACCAAATGGCCCCGCCGTTTCATTGATATGATCAAGACAAAATGACACAATCTCGCAACTTTCCCTGAGAGAGGGAGACCGTTACCGGAGCAACCACGCTGGAATTTCGCCCCGTCGCCGCCGCGTTCACGGCCCCGCCATTCACTTAGTGAGACGGGAGGAGGAGGAGGAGGAGGGGGGGGGGCTGAAAGAGATGGAGATAAACCTGCGAGTTTGCACGAGAAGGTGGCTGAGTGAGAAGTGGTGTGTGTGCGTGTCGGTGCGCAGACGGGAGATAAGAGAGGAGGGCGAGTTAGACACAGTGTTTCGGCAATGAAACCGATAGGCGTGCCAGCCGCATCTGCTAATGCCATCAAATGGCCCCGGCGCTGCTCGCCTCTTCACGGCTCTCCTGTTAAAATCCCCTCCGAGGGTCAGTCCAGCCGATCGTCTTGCCGCTCCAACCCCGTCCCTTCTCGGAAAGCGAACCGACGGTCGTCGGGTGTGAGATTATGTCCAAATCTTCCCACGGTGCCAACCAAACAATTTCCTCCAGACTGTCGGGTGTTTGTTTCACGTGAGCGTGTTTGGTTTGCCGAGTAATGAGCCTGATCTTTCTCGAGGTGCCCCAGCAGGCCGCCGAGTGCTTTTGACAATTCCCTTCCCCCGTCTGGCTGACCCTAATCTGGATTAGTTGATTTTCTTTCCTCGGATTAACAGCTTGGGGTTCAATTAAACATCACGCAGCCCAATGGGCTTGAATCATGGCTTTATGGAGTTCTGCAGGGGAGCTTGAGGCGCAACTGAAGTAAAAAAAAAAGAAGAAGCTGGGAGCTCGGCCCCTTTCCTCCGTGGGAATCCACACCTCTTCTCTCCAGCCAAACCATCTGGCTAACCAAGGCTTTGGAGCCACCATGCTATGTGAAGGCGTTTCCTCGACGATGTGGGGACATATAGAGCGCCGCAGTCACTGAAGGCGGACAAAGACTCCCTCTCAGTGTGAGGTGTTAACTATGAAAACATCCCAGGACAAAGATTTTTGCTTGAGTTAATGCTGAGATAGTCGCGCACACCACAGCAGAAGGTACCACTCAAGATCTGCTTCCAGCAAAGAACAGAGCTCAGCGGGAACTTTGTCTTCTAGTTTTGTTTTTAGAAAGTTTAAAAAAGCTCGCCAGCTTCAAAATAGCCATTTTAGCCAGCAGCTATGGAAGGTTATGGAGGTAATTAGCTTGTTTTTGTTCCTGTACCACAGATCACTGACAAATTGGCCCCAAAATGCCTTCAGATATTCTGTGACTCTCTTTCTGCTGCTACTGTAGTTCTATTGTTTTGCATACTTTTTTTTAACTTTGCTGACAGTGCATGAAAATAACCTTATTTAGGGTCCTTCAGTTAATGTTTTAAGGCTCGGTAGCACTTTTCTACATACATTTTGCTGGAGCCGAGCTGAGCTCACAATCAGTGAAGGCAGGTTGCACTGTGGAGACGACAGCAGTCAATCACAAACACAGAGACAGACCAATTCACACATGTGGACAATTGAGAGTCACCAACTGACCATGTTTGCATCATTTTGGACTGGGAGAGGAAGCCCTAAAACCTGAAGGAAACCCACACATGCACAGGGAGAACATGCAACTCAGCACAGTCAGGATCCACTCGCTGTGAGGAGCGAGTACAAACGACTAGATGTACACCTCGGCCCTCATACATAGTGGAGAAACCAAGCAAAGAAATAAACACATAGATGATTTAAAGCCAAATTTTCAACCAGTCGCGTTTCCATTATCTACGCTCTAGCAACTTGGGCCACAATAAAGCCCCTGTTTTGGGCTGCCTGCAGAGAGGGACTGGAGTGAAACACCTCTTCAATAACTACCATAAGGTGCCCTTGAGAAAAGGCACTTAGCCGCTTGTTCAAGTCCTCGACCATTAAAAAGGAGAAGAAAAAGGAAAAGGCCTCCAGGTTGCCAGCAAGTCGACGGCCGCGTGAGCGCGCGGATGAATGGGAAGCAGACGGTTCGACTGTCCACTCAGCAAAAAATAAAAACAAACAAAAAAACCTCCCCGGCCACAAAGACGATCATTCAATGGTCCACTGATGAACCGAGCCTCACGTCAGATGGAAATTATATGGCCCCCCCCAATTAGAAAATAAACCTCTCGCTGTGTGACAGTCTGCCGCGCTGCCTTCCACTGGAACCATGCAATAGCATTTATTTTCCTTCGCCCCTCGGGCTATTGTGTTTGAACGAAACGGGACGTTCGACGGAGGCCCCCCCCCGGGGAGAGGTGGGGGGGCAGGATTGACTTGAAACCCGAGCTACATGTCCGAGGAATCTCTTAACGAAAGGGGAGCTCTCGCGTGCGGTGGAAAAATAGCAGGCGGAATTAAGACCGAGCAACGGGAACGGCACGGGCGACGCGCATGTGGGGATAACAGATGGATCAGACTGAGTGAAAGCTGAGCGAGAGAGCACCGAGCTGGGCTGATCATGTGTCTAGAAGGTAGAAGACATTTGGAACATGGGATCTATACTGTTTATAGAACTGATTGGGGGTTTTTCTCATTTTTGAGGTTTTTTTTGAAGATTCTTGATTCAATTTTGCAAAGTGTTTGGAAGTTGTATGAAAAAATGAACTTCTCCTGAGCCATAAAGTGAAATAAAGTAATCAAGTGTCACAATTGAAGGTCAAGGTAGAAGGAATGACTTCCTCACTGTGGTCTGTTTCCTGCTCAAACGGGATTCGACACAATAGAGGACAAATCCCTCGTGTAAGAATAAACCAGTCGGAATTACGGAAAGCAGGAGGATTGTTTGCAGAAATGTGACGCTCTTTTGTTTTGTTTTTTCTAATTATGCCCCTCGCTCGGTAAACTGTAAGCGCGCCGACGTCTCCGTCTGGTAACGGATCGTCGGGGAAAAAGACTGAAGTCGTGTCGCAATTTCTGCGAGTCTGGAAGCCGTCGCCCCCCCCCCTCCCCCCCTCCCTCCCTATTTGCCACGCTGGATATTTAGTGCATCAGCTGAGCTTATCGCTGTAACACTTGGCGACACCAGTGCACAAAAAAGCAGCGGGACAGCTGGGGTGGTGATGGTGGTGGTGGGGGGGACTGAAATAAAGTGTGAGAGAAGGAGGGCTAAGGAGGAAGGGGAGAGGTGGGGGGGGGTTAGTGGTTCACGCAAAAAAGAAGAAGAGGTTAAAAGGAGGAGAGAGCGGTGGGAGAAAAAGGAGCAGAGACAAGAGGCCCGACTGACTTTAGGGCCTCACTTCTCTTCTTTTTTTTCTTTTTGCTCGTCTCTCAATCGCTGTGCCCCCGTCCCCGTTTTCCAGCCCCCCCGCCTCCTTTCCCAACCTCTTGTTTTCTCCACTCTGCCCGCTCATGCCAAAGTGGTTGATTTGGTCCCTGCATGCCGACCACAGCTATGGGACGGGGGTTGGTGGTGGGTGGGTGGGTGTATAGGGGGGGTTTGCTGTTCGGATGGATGTAGGTGGAGGTGGTGAGTGCTCCTGTCGTTGACTAGATCATATGTGACACTGTAAGCCCTTTTACCCCGGCGCAGGCCTCCTTAAATCCTCTTCCCTGCTCTGACTGACAGCAGCCAGACGTTGGCCAGCTTAGACATGGGAAGCTTTTCTCTTTTTTTTTTTTTTCTCCTCCTTCATCCCTCGTTGACGCGCGCCCGTCGAACAAGTATTTTGATTTTTTGACATCACCCCGACGAGCTGACGTCTGGTAGTGACGCTGGTTGAGTTTTTTTCCGATCACGCGCTTGTTTATGTCCCCCAAAAAAGTCACAAAAGTACAAAAGTGGCACCGACTGCTTGTGGGTAAATATTGTCTTCGTTGCATCGCTGTCAGCTTGTTAAAACGAAGCCACACGTGAAAAATAAAAACAGGTTTTGATTTCGTAACGTGCTCAGGCTAAAAATCTTGCCCCCCCCCCCACTCTTGTGGGTTTGGCCTTCTCCAAAGTTGCTCAGTCTAAACATTTCTCGTAAAGATTCTTGATTGTGAACACAATCCGCCTCGTTCCCGAGACGCGTTGTTTTAAAGTTGTTGTGTAAATGTTGAATTAATATGTCACTTCTTAGAGGGGGTTTGTTTCTGTGTTTGCGCGGGTGTGGAGTGAGCGTTGGATACACTGTGTATCCTGTTTCATCTCCGCACGCTTTGCCCCAGATATTGATAATGACTTTTGATTTCGCCCCGTTGCCGTTGTTGCCAGACTAAACAATTTCCTCGCTGGTAAACAGCAACTTTTCCTCTGGACTTTGACCGTTTTAAGGAGCCCTTTGTTTGAGTGATTGCTGGTTTCACTTGCCGCGTCTAAAAAGGAAAAGGACGGCTTTATTCTTTTGTTGTCTGACTTTTTTTTCTGTTTTTTTTCCCCAGTCAAATTCCTAAATACCCACAACTCTTGTTGTCTGGATGGTTTGTCTGCTTTTTTTTTGGGGGGGGGGGGGGGTTAAAGTCTGGGAGATTTATTTGAACCAACAAGTGATAGAAATCAAGAACAGAAGTCATCTGCTCCCTCTTTTCTTTCCCGCCTGCCCCGCAAAATACCGAGCCTGTAGGGAAAGGTCAACTAACAAATGACACCCTTGTACTGAACTGGGGGTTTGACCCCGGAGCTCCCACAATGCAACTGCTTCAAGGAATTAATCATCACCTCCTGACCTCACGCGCTGACCCTCTAAACCTCAGGGAAAAAACCCAAAGGTGGCAAAGATGATAGTATAAGCCGAGAGACAGGAGGAGGAGAGTGAGAAGAAGGAGAAGAAAAAGGCGTCTCAGGCTATAAGCGTCTTCCTCTCTCATGGGGTGTCTATGGGGCCCTTTTATGAGTTGACAATTAATAGTCTCTGTAGGTTTCCTGAAAGCACAATTGAGACGAATTGTCTCTCGGCTATTCAGCTGCGTTCAAGCGTGCCGCCGGACAAAAAAAAGGGGGGAAAAAAGCGCCGACCGAAAGAGAAAAAGCGATGGTCGCGAGGGCAAATCACCCATCAGGCTGTTTTTTTGAAACATTTCCTTTTTTGTCTTGCGGACCCACAGGCCCCCTATGGGAAGACCCCCGGTGCACTCCCACACCACCCCAGAAGCAGTGACCATTTCCCAAAGCCAGACATCTGCCCCCCCCCCCTCCAAAAAAAAACTAAGCCGCTTTTTAAAACCAGCCATCTTTCGACGGCTCTTCTCGTTGCGGGCCGTTTCGCCGCGGAGCCGGTGAGAGAAAACAGATCGCGCTGAGGCGGGACGTTTGTTTGTCCGTGCCTGACGTCTGACGGCAGAAGTTATATTCACTCGTTTCTTTTAAGCGGCCGCGGGACGACATGCTATACGTCAGCCGCTTCTGCTGTACGCACGGCGAGGCATTGATGTTCGGGGCCGGGTGGGGGGGCGGGGGGGCGTAAATCAAGAGGAGAGTGCCTCAAATTATGTTAAACTTAAAAGGCATGAGAAGCGAGGCTCACGCTCGGCGGAGAAAGTTCTGGATTGCTTAAAAAAAAAAAACCCAAAGGATGAAACTGGGACTGGCCATGAACGGTGGGGAGATAATGATATGTGCAGGCAACATTGGGAGACGGTTGGATTCTTTCTTTTTTCTCCTACTTGTTGTTGTTTTTTAATCCGTTAATGATGTCTTAGAGGCCCAGGATTCGTCTTTGGCCACAGGATTTCTTCCCATGCTGCTTTTTGTCTCGGAGGCTGAAGTGCATACAAATGGCTTGTTAATTAAGATGGATGGTACTTCTAAAAGACCCATCTTCATGATAATAAGAGAGAGTTAAACATGTGAAGCCCTGTAAGACCTCCTTGTAGCGTGGAGCCACTTATGGAGGTATGTGTGCAACATAAAGGGGGCCAAAGGGTGGGTGGGTGGGTGGGTGGGTGGTTGGGTTGGGGTGGGGGAGGCTTCACCATCACACATGTATGAATGAGCATGTCATAGTCAACCGTGTGATTGGTGCACAGTTTGTATTTTGTATCCATTTGTGTCCGTGTGTGTGAGAGAGAAAGCAGAGGCAGAGCTGTCTCAAGGCCCTTCAGTCCGTCTCCATGAATGGACTCAGCAGGAGGAAACTGTCCCTCATTGTCAAGTTATTTGGCAGGAGTCTTTTTTTTTTTTTTTGAGACGCCACCTCATGTTAAATTCATCAACATATCTGAGTCATTTTTTTTTCTTTCTTTTGCCCCTTTGAATGTCTTCAGATCAGGTTTTTCTTGCCAAGCTGTTTCCTGCTGAAGCTTAAACGACCGCGACAGATGTAGAGTTCGCCAAAGAAAGAAAAAAAAAAGAGCAATACATTTCATGACCAGGAAGCAAATTAGAGGAGGGGGCATTTCTTGGATCAGGAGCGCCGAAGTTTGATTTATGTGTTGCTTTGAAGAGCTTGGTTCAGGTTGGCCACAATGTTATAGCTGCTGTAAACGTGTGTTTGTTGAAGTAAGTCATTTGTTTAGGAAGAAACGATAGCAACAGAGCGTATCCACCCAAAACAGAGGCATCGACCAGCTCAGCTCAACTCGATGCTGTCTGATGCGTTCAAGTCCAGCCTTGATCCATCTGTTCACTTTCTGTTCACATCAAATTGTCTTTGAAAAAAGCATGTGAACCTTTAGCAAACCAATAGTTTGGCAGTTGAGGCAACAATCAATCTATTTACACATTAGTGCTGAAGAAACTCTGCAAGTTAGAGTTTGGTTTCAGAAAAAATAAACAAGTGAGAGCTAAACATTGAGCTGCATCTGTTGAAGATGAGAGAAATATGCTCACTCCGTTTGTTGTCGTGAGTCACGGCGCTCCGTTATCACAGCTGGCTTTAAGTCAAAGTTTAAAGCCGGTAGCAATCAGCGCAGCTCAGCTGAAAAACGACAGCAGGTGAGCTCGCTCCAGTCCCTGTAAAGGTCTGAAGTGTGTCCACCGACACCTCTAAACCCCACAGAGCAGGAACACATCGTCTCGATTGTTTCATCTGGAGAAACACTGCAAGGTAAAAACAACAATTTGTGGTCATCGAGAATTTTTCTCCTGCCTGACAAACGATAGCGCCCGGTGAACGCTTAGACTGCTGCTTGTAACGCCGAGAAACGCCAAGTGAAACCACAAATTGCTGTTTTTACATTGCAGGTTGGATTTCCACTTTATGGTCCATTCAACCGACTGCTCTCTAACTTCAGCTCCGTACGGAGCACTCGCACATCATTGGTGTCTGTGTTACCAAAACTGAAAGGTTAACTTATTACCCACAATGCTCTGCGTTTTGGGTTGGGGTTTTTTTCGCTGCCCCCATGTGGTCATACAATTGCTTCATCACATCATCAGCGTGTAGAGAAGTCTGCTGTTGCAATCCAAACTTCTGTGCGTTGTCCTTAAAAGCGCTACTGTGTTGTTTTTCACCGGATCAGCAGAAGCTTTGGGTGGCAGCCTGGTTTCCTCCTGGAGCAGAGGTCAGCCACAAGTTTGGCTACTGCTCCCACACACACCCCCCACCCCCCACCCCTGTCTATCTCACACATGCACACACACACGCACATACTTATCGACTCAATACCGACCCCCACCCCACTGCTCCCTACGCTAATGTTTTCTGGGGGTTTTCACATAAACAGGGGCTACAGGGGGTGCCTGGGGCCTTTTTACAGAACAATCCAGGTCCTGTTTTGGATTAAAGCCCGGCTCCAACCCAACTCTCATGTAGACTCACTCGCACACAGGCCCCTCATGTACATTCCTGACTTATCTCCCACCTTGACATTTGTCCTAATACTTACAAAAACAGCAAGTTTATATACTTTTTTTCCCTCATGTCAACCTTTATCCAAATAGTTCCATTGATTTTTATTCATATCGAAAAATTGAACATGAGTTCTGTGGTGGAAATGAAAACTGGTGTTTCTATGTGACTTCTAAACACTCTCTCATCATGTGTTTTTAATATCATAAACAAAGTAGCGCAATAATAACTGCAATGGTAATCAGATCTGTTGACCCACTCACAGAATCAGTGGGTCAACACTGTCACGGCTCTCTGATTGTTTAACCCACATCTCTCGGCTACAGAATTAGCATTCTGCGCGTTGGGATGTCGTTGCGAGTGTGACTATTTATAATTAGGTCAAAATCCAAACAGGGATCTTTGCTAATGCGTTTCCTCGTCGCTTCCAGATCTTCGTAAATCTCCTGCATTTGTCACTGGTTGACAGCGACTCTGAAATAGAAGCTGTAACAGGCTTTTAGGCAGCCTCTGCTGAAGTCTTGGAAACCAGCGCTGGCTTGAGGGGAAGAAAAAATGTCTTATAGCCTCTGTGTTTCTCTTTTGTTGTACATTTATCAGTTGAACATCGTGTGATGTTTAGGTCCAATGTTTAGGTCCAGTGGTATATTTCCCCTGTTTTAGATGCATTTTTAATGGCTCCATGCAAGTCACTTCAAGTTTGCATGGGAAAAAGACAATCGTATTAGATTTTGGACATGATCCGAGCATGCTCAGCTCTTTATTCAGGCACATGCAACATTGGAAGGACACCCCATTAAGTAAGCGAGCAGTGAAACCAATACAGGCATTAAAAGTGCAAGTGCTTATGGTGAAGAATGGAGCCTTTCAGTATGGTTAAATTGTTGATGTATTAACCTGTAAACTCCATTTTCAATGTTGTAAGCAGTCCAGGTGGCAGCGACTCCGAACCCATTACACTGTGGGAGAGTTTAAACTAAGGCAACGTGCTATATAACAGCTGTCGGAATAAAGCTGCAGCTTGTATCTCCAATTTAGGGGATTTTTCCCTCTCCTTTTATATCGGTTGAAGGATTACATGCTCATCTACAGGCTGGAAAGGATCCTCACAGATCTTATCGCC
>JAUESF010000047.1:17337657-17350431 GCA_032274765.1 Malacoctenus tetranemus
TGTGTGTGTGTGTGTGTGTGTGTGTGTGTGTGTGTGTGTGTGTGTGTGTGTGTGTGTGTGTGTGTGTGTGTACTGTAAATACACTGCGGAGTGTGGGAAGGTGCCGGCGCTTTCCACATGAATACCCCGTTGAGTTGAATTACGGACGCTCAATTTAAGCTCATTTGAACCTCCAGTTCCGAGGGAGCCGCGTGGATTAGGCCCGATTCCCGAGGTCAGATAGTTTACTGCATCCGACCACTTAGACCCGCTGCCGCTCTGTCATTTCAATAAACGTCTCATCGGCGAGGGGACTTTCCAAAAAAAACCGTCACGGCAACACTATCTTTCAGCTTAGGAAGCGGCTTGCCGGAGTGTTGCTCTTTCGATAGCCATCTGTCAGGAGCGGATTGTCCTCTCGGAGCGACGAGAGAAGCAGCGAGCGATTTTCACGCATACAATTTGTGGAAATGGATGTTGATAATGCATTTAAGGGGGCTAATTTGAACACGTACGGAGGTCAGTCAGAAATACCAGCGTTTGACCTTCACTGTTTGTTATCTCCTGACTTTAAGGTCAGAAATCGAACTCTTCAAACTCACTTGAGACCTGAAAGAATGGTGCTTTTGTCTGTGTCGGTTCATATCTTCTGCTCTGACGCTTTCAGGGAATTAGAGAGGAGATTGTATTGAATTTAGGGAGCTGGGTGGCCTATAAGTTGTTTGATATCTCACCGGCACGATGATTGGTTGCTCTCATAGGTCGAAATGATGGGAAAAGTTGGGTCTACATCACCATTTTCCTCCAAAATATGTTCTTTATGGGTCTTTTTCAGTGCTTTTCTCCCTCTAACAATCTGACTCTGCTGTGTAAGTCACTGTGTAGATTTAAATTTGAATTAAATGTAACACACAACATTTTTTTTGTCTTCGGTGTTTCCTGTTCCTCAGGTCCCAACGCCCAGCTTCTCTACAAGATCGCGTCAGGCGACCCTCAGGGTCATTTCGCCATCACCAAGGAGGGCGTCCTCCAGACCAAGAAGGCCCTGGACCGGGAAACGCAGTCCTTCTACAACCTGGTGGTCACCGTCAACGACCTGGCCCCGCCCCCCATGAGCCGCTTCACCAGCACCGCCCAGGTGTCCATCATCCTGCTGGACGTCAACGACTGCGCGCCCACCTTCACTTCGCAGAAGATGACGTACATCCAGGAGAACACGCCCGTGGACACGGTGGTGTTCACGGCCAAGGCGGCAGACGCCGACAGCGGGCCCAACAGCTACGTGGAGTACTCCCTGAAAGGGCCGTTCGGCAGCAAGTTCAGCATCGCCACCATCGACGGAGACGTGCGGCTGGTGGGCGAGCTCGACAGGGAGGAGCTGTCCAACTACACGCTCACCGTGGTGGCCACGGACAAAGGCGAGCCTCCGCTCTCCTCCACCATGGACGTGACCATGGTCGTGCTGGACGTCAACGACAACACGCCGAGCTTCTCGCAGAACATCTACGACATCGAGATCGAGGAGAGCACGCTGACGGGCACCGACGTCCTCCAGGTGTTCGCCAGCGACGCCGACGAGGGCACCAACGGGCAGATCCGCTTCTCCATCTCCGGCGGCAACGCCAACTCCGACTTCCGCATCGACTCGGTCACGGGCCTGATCTCGGTGGCCAAGCAGCTGGACCGCGAGGCGCGCTCGGCCTACTCGCTGTCCGTGCAGGCGACCGACCGCGGCAGCAGCCCCAGGACCGACCAGGCCACGGTCAACATCGTCCTGCTGGACGTGAACGACTGCGCACCCCTGTTCGAGCTCTCCCCGTACACCGTGAACGTGCAGGAGAACCTGGAGAACCTGCCCAAGAACATCCTCCAGGTCCGTGTAGATTCTTGTCTCTCTCCGTTCGATTGGGAATTAAACAGTCGGGGGCCGGTTAACATTCACAGACAGTCGTGCTTTGAATGGCAGTCCTGAGACCGAGAACGAACTAATGCTCTAACCAAATTTGTAGTAACACTAACTTAATAAGTACAGGTATGCGAGAGGTACCGATGCACCAAACCTCTGAGCACAGTGGTCGTTTTTTTTCTCTGCTAAATGCCTCGATGAATACCTGCCTGGAAAGATAAAGGAATCATTGATGCCGGCAGTTTGCTTTGCTCGATCGCAGCAAAATTGCATGACGAGGCAACAATTGATCCGAGCGCTCTGATTACTGAGCAAACCATATGTAAAAAAAAAAAAATGGAGGAGAAACACTGATTTCCATTGACGGAGCAGTTCCACTTTCGCTGTCTGCTGAGGAAATGAGGGTGCAGCTCCGTGGTGGGAAACCTGACCGAGCCTGACAGCAGGAGAGGGGGGAAGAAATCCCACAATGCTTTTGGGCACACCAGTAAAATCGTTGGGGAAGAAAACTTTTTTCCCAACTGGCAAATAGTTTTCTATTCAGCAACCATGAAATAAAAGTCCCTAATCCCCACTGTGGCCTAGACAAGAAGGGACATTTGTGACTTAGTGGTTCTCTCTCTCTTTTTTTGAGGATGTGTGGGTTTCCTGGGAGGTGCGATTGGACAAAGTGAATCAGAAACGATCCTCCTTCAGTCGTTCTAGTGTCAAAGTTTGGAGGAATTGTCGACAAAAGTTTCTTCCTTGTCCTGAAAACTGAATCAGATGCTCACAAAGTTGCACAGTTTGAAGCGGCACCAAGTACGTTTTGCATTACGCATAAAAAAAGTCACAGAAAACTCCGAGCAGCTCGAACGAAGCGTATTTGTACTGCCGTTCACCCGACTCCCTCTAATTCAGCCCTTGTGTTTATTGCGATCAAACATTTGACCCTCTCTCTCACTCTTGTTTGTTTTGTCCCAGGTCGTTGCCAGAGACGACGACCAAGGCGCCAACGGCCAGCTGAGCTACATGCTCAGCGGTGGGAATGACGAGGGCGCCTTCACTCTGTCGTCCAGCGGTCAGCTCAGCCTGACGCAGACGCTGGACCGGGAGGCGCAGGGGAAGTACGTCCTGCTCGTCACGGCCACCGACTCAGGTACGACCACAGCGTTGGAGTGTCAGCGACGACGGACGGCAGCGTGCGACGTCTTGAAATGTTTGACCAGCTTTCTCGGGTGAAATATGATTTCATGCCAGGCCGGCCGTTTCATGTTTCAGTTCGGTATTGTCCCGAGATTTCTCTCTGTTTCTGTCTGAATTAGTTCCACATCTGTCGCGTTCGAGCTATCGTCCACGATCTGTCGTGTCGTGCGTCCCCGCATGGGCATTGTTGAGTTTCTGCAAAGCGAGGAAACACATTTTGCAACCAGCCTGCAAAAACTGGGCTGCGGAGGAATATTGTCATGAACTAACAGCAATGTCAACAAACAGCATTTTGATTTCATAGTGTGCTCAGAGCTCTCTCTCTCTCTCTTTTTTTTCTCTCTCGTGTGGCACAATAACCTAAACACTCCCGGAGTTTTTAGCTTGCAAAACAGCGGGTGTTTTTTGACCTCTTCCACCGACGTCCCTCCTCGCTTTCGATTGAATAGCATCCTCTGTTTATTTGGATACGGCGGTGGAGCTTGTTATAGCCAGATAAAAGGTTAACTTGTTATTGCACGGAGGCCAGTTAATGTGCAGTTAAAGGAGTACATGCGTATCCCCGTCGCAGCCAAATCACATGGTATCCCCGGCTAAGTATACGTTTCCCCCCCCCGAGGTTGCTGCGGCGCGGCCCCCGTCACGGTCTGAGGGCGGTTCTGTTTCATTCCTCGACCGGCCATGTGACCGTTCATAATGCCGAGTATTTTTGACCGTGCACGGACTCCGGTGAGAATCGGACCTCGGCCGCGAGAGCGTGTTTTCGTTTTTTTTTCAAGAAAAATTGGACGCTCACTTAACAAGGAGGGGATAAAACGCTTTATTGAAACATTTTCATCACTTATTAATCCAGTCATTAAAAAAGCTTTTACAAGAAAACTCTATTTTTTCGATAACGACGTCCAAACCAAGGTGATGCAAGTTTTATTTTTGCACGTTTTATTGCCTCATGTGCTGTTTAGAGGTCTGCGCCTCATAGACAAAGTTTCCCAACCGGCCAACATACTAATTAGGATTCGATCCCTCTTCGTGCTGCTTCACAAGGAGTCTATATTTAGAGGCCTGACAACAATACCAAAATATTTTGACAGGACATTTCAGTACAATGTTGAAGCAAGAGAAAAAAAAAACATAAAAAAAGAAGAGGGATTTCGGCAAAAAAACCCATAATCATCATGCGGGCCAAATTACCCAGCAGCTTTTTTTTTTCTCACATTTTTGAGGCCTGGGCTGAGACTGTGGGGGGAGAGAAATGGTTCTCCCAGGCGCTATCTGGCAGAGGAACTTTGAAGGTGGATGGTGCAGACGTGTCTCCAAGTCTGCTGTGGACCAGAACCCATTCTCAGCCACATACATTCATCCTCACAGTTAAACTCATCCTTCTTTTACCACACTACCGTATTTGACCAGTCCCTCTCCAAAAATACATGGAGGAGAGTGATGAATGACCCACGAGGATTTAAACTGTAAAACCTTCTGATTGGCTGATAGAAGTCAGGCTGAACCTATAGCTGCCTGTCTTGTGATTTCTGATGTTTTTTGAGCACAGAGGAGTCATCGACATATGTGTCTTGTGTGTTTTATAACTTCACACACCTCCTCTACTGAAGGAAGCACAGAGCAATGTCCAGTGTTCTGTGTGTCGCACTACAGCAACTTCTTCTGTTTGCTGCGTTTTTCGGTTACAACAAACTGATTCATCACGGCCTGAGCAGAGCTCCAGGACTCTCTCACCCTCTCCCTCCCCTGTGCTGCTAAATCCCTATAAAAGTGGATGTAAACACGAGTGATGCTTCCCTTTAAAAGTTCCCATTTGGTAAAACTTGTGTGGAATTACCAGCTTTTGTGCCACGAACATGCTCGCCACAAAAGCTGTAGAAAAGGTGTTTTACGAGGCGCCGTGTTGACAGGAAATTTGACACAGGTTATTCTTGGTCCCTCCACACTGCTGCATTTGTTTGTGGGAAGCTGTTTTTTTTTCGGAGTGAACGAGTGAGATAGGCAGAGATATTTTGGGGGTGACGTGGTCCCTCAGTGGTGGTAGTGGTGATGGTGTGCTTGCTTTTGAGCCAACATGTGGCACCAGCTGCAGGCAAAGCAGAGGTGTACATGTCTGGCCTGTGCTGAACAGGTCGGACCTCCACTATTGCTTTGGTTATGTTGATGGCTTTAAAGTGAGGATCTGTGATGATAAGGTAAAGCATTCTCTGGCAGCACAGACTTTGAGGAGAGACTGACAGTATTCACATCAAATGGGAGCTTTAAATTCTCCAATAATGCAAAGGAAACACATGTTCTGTCTGACTTCACATCAGGCACAAAAAGTTGACCGGACCCAACACGTATCAGTGCACCTTTAAAGAAAACAAGCTTCCACTGCTTCTCATTACGATTCAGCTCCACTGAAACTTCTAAATCCCACATTAAATGAACACAAATGACTCAATTAAAGCAGACTCGACTGAGTTAAACTAAAAACAAGTCAGATTTTTTCTGTGTGATGTCCCACGTTTCTTCCCACTCCTTCTTCACCCCTTCACACACGTACGTGTTGGGTGCTTTTGTGTTGTCGTGTCGCCCTCCGCGAGCGTGGGAGTCTGCGTGCGGTGGTGAGAGCGTCCTCGGGGCCACATTGACATGCACGACGTTTGACCACATTTATTAAAGAGGAGGCACAGTAAATCCCTCGGCCCATGCCTATTATGGCGGAAACGGCCGCATAGAAATCCCCGTGGCTTTCACTTCCCCTCCCGGCACATCGCTCCATAGTGCCACGCTGTTTGTATATGGCCTTTTGGCTGGTGGGTGAGGGGAAGGGTTTTTTTTTGCTAAACGAGCGCTTAGCAGATAAAGAATTTTAATGACCGTCCCCTTTTTTTTAAAAGCAGGATCTTTTCTTTCTTCTAATGGCTCCCATGAATCTGGTGTGCAAACCCCATCCAGCTCTGTCGAGCGGCTCCCCTCTCTGACGAGCTGAATACTTGTCAGCCTCCCGGCTGACCTTGAAGAAGTCAGTCGCCGCCATATCAGACAAAAAAACAAGTGAAGCTTCGCACTCATAACACAGAATCTCGATGCGTTCGGGGGTTTTTCTCTAGATCACTGTCCAACTCTCGCTGCAATAAATCTTTTACAGGGTCCCTTCTTTCTTTTTTTGGGGGGGAGGAGATTTCAACCAATCTCGTGGCAACAGAAGTCGAAGCCAAATAAAATATCAGGTTCCTCAAATGAACTTTAACAGAGCAATAACATTCTGGATCGGCTCTTAAAAAAACGTTGCAGTAACAATGTGGTCCTGCAGAGTTATGTTGTTTTTTTTTTTGCTCCCCCTATCGCCTGTTTTCTCTTTTCCACTTTAGTTCAGGCTTCACCAATCACCGGATAAGAGTGTTTTTTTGTAAATTTCTTTGGTCTGCAATGTTGGCTATGACAGTGTGGGTGTTTAAAAAGGCGGTGGCGGTTGGATTATTAGTGCCACAGCCTGGCAAGAACTCACAGTCCTCGAGCCGTTTCTACCTCGCTTTTTCTTTTTCGCCGCATGATTTCGCCCCTAAACGCTCTTCAAATCTCATATTTCACATTTATAACACTCGTGTCTGAACATTATGGGGTTGTGTTATGAGAACGTTGCCTTGCGAGTTTTCCACTTCTCACAATCGCTGTTGGTATCGCTGTGTCACCATAAAACATAAAACGAAAGGTCACTAAAATGCTTTCCGGTAATAAATGGAGGGGGGTGGGGGGGGATAGTCAACAAAACAGCAAATAAATGCACCGCTGCAAAAATAAAACAACAAAAAAAAAAACCAAATCACGTCGTTAAATTTTCACCACGGCCCTAAAATATGAGACAAAAAACTGCAGTTTTTCGTCTGTTGACGTGTTTTTTTTCCCCTTTTCCCACTCGCGAACCGCCAAAGCCGATCTGTGACATGTGGCGAGGAAATTATGCAAAAGCATTCCGACGCGGCACTCCATAAATAACGGGTGAACTGTATAACATTAAAGGTTTAATTTTGATGAATGCCTTTGAGATTGCCGTATTATTAGAAATATTCCCCTCCTCCTCCTCCTCCTCCTCCTTCTCCTCCTTTATGCTGGGTAGCAGCTTTGGAGTGTTCTGCTGAGATATCCCTTTCACTCTGTTGCTTGTTAACTGTGAGAAAACCTCTGTTTACTCTGTTATGTTTGGCAAACTGTGCGGTGGGACGGCTCGCACCCCCGCACTCGGGCTCCACCAGGGCTTTCATGGGTGCTGGACGGAGCTGCATTAAAAGAAGCTTTGTCGCAAAGCAACAGGTTCTCAGAGGCAGAAAAATGTCAATTTCGCCGTGTCGGCGGCCAATTCTCTCCCCCCTCCGACCCCCCCTCCTCTGAGTAATGATGTGTTTTATTTACGCTGTCCCTTAAGAGCACAATCTAGCCGCAGTCCATAAAGCGTAATTAACCGTTTAGCCTTAAGCTTCAGGCTACAGATGGGCTGTCTCATAAATTTACACATTCATTCGTCTTCTCCTAAGTCAACCTGTCCCCGGACTTCCCGCTTTTTTTAATAAACCTCCGCTGTTTGGACATCCCAGGGCCCTGGTCGTCCTCCTGCGCGGAGCTTAGCCCCCGTTCTATTTTTGATAAAACATCAGCCGGTCATATATTGGAGGAAGAGATTATCTCCTGTGCCAGCACAGACACACAAACTTGCTTCTTAGCGCGGCTTAGACTGAGCAACCGAGTGCGACTCGCAGGGCCCTCTTTTTTTTTTCCCAGGAGGTGGGTGCTGCTGTTGCCTTCGAACCAGCGCCCCTCCACCCCCCCACCGTGAGGCTCTCGCAGCGCCCTCACAGCAGCTGTGGCAGTGCCACAAAACAGACCGGCTAATCATTATCAACGCACGTATTTGTACCCCCTCCGGTTCTGAAAGTATGGCCACGGCCACCTTCTTTGAGGTTAATGTGATTTGTCCGGTGGTAATGTACACTAATAAGGCGCTTAGGCCCCAGCCATATGCTTACGCCGAGACAATGCTCTCTGGGCTTGAGAGGCTTACTCGGAGGAAACGGTCTGCGGACGTCTTCGCCCCGGCAGAGGAGGCGACAGATGGCCGGCCGTGTCTCGGGGCACTGAAAGCTTGTTATTTTAGACGCCATTTCTTCAGGGTTATTCTGGGTCCTCCTCTATTTTCTCCGCTTCGCCGTTCCACGCAGGAACTGAGCACCGTTTCCCCGGCTGCCCAGTTTAACAAGCACTTTAAGTTCTTTGGGATTATTGTGAAATATCAAACAGAGGGCTCTGTTTTGATTGTCACCGCCCCAACTGTGTCATTCCCAGATCTGAAGGGGGGGAATGTGCTGCATTTAATTAAATGGTAATAGTGTTTTCTAGATTCAATTAAAGCGGGGAGGAGGGGGGAGGAGGGGGGGGGTCCTCATGCGGGCTCTTCGAGCTCCCCGACGGATTGAGTTGCTTTGTGTGAAATGAGGTGCACTGACGCCAGTGTCTCGCTCCTCCTTTATCCCGCAGTGTAATGGCTGCTTGTAGGATAAAAAAAAAAACAACAGTTATCTGAATACCATCAGTCTGATGTAGTCCCAGGGACAGAACCCTCCGTCTCCGCGCCAGGGTTAGCGCGCCAGTTTAGCTTCCACACCACCTCGGAGCGCCTGGTGGAAAACGCGGCAGCGCGCCGTGTTTTCTTTTGCTGATCGAAGGAGCACGCTTGATTCGGAGTTGAACCTCATTTCCTCGCGCGCCATAATAACTAATATGATTTGGGGATCGGATTCGCTGCGCGCACACACTTAAAGCAAAGAGTGGCAGCTGCTTTGAAAACAATTTCTTAGCCACAGCAAAATTACTGGAGTCAAAGTATGCATGGGATCTTTTTTTTTTTCTTTTTTTTTAACGTTCGACCCGTGGTGATGAGGAGTCCTCGGCGTGAGGTAAATACCAGTGATGCGAGGGTGTAATCACCAGCAGAGCCGCGTCGGCCCCGTGGTGGTTTGCTCTCCTGGTTGGCCCGAGATTAACCTCCCTGAAATAAGATTATGGTGGTGGCGCAAACTTCAGACAGGAGACAAGGTAGTGTCTTGATTGCCTTTATCTGGTTTGGCAAACAAGCAATGAACAAATTAGGTCACTCGGAGGGATTGCGGTTATTAAAATGCAAACAGGCGCATTTCTGACACGACAGACATGAGAAGTAGAGAGGATGCTGCTTTGCTGACTTTAGCCTGCGTTGTGGATTAGTTGCACAGTGACTATCCTATGTACACGTAAGAGGGTGGGGTCGCCAGAGTTCACCGGGGGGGGGGGCCGCAGGCTTTGTCTCCTCCAGCTCTTAGGTGGTCAAAATTAAAGTTCCGCAAAGAAAAACTGTGATTAAACATTTCATAAAATCAGGAGGAGGAGCTGAGTAACTAATCATTGCTTTTATTTTGTAGGTTTCTGTTTTTCGTTTACGTGCTGGGGTTGATGCGTGTGCCATTATTTGGCTTTAATGGGATGTTTTTTGCAAATCCCAGCACACGGTGGGGTCTTCTGCCTTACGCAGACGCTCCCTGGGAGGCACGAAGGGAAAAGGTTGAGAACCACCGCAGTGCCTCAAAACACTCATTGTTTTACTTGAGAAATGACACATTTCAACTTAATCGTACTAGTTTCAACCCTTATTCTTATTAGACTCTCAAAAGTCAACCTAAATAAGTTACTCATATATTGAAGGGATACATTTCTCTTTAAATTTAAACGTTTCAAAAGCACAGTTGAGTGCTGATGCGTTTTTGTGTTAGTTTGCTTTGATAAATGTAGTTAAATGAATGAATTCAATATGTTTCTTTTCCACTGTTCTTATCTTCACACTTCATGTAATTAGATGTGGAGTTGCCATGTTTCCTCCCCCCCTTAATTTTGAAGTTGAAGCTGGAAAAAATATGGTTTACCAAAGTAAAGCCTCAAAAAATTCCAACTTTTAATGTCATTGTGAAGAGTTGAATCCAATAATCTTTCTTTCTTCTCTGTCATCTTTCATGAAAACAACATCAGTGTCGAGCAAAACTATTGTGTGGCTCTGCCTGATAAACGGCGCTCTTGGTTTTGGAAAGAAATGTGGCAGTTCCCAAATATAGTCACCGAGCAGATGAAGGGGTTAAAAGTCTTGCCAGCCCATAAAAGGTGTTGAATGCGCTCTGAGAAATGCTGCAAGAAGAAAAAGAATAAAGGTTATGGTGGGGGTGGGTTGGGGTGTGGTGGGGGGGGGGGAGCAGGATTTGCCAATGGAAAAATAGTTGTCTAACCACAGTGAATGGCAGCCACTGGTAGGCAGCTGACTCCCCGCTGCAACTTTCCAGCAGTTCTCTTTCCACGGTGAGGTGATGTCATGTGTCGTACGGCGGCGAGCCAGCTCCTACCAGATTCAGCCCTATCCCCCACCGTGCGCGAGGTGACACCCCCTCCTCCCCGTCTGAGTCGTTGACCCTGACGCTCTTCCCCCTCGGCTCGGAGATGCTGGCGTTTCTCTCGGCGTGCTCGGAGAGCATTTTTCTCCCATTAGATCACTCGGCTCGTAAAAAAAAAAAGAGAAGAGGTGAGGTTTATTTTGTGCTTAAAGCCTGCTCTGGGATCGCTTCCCTTCCTACTACAGGTATGGCATCCAGAGGGAACTTAAGAGTCGGAAACAGACGACATGCTCAGCTGCGAGTTTGACCTCGTTATTTAGCCGCTGCCGCCGCCGTCGTGCCAATCCGAAAAATGTCTCGCCCTCTTTGTAAGCATCCGAAGCAACTGTCATTTACATACATTTGCATACCTGCCAGGATATAGTGTTCCTCGACTAAATCTGTCAGCCCACGCGATGTAACAAGAGAAAGCTGAACTATTTACACATTGAAGAGGGGGTTTGGTGGGGGGTAACAGCTGCCAAAAGGCAGGGGTGGGGTGGGGTTATGTGATATCGGCGGGCCGCAGGAGGCTAAGAAGGCACGTCCTGCGGCTTCACGGAGGCGCACGATGCGGAGAGAAGCGATACGCCCAGAAAGATGTGAAATCTTTTTTTTCCTGTCTGGGCTCGTGTCTGCTGACAGCGGCGGGGTCAGCGCAGGTTCAGGTTTGCGCAGAGGAGCATCGGGGGACTTTGGAGGCATCACTCAGGTCCACACCAGGGGGGGAGAGGGGGAGAGGGAGGAAGAGGGGATGGGGGAGGTCTTTGCATTGTGCTTACTAAGGATTAGATGGAGCAACAGCGTTCTGTGACTGATGCCTTTGCTGACAGGAGGGTCGGAAGCTGAACCCCCCCCCCACATTGGCACAACACACACATTCACATCGACACTTATTGATGCACGATATAGGAGGAAATAAACCTGTTTGCAGCTCAAGAAATAATCAGATAAGTTTGTGAGAAGGTCACGGCCCAGAGAGGTCACCTGTCTCTCTCTCACACACACACACACACACACACACACACACACATTGAGGAATACAGCCTCTCAACTCTTCACAGTTACAGTTTTTCTACAGACAACACAAGATGTCTTTTATCAGAAAATAGAGTTAACACTTTGTGAACATTTTAATGCTAATTTCAAAGTATGAATCAGTTTGAGCTGTCAAAGATTGTATGACTGCATCAATTATTAACATTGTTAGTTTGAAACATCCTTTCTTTGTTTTTCCGTGCCAGAGCGCAGTTGAATGACCTTTTGTATTATTGATTCATTGATCCTGTACCTGCTGTACAGTTGGACCACGTTTGGCCCGCGGGCGCCGCTGGATGGAGGTCAGCCGCGCCGGGCGAGGAAGCTGCTCTCCCTCCCGAAGGCAGTAAACAGGTTGTGACTTCACATCCTGTTGCAAAAGTGAAAATGCCTGGAAAGGAGGGCAGCCTACAAATACACCAGCACACCAGCCACGGAGCTCGGCCCGCTTCCGTTCTTAGCAGGGGGGTGGGGGACAATGCTTTTGAAATAGCGCACTGCTGCACTCCCTGCCTTAAAAAAAAGGGGCAGTTTTACCTCAGAAAAAACACAGACAGCAGCTGGCTGGTGATTGAAAAACAAACATTTTCCCTCCTTTGGCCCGTCTCTTGCGAGGCGCTAATGGCCTTAGCAGACAAAGCCACTTATCAGTCCGGCAGCTCCAGCTTGTGCGGAACATCTTTGATCAACAACCGTCTTAGCCCGCCGCCGACTGTCAAACACACTTTTGCCCCGCGGCGGTGAGCTCCTCGCGCGGCTAATTTAAAGCGATACCGACACCTTGCTGACTGGACTCAATTAAGCCGGATCAGCCGAGGGGCGGGGGTTGGGGGGGGGGAGCTGCTCTAATCTGTTGCCATGACAACACCGCCCCAAACGATGACTCGTGTCAATACGGTCACATCATGTACTCGTGACGTGACGAGGTGGGGGGTTGGATTAGACCGTCGCAATCAAGTTTGATGTCGTTGTTACGTAATCGGAGCACACACACACACACACACACACACACACACACACACACACAATTGACGATGCACGATACAGTGGGTGACTCACCTCCGCGGTTACTCCTCGAAGTTTTCAGTCGCTCTGATTTCTCTTCTCTTTCTGTTCTAGCAGACCCCAAATTTATGGCCGATCGCTTCTGTGCAAAAACGCAAATAAATCACAAATAATTTTCGAGTATCTTGTTTACGAAGCCGCATTCTCATCGTGACAAATATTTGTAAAGGT
>JAUESF010000047.1:17370011-17382325 GCA_032274765.1 Malacoctenus tetranemus
AGATTTGGTTGAAATCCTGCAGCGTCTTTGTTGCCTCCTTCTGGTGACAACGCTCCGATGAACTCGCTGCGTCGGAGCAGCAGAACTCGTATCCTCTGTTGTTACTGCAACGGTTCGAGTGTGGTCAAAGTCTGGTCTGTGGCTTCAGCACGCTGAAATTCGGTCATTAGCGAAGCCTCTGTTTTACAAGGCTAATAAACACATGGACGTTCACCATTTTCTCTATTACATTATTGACCACATCCAAGCCTGCGGAGTGCATTTGTGCTCCAGACGTGGAGATACAGTTCCTTTTTCCCGAACCATCCTCTCGGGGTAATTATAGGTATTGATTCAGTGTCTTGCTCGAGGGCACGTCAGCCGCTCTGGGGGCGACCCCTCGGTTTTCGCCAGTCATGGGAAGATATTTGTTACCGCTGGTGAGAGGGACCGATGTGCGGTTATGGCAAGCCGGACCAGGAAAATCATTTGTACCTGACGGGCCGCCAGCGGCGCGGGTGGAAAGAGGAAGGTTTTGGGTTGCCTGTGAAACTTCCATGAACTCAAAACTTGCTCCGCTCCGTCTTCCTCGCGCAGACATGACGGCGGACACCGCCCTGTCCCTGGACGGGACCGGCCGGCTGGACTACGCCATGAGGCAGGGCCCCAAGCGCGACGCCCTGCTCCGGCAGTCCCTGCTGCCGGGCTCCGCCCCCGACCCGGCCAGCCCGCGCGGCCTGGAGGTGAAGTTCCGGACGCGCAGCAAGAGCGGCACGCTGCTGCACGTGCAGGAGAGCAGCAACTACACCACCGTCAAGGTGAGTCAGTCTGGACGTATCTGTGTGTTTTTAACGACCTGGCGAAAGTATGTTAAAGTGAACTGTAAAAAAATTCTAATAAAAGCAGCCTTAAGGTAATATGCACATGCAAAAGGAATCATTACCTTCCTTATGTGTTTCTATTAAAGCTACGCAGGCAGCATGCCAGTGGATTACTTTTACAAGTGGAAACAGTTGTTCCAATCACATTTTGATTAATTCTGTCCTTAAAACTGGATTTGTTTTGCAGTGATTCAACAATAAAAAGCAGTCCAGGTAAAGGTTTTTGATCCAGCCAAAGTTTTGAGAGTAGAATGTGTTAATCATCCCATAGGAACACTGAAAAAGTAGCAAGTGTGACCAGAGGACTTGGATGCCTTTCGCAGGAGAGAATAAAAATCCAAAAGTTCAGGTTGGAGTCTCACAATTAAGGGGCCTGGATCTGTTTTTATGCAGGGAAGAGAGATCAGGGCTTTATTCTTGAAGATTATATGTGCGATGAAATAAGAACGACATCAGAAATGTCCCATCATGAGTCACCGAGGTGCAAAATCAGACAAAGATGACAAGATTTGTGAGTTAGTGAAATTGTCTCTTAACAACATGTTTCCATCAGGAAACCTTTGATGTGAAGGTTTAGCTTCTTTCCTGGGTCATCAATATGGGAACAAACAACATGGTTTCATAGCTTAGAGCAGCTTGAACAGTCGTCGGTGTGATCACTGTTACTTCCTGCTCATTATGCATAAACACATCAACTTTCCAACCACGTCCACAAACAATCTTGTACACGTTTTTAGTCACACCTTGTCTCGGGCCGGTTCGCCACCAGTCATCACGCTCCACTCCTTCTCAGCGCTTCAGGAAAAAAAACTAAAAAAAACCCTGCAGTGGTCTTTGTCTGCTGCTTCCCTTCAGTCCCATTCCTCTTGTCTTTGACTCCCCCCTCCCCTCCCTCCCTTCCTCTGACCGGTCCTGGGCCGCTGCCCAAAAAACTTCCCCAACGTTCATTCATCCTCTTCAATTTTCCTTCCAGGACAGTCCTCCACTCTCAGCACCGTCAGCTCCTCCTCACTCTTGAGCATCAGGCCGCTCGCTCTCTCTCCCTCTCTCTCTCTCTCTCTCTCTCCCTCCCTCTCTCTCTCTCTCTCTCTCTCTCTCTCTCCCTCCCTCCCTCCTATGAATTTTGTTTTCCGGCTCCGAGCAGCTTCTGGTGCTCATCAAATCACTATCGCAGCTTCCTAAACGGCCAAGCAAAGAACCAGAAGTGTTATGGAAAAAAAAAAGGAGTGGCGAGGGAATACATACTCTGCATGTACACGTGTTGAAGGAGAAAACTTTATAAACCGAGATATATATATATATATTAAAAAAAAAGAAACAACAATATGTTTAATAGATAAAGGCCGTGATTGGTTTTCCAGCTCTGGAGCGCTCAGTGTTTTTTGGCTTCGGGGACTTTCCGCTTTCCCCATTTTAAATCAATCCTTCCGGAAGCTACTTATCATTGCTGATTTCTGGGGGTCTTTGAAAAGGGAGAGCGGGATTACTTTTCCATCGGAGTGGGAGGAACACATGAGATTACCATGCGCGGTGTAAGCCACAAATTTGTTGTTCATGCCAAAGTGAGCTTGATTAATTCCTTTTAAAGACTCCCTCTGTCCTCTCTCCTCTGTGGAAGGCTCCTTTTTTTCATGCGGTCATTCAAACGCCCCCCCCCTCCCCGAATTCGCTTTTTTTCCTTCTTCTTCTTCATCTTTTTCTTTCTTTTTTTTTTCGCCAGCTTCAGATGGTCTCCCCGTCTGAGCGACATCGGCTACACGCACGAGTCGCGAGAACATGATTGACTGCCGTGCGTGCCGCCGGGAGGGAGATTTATGGGCGATCGGGCCGCATTTTTTGTTTTTGGATCTCTGACCTCAGCAGCCGAGAGCGAGAGCGCTGCGGCGGTCGTTTTTTTGTGGAGACTGAGAGGAGACTTCCTCTCATTGGCCGTGATTGATGCCGACATTATAACTTATTGCATTAATTTGAAAAACTGCAGTTTCAAACATTGTTTATGTAGCCTCCCCCCCTCCCCCCTCCGAGGACATTATTTATCATAGGCTTGAAATTAGGGACACCAGTATGCAGATTGTCTGCGTGTGTTGTTTTTTCCAGTTCTATTAAACTTCTGTCATCTTTAATCTTTAATATGATGTTTAACATGTGTTTGCTGTTGCTTATAAGGAGAATATTAAATCAGTAGCTTTTTCTATGTTAAATTTTAGAACGTTTTTATCCAGTTTGGTTATTTAGTGAAGAATATAGATTCAATCTAAAACGTGACCGAAGAGAATTCAGTTTTGGTTTTACTCTTTTAGTCTACTGATGCTTTGTGATGACTTCACCAAACGATTATCTTTCTTCTTTCAACTCAGCTCAAAAACGGCAACATCCACTACATCTCGGACGCGGGCGTGAGCGGCAAGGTGGAGCGGACGGTGGGCGACGCGCTGATGTCGGACGGCCTGTGGCACACGCTCCGGCTGCTCAAGAACGGCTCGGCCACGGTGCTGCGGGTGGACGATGGGCAGCCCAGGGTCATCCAGCACGCCACGCAGGACTTCGGGGGGCTTGGCGTGTTGACCCTCTCCCTGGGCGGGATCCCACCTGGCCCCGCGCAGCAGAAGACCGGAGCAGGTGAGGCGTGGCGGCGTGTTGGGTTGCCTTGTTCAGGCAAGGACAGAAGCGAGTGACTGTTGGTTTTCACTTTCCACTGCACCAAATACAGAGATTTAGTATGATAGATTTTTGTGGTGGCGAAAGAAATAGTATATTTTTACCGTATTATATACATTATGTCATTTTTCACTTAGGTTACATAATTTATGCAGTAAGAACAGGTCACATCCTTTGTAAAAAGCTGTGGGCTGCAAAGCTGAGGGGTTTTTTTTAGGTTTATCAGACAGTTTTAGTCCCTCACGTTGATCTAAAGGCCATTTCAAGACTTTTTTTTATAATTTTCAGTAAATTTTATGGTAAAACACAAAGTTTTTGCAGTGTTTTGACAGGAATGTTGTCATATTTACAGGCAGAAACTCTCATTTTACCTATTGGCCCCCTCCAATGCTATGATAGCTGAGCTCCTGTTGAAAGCGCGCTATGTTTGCACGCATGAATCTGCACGTGTGCGCTGGTGTTTTCAAAAGCCGGAGTTTGACCGAGAAAACTCGCCTCGTCTTCCCTGGCTGTAAATTACGGAGGCAGTGGTGTTTTTACACGCTATGGAAACCCCTCTTCTGCATATGCGCATGCAGCACATGTATATGACACACTGGCCATGAGCCGGTGAACCCTAATAAATCCAAACCCCCCCCCCCCACTACCACCCCTTCTTTCGATGAATTAATAGTCTGCTGCTTAAACTGCTGACCATATTTGGTGGCCGTCCAAAAGGACTCAGAGGAACCAGGCCCTCAGAAAAAAATCAGTTCCTCCTCGACGCGACCGAGATTTACCTGCTCTGAATTTACAGGAGTTGAATAAATGTTGCTTTATCAGAGTATCATTCATGGACAAAATGCTTAATATTAATCTAATTTGACTTTGTCTTGGAGCGGCCCGTCCGTGACAACGCTCGGTGTTGTCGTCCTCCTCCCCATCATTTCTGCTTGTAGTTTAAATCATGGACGAAACTTCTTCGAGCAACAGTTTGGCAAAAGGTGAAATAGAGGTTTTCCAGAAGGAGGGAATGCAACACAGTAAATTTGAGGTTTTTTTGTGAGAGAAGGGGGGGAGGGGGGAGAAAACCCAACCTAATACGATGGACTAATATGGTAAAACTGAGCAATTTGAATGATTTGTTGACCCCTTCCACGCAGAGACCGGGGCTCATTTCAAAACAAACATCTTCTCAGCACGCAGCTCCACGGCGGCCCGCCTGCTCGCTCACCCTTCCTACCTCCGATGCGTGTCTGAACGCTCGCGTCCTGTTGTGTACTCACTTTTCAAGAGCTAATGAAAAGACGCGAATGGATTTAATCTGCGCGGGGATAAATTCAATAAAAACCTATTTACGTCGGTGAGGCACTGCTGTGAGGCAATACACAAAGCAAAAGATTGAATTAGATACAGAGACATTTATCCAACCCAGATGGATGTCTTGAAGCCATGACTGGTCCAACGACGGATTCGCCATGAGAGAATATTTCATATTTCTTCTCCCAAATTTGACTTGACCCATTTTTTCGAGATGCGCTTCTGTGATGAGATGCTTTCTGAAACGGCTTTGACTTTTCTCTCTCTCTCCCTCTCTTTGTTTCAAGCTTGACCCAATTACCCGAGTAAACAAAAAAATCCTTGAGCTCTGATTATAACTCCCAATTTTTGTTATTTACAAGGAAGCGATCCAGTGTCAGGAAATATTTTGCAGGGGAAAAAAAACCCCATCAGTCTGGCAATCGGAAATGCTGGAGTATCCTCCGGGCTGCTGTTTTGTCCTTGTTAGCTGCCGCTGTCTGTTTTTTGTTATCAAAACCGAGTTTCGTGTCCTGTTCGTTTCGCAGCCTCTTCGGGGCTCCTGACCATTTTGTTTTTCCTCCCCCAACCATTTTGTTCCCAATTCATCTGCATTCCTTAATGGCTGGTGACATTGACAGCGATGGTCTTTGCTGGTTGCAATAACGGCTGGCTGTTTCTGGTTATCTCTCGAGTTTCCTGCTCCATTTCTTCAGCTGTAGATCAGTTGGTAGATTAGCCTTTCTTTCAATCACAAGAAACATGCATTAGATTTAAAGGAATGAAGTTTCCTACATCTAACCAGTGTTTCTCACACCTTTTTACAGGCTTTGATGGATGCATGGCCTATGTGAAGTACAATGGGGAGAACCTGCCTTTCACCGGGGAGCACAGCCTCGTCACCCTGGCCAAGACCGGCTCGTCCGTCAAGATCGGCTGCCGGGGACCCAACCTGTGCGAGAGCAGCCCGTGCTGGGACGGGCTGATGTGCGTCAACCAGTGGTACACCTACCAGTGCGTGCCGCCGGGCGACTGCGCCTCCAACCCTTGCCAGAACCACGGCAGCTGCGTCCCGGATCCACGCTCGGGTTTCACCTGCGTCTGCTCCGAATTCTACACGGGCAAGACCTGCGAAACCCTGGTGGCATGCCTGGGGGTCCAGTGCCCCCAGGGGACGGTGTGCAACACGGCCAACAACGGGGGCTTCGTGTGCAGCCCCGGCCCCACAGCGGCGACCATGGTGCTCCCTATCTGGGCGGTGCCGGCGATTGTGGGGAGCTGCGCCACCGTTCTGGCCCTGGTGGTGCTCAGCCTGATCTTGTGCAACCACTGCAAGGGCCGCAACAAGACGAAAGTGCCAAAGGAGCCCAAGGAGAAGAAGCCCAAGGAGAAGAAGAAGAAGAAGAAGAAGAAGGGGAGCGAGAACGTGGCGTTCGACGACCCGGACAACATCCCACCGTACGGGGACGACATGACGGTGCGGAAGCAGCCGGAGGGAAACCCCAAACCGGACATCATCGAGAGGGAGAACCCGTACCTGATCTACGACGAGACGGACATCCCGCACAACAACGAGACCATCCCCAGCGCCCCCTGCGCACCCTGCAACGGCCCGGAGGCCGACATCGAGCACTACGACATTGACAACGCCAGCAGCATCGCCCCCTCAGACGCCGACATCATCCAGCACTACAAGCAGTTCCGCAGCCACACGCCCAAGTTCTCCATCCAGAGACACAGCCCGCTGGGCTTCGCGCGGCAGTCACCGTTGCCCCTGGGTGCGACCAGCTACACCTACCAGCCTCAGTACACCCAGGCACTGAGGTCCACGCCCCTCAGCCACTCCCACTCCGCCTGCCCCACCCCCAACCCTCTCTCCCGGCACTCCCCGGCGCCGTTCAACAAGCCCTCCTCCTTCTACCGGAACACGCCCACCCGGGAGCTCAACCTGGCCCGACGCGAGGGCTCGCCGCTGGATCTGCACAACGACATGTGCCAACCCCCGCCCATGTTCAACTACGCCACCCGGCTGGGGCGGCGGAGCAAGAGCCCCCAGACCATGGCGAGCCACGGCCACGCCTCCCGGCCGGGCAGCCGGCTGAAGCAGCCCATCGAGCAGATCCCCCTGGAGACAGGGCCGCCCGTGGGCCTGTCCATCGAGGAGGTGGAGCGGCTGAACACGCCGCGCCCGCGCAACCCCAGCATCTGCAGCGCCGACCATGGGCGCTCCAGCTCCGAGGAGGACTGCCGGCGGCCGCTGTCGCGGGTCCGCAACCCAGCCGACGGCATCCCGGCGCCGGAGTCGTCGTCAGAGAGCGACTCGCACGACTCCTTCACATGCTCGGAGATGGAGTACGACCGGGAGAAGCCCGTGTCCTACAGCTCCCGCGTGCCCAAGCTGTCGCAGGTCAACGAGTCGGACGCCGACGACGAGGACTACGGCGGCCGGCTCAAGCAGAGACGCTACTCCAGCCGGAGGGCGGAAGGTGGGCCGGGCGTCGCCCAGACTGCCGCCGAGCAGCACTACACCCTGCCTCACAAACTGGGCCCGCAGGCCGGAGGCTTCAACTGGGACAACCTGTTGAACTGGGGCCCCGGCTTCGGACACTACGTGGACGTGTTCAAGGACTTGGCCTTGCTGCCCGAGAACGCGGCGGCGAAAGACATTGAAATGAACAGCGGGGACGGCTCAGTGACCATTCTGAACGAAGGGGAAGCTGAGCAATATGTATGAGACTATTTATTACAATGTTGTAAAATATGGTGGCGTTCTCCTTAAAAAAAAGAAGAAGAAATGGAAGACTGTATATTTCGAGAGAACATTGGAAATCATGTTGTTTGTTTTTTTTACATTACTCAAAAAAAAGACGACTTTCAATGCAGTAAGGCAGAAAAAATGACACCTGTGACATGACTGATTTTGTCATTAGCCACCTTGGAATAGTTTACCAGTCTTTTTCTTGGTACAATCGTGCACTCGTCTCTTGGAGGCCTCAATACAACGTGTCCACTGGCACCGAAATGGCTCGAGAAAAAATACAAAAAAAACAACAAAAATGTCTGAATTTAATTTAGTGACTGCAAAGCTACATTGGTGTTATCTCGATGAAACATTTCTGTTCTTTATTACCAATATTGCCTCTCCGTTTTCCTGAAACTTCTGTCACATTCGCAGCTGGGAGATGAGATGGTAGATAGCATTAACACTCACAAGGAGAGAGTCCCAACGGGCCGCCTGGTGAAAGGAAAAACTCCCCGTCTCTGTCGTTTTAGGGGTCCATTTTTAATTCACCTAAAAGGCAAGCATGTGTGCTTGATCCCACTGCACCTGTAGGCGACACCGTTTTGGCCTCGTGTGGTATGGGCAGACCCCCCCAATGTTGTGCTTCCTCTCTGCCTGTCCGTCTTTGCCCGGGTGTGTTTTTTTTTTTTTTTCCACAAAGACTGGCAAAACACTCCAAGAGTGAGATTTAATCGAGTCCCCCTGCCTTACAGACATTTGAGGATATCAGTACCGGAAAGCACTCTCCGTTTTTTTCTCTCTCTCTCTCTCTCTTCTGTTTCTCTGGCCTGAGTTTGAGAGGAACGAAGTTTTTTTGGGGGGGTGGGTGGGGGTTGGAGGCGGGGTAAGAACTGCTTTTCTTTGAACAGCCAATCGTGTTTTTCGGGGCAACGATGTTGATGATGTATGAATCCTGTAAACATTGACCACAACTAAAACACTATGAACTTGTGTACATTTTGTTAATCCGCGAGCGATCGCGGAGTCATCCGTCACGTTGTCGGTGTCTTTTGTTCATTATTTTGACATGTATGGTTTCTACATTTTTGTACTGTTTATTAACTTAAATTACTTAAGCTGTGTTTTTATGGATATTTTCATATGCTGAAATGTATGTTCTTACTTTCGGGGAAAGTAAGATTGAAGACTTATTTTTTACATTTGTTACATATGTAACATCAGTATTTTCCACTTTTGATAAAACTATAACATGCTGTATGCTTTGTACCTGTAAAAAGCCAATAACAGAATAAAAAAAGTATTTATTTAAGCGTGTTTTCATGCCCGCCTGTTTTTCTTCTCTTCCTACAGGGGCGAGAAACACATTTGGATGCATGTAAACATTTGCGCTTTTTTTTTTTCTTTTTCAGAAAGAGTCACCGAGGGAGCTCATGTTACGTTCTCCGACGTTTTGGGTGGTGGGCCCCGCTGCGCGTCGGCCTCACGTCGCGCTCTCCGTAAATAAAACTCGGTCGGAATAAAACATTTTAAAAGGCATTTCAGGACCCAAATGAAACCGAGCCCTCCTCGCCGGCCGCCAAACCAAACACGAGGCGGACTCTGCGACGCAGGGCCCTATATTGCTTTCAACAATTATTTACATCTGGCTTATTGAGCAGAACTGCTTTTTTTGTGTGTTCGAGTGCACTGATTCAACATGCTTATCTTCTCCATCGTCAAAGGGGGAGGAGGGGGGGGGGGACACTGCGAGAGAAAAACGCAGGGAGCCGTGAACCGGGCGAAGAGTGACAGCCAGAGTGTGAGTAAATTACCGCGCGGGCGCTCGGTCCCGCGGAGAGCTCTGTTGACCGAAGCCTCTTTGAGACAGCCGCGCCACTCTGATGCCGGGATAATAATAACACTTCGCGATGATAATGAGAGCCGGGCGGCTGGTGGGAGCAAGTAAATAGGAGATGAATTCAAATAAACCTCACAGCGAACTCCTCTGCTTGTGACATGGGGCGATCTGAGAGAGATCAGGCTGCGCTGCTTTGAGAGGGGGGGGGCGAAGCCCTTGCCTTCCTCTCCATAGGTGAGCAGGAGCGCCTTGTATACACAAAGGACACATTGTTCCTTAGTGTGGTGGGATGTTGAACATTCACGGGGACTGACGTGAATCTGTCTTCCCGATTTTCTTAGAGGGCAGCGTGGTCATGTTGGGGGGGGGGTCCCACCTACTGTTTTGTTTTTTTTGTCCACAACTGCTGTTTTTGGACTTTGTCCAGATGGCTGCTCGACTTCGCCCGGACGGCAGAGGAGCTTATGATGTGTTTAAGGATTAATTGCGGCATACATCCTAAGTGTGAACATTGCGTGTTACATTATAGGACAAGGCCCGAAAGGAAAATACAGCATGTTATTCCCATCAGCTCAAACGGTTGTTATTTCAGTGAGCAAGACGCTATTTGTGTCTGTAATGACCCAGCAATGCAACAAGGACCGTACTGCCATGATTACTGTTCTGGTTTTGCAGACCCACGCAGCAAAGTAATCACAACAAGTCGGCTGTAATGTGTTTTGCAGGTCTCTGCCTTATGTTTGGTCATAGTTACAAATGCTGTAGAGTTCACTGGGCTTGATGGACTTGTGGAATGGTTGTAATCTTTTATTTACTCGATTCAAGAGTTGAAAATTGCTTGAAAACTCAGGACACAAAGTGAGGTCTTTTGCTTCTGGTACGTCAGTTTTTTGATGTTCTACCTTTGAGATTAAACCAATAAGAAGCTGGCTTGTTTGGTTTGTTTGGCTCGATGGAAGATGCATTTGTGGGATGGGCAATGAGGTCCCAGAATCGGTGTTGTTTCCAGGAAAAAAACTTCCTTGTTATGAGATGACCGTGCTAACCACTGGACCACATCGCCACCCTGAACGTCTGTGTGAATCCACCGCTAAATGATTTGAATATGAAGGAACTGATATTGGTCAATGTGCTCATTCTTAGTTCAATTAGTTTTGAGAGAGTTTTCTGCGAGTCTCACCATAGACGAACATGTGTAGTGGTGGATGTATTTCGAGGGTGTCGGTCCAGTCTGATATCTGACAATAAATGAGGTTTTCTTTTGAGCTTAGCAACTCTGTCGTTTAGATTTTATCCCGGTCCACCTCTGCTCCCAAGTCAGTTAAACTTCCAACAAGTGGACACAGTTATTTATCATCAGTGATGGTGAAAAAGTGGTGCCTTATTATTCCTCAGCTCCCTGTGCGGATCGGGAACACTTTTTCCCCCTGCTGAGCACAGAAAAGTCATTAAACATTATCCCTATTAGGAGAATTTCCATGTTGACTCACAACTTCTCCCAGCATTCATGAAAAGAAGTGACTCTTGAAACAAAGTTCCTCCCCGAAAATAAAAACCCCCTCTCCAGAGCTTGTTTATAAAGATTGATTGTGCTGAGCTCCAGTGTCCTCACACAGCCACAAACGCCTGCCCAGATTTTGACTTAAGTGACGTCTAATTAAAAGCACATTCACTGCTGGATCAGAAAACACATTCTGCTCTTTCCCTTGTTGGTTAGCACTAATGGATGTTTGATTCGACTGTGAACGTGCGAGGATGCGTAACAGACGGTGAGGGTGAGCAGATCACTCCGACATCAAAACAAGCTCGGAAAAACAACAAATCTATAATTGATATGAAACCGTGTGTCCTTCAGCGATAATGAGTGCTGAGTGAAATGCCGCTGCTCCTTGGGTGTCCTGCAGTCCAATTCGCACTTCTTCAGTTTGACTCCTGTCACATCTCCTTCCTCCCCTCATTTCCTCCTAACATCTGTCACAATGGAGACACAAGAGATTTGAATAGCCCTAAAAAGAGAACGAATCCATGGAAAGATGTGTCGTATAAGCATATGATAGCTGAAAAAACTGCTCACGCTATGATTTAGTTCGTAACCAGTGACGAAATACTTCTGACACCTCGAACCCCAAATTAGCTTGAATTAAATGTCATTGAAATGGAAAATAGGAACAACCTGCTACCCCCGCTGGGACTCACTTCACAGGCACATGACATTTCAGTCTGAGAAACGTCTTTAAATATGTATCGATCGAGCTGAAAGTTCAATCTTGATCTCTCGAAACACCGGTTGACAAATTCATCATGAAGCAAAATTCGCCTTTCCGCAGTCTTGCACTTAAATCACAAAGCCTTTATCAGCAAATTGAGTTTGTACAATTGTCACCAGTTTTAAATGATGAAATGTTCCTCTCAGGTTCTTATCCTTTTTACATCACCACCATGCAGGCAGCAGGGTTTTTGTTCTTGTCTCTCATGCTTGCAGTGTTGGGCAGTAGCTTCGGTACAAGTTGCGCTGTTACTAGTTTAACTCCATTTCTCAGTAGCGTGTAACGTCGCTGTTTTCTACATGAAATAGTTTTTCAGTAGTGAAGCTACTTTCATGGCCAAGTACCGAGATAGCGTCCTGAGAAGCTACATTATCCCAGCCATTTCCAGACTTTAAACGCATCGCTACAGTGCTCCTTACGTAGACGTCGCGGGAGCCTTTTAACTTTGCGTAGCGTCCTGATTCACGCCCTAAAGATTCCCGCGAGAATTGTCTGAGGCAGCCGGCATGCAAAGAGTGCAGCTGGAGATAATGGAGGGGGAGGAGGCAGAGGCAGAGGCAGAAACGTCTTCACCTGGCGAATCCCCATGGCCATATCTCAACAAGCTCATGTCACTAATCGAGACCTCACAGAGCAGTTGTTTACTGTGCAACCCCAAGAGGAAGCTCCTT
>JAUESF010000047.1:17387617-17398168 GCA_032274765.1 Malacoctenus tetranemus
ACAAACTGGCAAGAAATGGCAGGGAATTAACACCCTCAAAAAATGTGTCCTCCCACTCAACCTAAACGTGCCGGTACAGTTTTGGCCCACTTGAGTGATCGTATTTGTGTGATCAAACACACCGAGAGCCAAGTGAAGGTGTTGACCCTCTGAAGACGTGCAACACAATGAGCAGGAAGGAAACACCCTCCTTAATACCCTCCGAGAGACTGTTTGCCAGTACGAGAGACAAACCCAATAAACCCATATGAACTCTGTAGCTCATGATGAGGTGAGTGTGAGAGGTAAACGATGGCTTTAGACTTCCTGCACTGTCCTATTGTCTCAACAGTATAGTTAGTGCAGTTTAACCTCACGTCTGATACCCCCCCCCCCCCTTTGTGCTGCTTGCATGGGCTCCCTATGCATTTCTAAATCATCATTTGCCATTATGATTTGTGATGCAGAAGCAGAATTGACCCCCTGAGCCTCTTGTGTTGGGTCTGGTTACAGTGATCAGTATTCTGCAGAATCTCAGGAGGTCAGCCTGTTGTTCCATGTGAAATATCCCTGCTTGGATCATGCGAAAGAATTTTTTTTCCCCCCAATTCCTGGATAGTTGAATGGATGATAAGCTGTCTGAAGAAGGAAACTCAATGCTGCAAAAGTGATGACAGAGTACAGAGTGACCCCGGTGCACACCAGGTCAGGGTAAACTCAGAGTCACATCCAATCCAGTGTATCATCCTTTGATTTTTGTTTTTTTTTCCACATTCAACTGAGACGGATCATGCGGGGACTATCCAAACAACCCCTCCCTTCAGCCAGGAGCCCAGGCAGCCACGCATTCCCTCGCTGTGATGTCACTTTTGTCTTTCTCCCGGTTATTTTACGACCCGGGCACGGCGAGCCCACGCTAATATGACACTGAAGTCTTCTCCCAGCAACATTATGAACCGCGGGAACAGCTGCTCCCCACTCGGGCCGCGTTTCCTGCGCAGCCTAGCTGTTGTGATGTTTACAAAACTCGAGCGTTGCTGCGTGCTGCGCGCGCGTGTATATGTGTGTGTTTGTGTGTGTGAGTGTGAGTGTGAGACTATGTGCGAAGCTGGTACGTAAACACTCTCTCTCTCGCACACATTGCAGGTGTTGGAATACACACGTGGTAAACAGCTCGCTCGCTGTATACAGCAAAACAGCTGTAACTGCTCCTCTTGACCTTTCTGTTGCTTTTCCAGCTGCTGGGTTTCCCGGCTGGAAAGAAAAAAAAAAAAAGAGGATGGTTATTAGTTATGATGTCGGTAGGAAATGGCAAAAGGCTAAATGTCACAATCCACAACACCAGCGTGAATAATCTGTTTCCTAAATTTAAAACTGGCTGCGCCGAGTGGTTTGGAGAGCTGGCAGTGTTTTTTCTTTTTTTTTTTTACGGAGCCTTGCCCATTATCATGGTGCGGGCCTACGGAGACTGAAGTTACCCAAACAGGAGGGGAAAGAAAGAGCGGCAACCTGTGAACAAATGGCTCATTAAAACCATTTACACACTTGTGTGCTTCTCATTGGCACATGACAGCTGACGTCCAATAAGAGATCCCCGTTTTCTTCTTTTTCCCCAAACACCTGGTGGAATTTTGGGACTTGAATAGTTTACAATAGTCTCCACTCTGCCCGTCTTTCACCCCTCCTGACAGGCTCGCGTGTATAACAGACGGGGGGGGGAACAAAAGTCACGTATGGACGAATGGCACTTTTAAGCGATGGAGGAATGCGCGCACACTTGGCAGCTGCGAGGTCCACATAAATTTTACCCCCCCAAAAAAACAGAAGGGGGAAAAAAAAAAAGCTCATTGCCTCATTGTCCCTCCCCTGCTTATTGGCTACTTCAGTCGGCCGGTTCCCTTTGGATTTTCCCATGCCCTGCTATCTTTTCTCAAGTCTTAATCTTTTCATTCTGTCAGGCCCCGCTCTCGGCAGCCTCTGCTCCGTTTCCAAAGGTCTGGGCTTCATGCTAATTGTCCCTCAATGGCGCGGTTACCTCCCACCTACATAATGCACCTTGTTTCCTCCTACTCAGTCTGGGCTGCACCGAAATTCGACTCATTCAAATTCAGGAGGGAGAAGGGACTGTAGGAGCGACGCCTCGGGCGAAAACGCGGAGAAACTCAAACACAAAAAAAATTGATTTGCTGTCCTGGTTTTTTTGGGAGGGGGGTGAGGGGGTGGAATGTTCTGGTGGGTGGGCTGGACCAGTGAGGCATTTTAAGGGCTGAGTTTCATGCGGAGGCAAAACGCAATTTCTCGACGGCCACTTCTGCATGCTAGCGTTTATCACACAGCTCATTATGTCGCTACCAGATCCTACAGGTTTATTTTTGAATTAGCTTCACTTACGATTCAAGTTTTTTGTGCTCCATCTGCCAGCAGTTTGAAGCTATACTTCTCAGATGCTGCAAAAAAAAAAGGCAACAGGAGGTGAAGGTTATGAAAATGATCGTGACGACATGAATGCCGAGCCCCTCATGTGGGTTAAACGGGGAGTGCGATCGTGAAAGGCGCACATAAATTGTGCTAATTGTGTCCACGTAGACCCCAAATTGGCTGTTTTCCTTTCACTGGAGAGATCTCGAACACTCAGGACTAAGACGACAGCCATGCGCCATTAACATCTATTCAAGTGCGCGCGCTTTGATCTTCGCTCAGAAGGGGAGCAATGGGAGAACACAGGGGGAGAAAAATAGGGAGAAAAAACATCATCAACAATTCAAATGCGCCCAATTATTGGACCATAAATAAAAGCCTAATTAGCATAAATTGCTTCCACATTGTTGCTATTTTTACATCATTTCTTATCCCAATTTTCTGGCTTTTTTTGTGCAGTGTGTGCACAAGCCTCCGCATTATAGTGCTTGAGTTATGACGGAGATGCTTAATTTCATAGCGAAATTGCGGCACTAATTAGAAGTGGAGGGATAAATATTTGCTCTCTGCACAGCGTCCACATGTGTTTTTATTTGGAAACAAAAGAGCGAGTTCATCATGATTATCACCGTAAGATCACTCTTGATGGATATCGCACAAAGTGTCAACGCAGCGTCTGAGACGCTTCAAAGTCGCAACTCTGGTTCAGCCCCTGATGTCACAGCAATCAGTGTCAGCAGTCATCAAAAGGTTTCAGTCAGACGTGTTCAGCTCTTTAAACGGGAGCAGAGGGAGTCAAAGCGCTGTGCACTTTAAAAAGTGGTACGTTAAAACTTCAAGCTTGAAAGATGCTGATAAACTGGGAGATGCATCAGTTGATCGAAAAATGAACAACTATTCCTGATATACGAACAAATTCACTAACAAATAGATACAATTGATTTCTTGAAATAAATTACAATCGTTTTTATCAATTTTACAAGTTTTTCAAGCCATTTTGAGGAATCTAAAGGTCAAAATACCTCTCAAAAACAATATATATGATAAGCTGCAGTTTCATTCAAAGGTGTACATTTTTATTTTATTCTCAAATAATGATTTTAGTTTAGTCTCAAACTCAAAAATTGACCCTACTTTCAACACTGTAAAGCAGTTATCTACAATTCCAGTAGCCATGAATGTGCATGCAGTCACAAACAAGCACTCAGTGCTTGGACAAGGGACGATGGGAGGGGGGGGTCAAATGACTAGCCAATGAACTGAAAGACCCCAATACTGAGCTCCATTCACTCCACAGGCAACAGAAACAACAGCATCAAGAGAGCAATAGTTTGCTCCACTTTGAATGAAACCTAAAAAAAACTAATATTCTGGGTGGATTAGGAAAAAAAGAACTCCAATTTTTCATTTTATATTAAATGTGTTTATAACCGAAGACAGAGAGGTTTCTTTTGCAGTGTAACGCCGCAGCTAGAGCCAGATTCACACGTCGGGCTTTTGTTTTCCCACCATCCTCCAGAATCCTAAAGTTCAGACTGTCTGCTGTCTGGTTTGGGTTATGAAGTCACTCCTGAACACAGGAACAAGGCTGCGAGGATCAGGTTGGATCACGGCTCGTTCCCAGCGTCTCCTGAAACATTATTTTTGATCAAACAGAGCCAGATCCCCCCCACCCCCAAAATGGAAACAGTATATCAACACCCCGCTCTGGTTTTAACTCTTGAGGGACGTTTAAGACGGGATCTACTGTACCTCTCCTCACGTCTGTGAATCCAGCCGGTCGTACCTGCTGGGAAACGAAAGCCGTGCCGCGCCGGTCACAGTCGGGCCTTCTCTGACCACTGGCCAGTGTCCCTGATGAGGTTTAAAGAAGGCGTTCCCACGCGACGTGAGAAAAACCCCCAACATTTCTTCTCTGCTGCCTCGGGGTTAAAAACCTCAACGCCGGGCGATCCTGCGCTGTCCTCTCCCACACACTTTCAACACGTCTGGCCCGCGCTTCAGCCAACCGTTCGACTGTGAGACATCTTTTGTTCTCCTGTGGTTTTTTTGGGGTTTCATTCTTTTTTTTTTTGTTTTATTACATACTCCGATTCATCTATTTCCAATTTATAATTTCCAGTGTCGGGCGAAGAAGGTTACAATAATAAGCCGCGATGTCTCCAGTTTGAGTGTTTTCCTTGGTCACTGCTGATGTCACTGGTCCGCTGAGAAGCCAAAAAGTGACTGAGTTGTGAATTTCCATCCAAGTTGCAAAAAGGGAAAGCGGCCTGATTTCCAATAAGTGTCCCTATGGATTAGCATGTGGGGGCTGTTTCGGGGTGGTTGGAAGTTATGTGGTAAGACAATAAATCCAAAAGGGGCAAAAAGTGACTCCTGTCATTTATTGACTGTTTCTTGAGCAGAAATAATGACTCTATTGGAAACAAAATGAGGAGATTTGTATTGTTTTCAACTTTACTCTCTGGAAAAGGAACAGGCAAATTTAGTTTGATTCATTGAGAAGTGTGAAGCAGCGACTTCATTACCATTATTTTGACTTCTGTGTGGAAAGTTTTTCAGTGGTTCGGAAATCTGCCGATTACAGCATGTGGTGTCTGAACTCTCACACCTGGCTGCTTGTTTTTATTTTGGTATTCTCCAAGCACTTTTTTTTGTCAGCGGCAACGAACTGATGAGATTTCGGACTCAAGACCTAAACACTCCAAACAAAAACAAAGGATCTTTCCAGGTTTTCTGTTTTTAATCACAATGATCTTTTTTTTTTCTCAACAGTAATTAAAACCAAATTGCTCATAACATCTTGTGAAAGCCCTCTTGGGAACCTTTCTTCCTCTTCTGAGTGCGCAGTGGAAAAAAGATGGCAGAGAGTCGTCTGTCTGTGTGTTTGTGTGAGTTCAAATCCATGTGGGTCGAACGAGTGTGTTCTTCAAGGACTCTGACTCCAGACCACCTCTCCGTGTTGATCAATCAAAGAGAAACCAAACATCGCTTCCCCCTCACTTCAGACCCCGTGAAATCGTGCATAAAGAGAGAGAGAGAGAGAGAGAAAGAGAGAGATCCGTCGCTCTCAACAGATGCCGAAGTTCAGTCTGCTTTTCAAAAGCCGCTATCATGGCTGACCCACCACTGAACCTCTCGGCTCGGTCTCGTAGTCACTGCCAATGTAAGCAGATGCCTCTTCAGGGTTCGCTTTCAGGCTCTTATTTATGCATGGGATGATAATGCTATCCTGCATGTGATACTTCAAGGAGAAGGGGGGTGGGGGTCGAGGTGGGGGTGGGGGTGGGGGGGTCAATAACTAATGGAATTTACGCTAAAGCAGGACTCCTCTTCCCTCTCAGCATACCACCCAGGTTTTTGCCTGATACGCTCACCTCTGCTGAGCATCGCCTCCGAGCCCACACAGTTTGCCACAACAGCTTTAGCTCAATTACTGCCGGTCCTGCCGGATTGAAGCCCTTTATATCTCCAGCTGGGAAAGCTCACTCCTCTTAACTCCGAGAGCGAGGAAGCTTTTTGGAAAGATCTATAAAATGACATCCAGAAAAGAAAGAAAAACTCCCTCCCTGCTTCTCTCACTCTCCAACTCTGCATACTGTTAGCATCGCTCCATAATACACGGCATTAGAGTTTGAAAGAAGGTATGAGTTGCCGCTAAGTCCTGCAGCTGGGTACTTTTCATCCTTGCAACTTCAGCAAACCCTAAATCAAAAGTTGTACTCGGGACTTACAGGTAACAGTAATGGAGGTTGATGAATCGTAAACAAAATCGGGACCAGCGGGACTTTTCTACAAACAAATCAGTGAAATATTTCGCAAGCGCAGAGATGTTTATGTTTAAAAAAGGCTCGCTATCTAAGTTTTTGGCTTTGTTCACAGTTACACTCCTCAGGTACAGTATGCACATGAGATGTATTTAGGTCAGAACTTTCATTCTATCAACAGATGAGTAAGCCTGTGTGAGCATAAGTCGGCCATATTGATTTAATTTCACATTAAGCATAAAGGAGCCGCATTCATTCCTATTTATCTGTTTGTTATTGCACGCTGGCTGAAGGATGAGCAAACTCTAAACTCCAGTACAACGCAGACTGCATCACAGTGTAATCTTTGCTTTCTTTTGCAATGTGCTGGAGATGGTCCTGGCTGGTGACCAAACCATCACAGAGCAAACAAGAGAAAACTCAAACACACATTTACAACTATGTAGAACTTTGACTCGCCTGTTGACCTCATGTGCATGGCTTTGGAAGGGAAGGAGGCACCTGGAACACTGAGCAAAAACAACGCGATAAATGACGTTTAATCACTAAAGCAGAGAGATTTGTTTCCCCACATAACACTGATGTTTGCCATTTCTTCAGCTTAAGTAAAGAAACGGTAGCTTCTGAACTGCGGACACACAACATAATATCTCGCGCATCGTCTCGGATTCAGGGCTACACAGAAGTTTCCACTCTGTAATTGTTGGGAGAAAGGTCAAACAACTGATAGTTTTCACTCCTGATGATCCCAGTAGAGTCTGGTGTGCTACAATAATGGCAATAAATCAAAAAAGAAGACAATTGAATTTTTTGGATTCAGTGGAACTTGAAAATTGCCTGCTGGCTTGAACTGAGCGTGTGCGGGGAGCCAAAGGTAATTTCCAGCTCCAGTTTCAGTGATGGGCAGTTATTACACTTAAAAAACAAGAAACAGTTCATTGTTTCTTTTTACAGCAGCCGAACACACCGTCTGTGTTCACTGATTGATTTTAAATTACATGCACAACTATACTGCCACGGTAATGGAGTTATTATATCCTACTGTAGCAAAAAAAAAAAAAAAGTATGTCAAATAGACTCTTAAGTGCTCTGTGAGTGGAGCATAAGAGGCAGGATGGGAGAGTTCGGCAGGTCAGCTGAGACAAAGCTTTTTTTTTGCCTGAACGTTTCCATCCAATTAAATTCAGTGGTTGATCGTCTTGTGAAGACCCTCCAGACTTTGCACCTGGTTCGTATTCCGTCCTCGCAATCTGCTTTCTTTGGAGCCCGCATCTTCCTCCGATTTGATTTCAGCTCTTTGAGATATTAAATACGCGGTGATGTTCAAAAACTGTCTTCAGAGAGGAGGAGGAAGAGAAAGAGGGGAGAGGAAGGCCCTCTGAGGGAAGCAGGGATTTATTGAGGTCTGGCAGCAGGGTGCGGACCGACAGAGCCAGAGCTATACCGTCTATATTGCAACAATTATAGGCTCTATTAATGCCTCTTTTTTTTTCTCCACACACTCGCCACTTGAACAAGTCAATGTTGGATCCTGTTCAGGTATTTTTAAGAGGCAGTTCAAAGGACTTGAGGCACCCGACTGTCTTGGTTCCGTTTAATCGTGTCAGCAAACATATCATCCGATCAGAGCGGACGCTGCAGACGCAGGGCGATGCACGCGCCCGGGTTTCAGTACGTCCAGCCATCGGAATGGTCCACATTTAGGTTTTTACTGCTTGGTAAAAAGGAGGTGCCTCCGAGGTTAACAGATAGCAGTAAATTCCTGTGCGCCGCGCTATTATCTTGACGAAGGGCACGGATAATGGATGTGGATGTGTTTACTGGTCCTCCAAAGTCCTCCCTGGCTATAGGTATGGAAAGCTACTTCTTCTGGCAAAAACCAAATAACTCTCCGGAGGCATAAAAATCAGAGTTGGAGACGAGAGAGGCTGGTGTCCGTACGGAGGGTTTTATGTTCTGCAGAACAAGAACAGCTAATTTTGGAGAGATGTTTCCTTTTATGATAAAAAGGGGAAGTTTGTTCACCATCTTTATCCATTTGTTTTCCCCAACAAAAAAAAAGTTTGAATGCATTTCAGATCCGGAGAGTTGCCGGACATCGGGTGATTTCTTTCCACCGAAGTATGAGTGGTAAAGTTTCATCAAGCAGTGGAAAAGACATCAGTTCGTTGGAAAAATGAAGCAGGAAAAATGAAACAATCAAAGGAAAAAAGACTGACTGACTATCAGGGAAACTTCCATCCACCACAAGGGTCTGTAAATCAGGTATCAATCGACGTATGGGCCCTTCAATGGGCTGCTAACTGGCTGTTTATTTAGCCAGGGCTCCGCCTCAGAAGAGGGGCTGCCATCCAAGTAGGAGTCAACTATAAATCTGAGTGAGAGACAGCGCGCTGCTGTTTTTCATGATTCCTCCTGTATAACAGCCGCGCGGTGCCGATAAAGAACTTTCTTCATGGCCATGAGTGACTCGGAAGATTTATGGAGCGCTGGGCTCCGAAGTGAAAAAACACGAGACGAGCAGGGCCAAGATACACATTTGTTTGTTTTTTGAGACACATCTTCAAACAGACAGAAAAATGAACAGACTCGTACACAATGGTGAACAAACGTATTTTGGTTACGGTAGAAAACTGGCACATTCCTCCTGCCAAGACTATGTTTACACGTAAACAAGTTGAAATAATAGTTTAGTTTTTCAGTTAAGTCTTGTTTCCAGTTGTAAACTGTACTTGCTTACAGTTTGCATTGACGTCTCAAAGCATCATCGTCTTGACTGATAAACATTGGCACAATTTGCAATCGTTTATCAGCTGCAGCCTTTATCAGTTGCCTGTGGAAGTAACTGAATCGTCTGCAAAATAAAATCTACTTCTCCAGCCTGAGAGGCTCAAGCTTCCACGTGGGGACTGCAGGAGACGTGTCGAGCCCGAGGTCAGCCGTGGCTGTGATCCACGGAGACGCGGTCCGGTAATTGAAGACACTCTGGCTGACACTCAGCTCCCCGGAGATGATTTACGGTGTCCTGATGGTTTTTCCCAACTCCGGGACCTTGGCGTCGGACACAAAAGGGAGCCTTGCGCCGCCAGTTCGCTCGGATGAACGAGATCTGAGCGCAAGGTTGAGAAGGAGCGAAAGCCTGGAGTCTGAATCTGTAATCCACGCCCGGCGCGGCTTCGTTGATGAGGTGCTGCGATGAAATGCTTCCTCCGCGCTGTGTCTGACAGTCCAGCCTGTTTGTAATATCCAGGGCAAGAAGTTTTTTTTCCCCCAGAGGAAGGGAGGGAAAATACTTCCAAAGCGTTTGGGTCACAACTGACTTCTGGGGGATCCAGAATCTTCACTGGTTGACGGCCTCCGAGTTTTTAGTGTGTTCAACATCAATTTTTATTGACTCGCATGTTAGCTGTGTCCCAGCAAGAGCGTTGTTTCGCTAATCTGGTTAGTGGTGAGAGGCACCGCACCAACACGGCTCAGTGTTGGTCCAAGCACGGGGGATTTTTTTTTTTCTTCCCTGTGAGAAGTTTCAGGCTGGATAAGAGCGGCAGGACATTAGAGAGCAGCCAGCAGGGCTTCGCTTTTCCTGGCACACAATAGCAGGAAGTGTTGCCACGCTATAAATGGAAGCTGAAATCGTGGCAAAACTCAGTCAGCGAGGCCTTTCTGCCACCAACCGACAGGATTTATGTGCTTTTTCCACCTCCCAAACTGTGATAAAGGAACCAGAGCACCAGGAAAGTCGAGCGCTCAGGCCAGCCTGCGTTCTTTTTTCTTTCAATTTCTTGAAAGTTGATCCTGATGGTACTCGTTTAAAAGTGACGCTGCCAGCAGGGCGCGCGTGTGCCAGAATTCAGAATAATCTTTCGACCACTTTCTGTCATAACCTTTCACAAAACCTCTGGAGATTCCTTGTTTCCTTCAGAAGTGTAGTCTTTGGATGGGATGAAGGCTTTTTTAAACCATAATAATATTTTTTTACAGGTAAATCAACAACTTCTCAAATCTCAGCCTCATAAGATGGTAACAAAAACTCTCAAAAATAGTCTCAGAGTGAAGCTGTATCAGTTGAACCCTGAGTCGTTTGTAAGAGGCCATTCTGGAGAAACAAATCCAGTTTTTCGGAGAGACTTTCAATTTTTCTTTGGATTTGTTTGATGTGAGGTTTCGGGCTGGGGGGGGGGGTGTTGCAGCTTGAGCCAGTGTCCGACCACTATCTCACCCTGGAACTTTATGTCGCTTTGAGCTGTCATAACATTGAGAAAAAAGTTTGGGTAATGTGTGTTTTTGGAAGGTGTTTACCAAGGTGTTTATCCGTTTCGCGCCAAACTATTTCTTGGTGTTGGGAAGTGACCTCTTGCAGTGTTGCAATCAGTAGCTGGTAGTCAGC
>JAUESF010000047.1:17413902-17427344 GCA_032274765.1 Malacoctenus tetranemus
TGAGTTGCAGTTACTGTCTTGTCAAAAGTCTAATCCGCGCCTGCACTGCGAAATCCATCATCCATTCGAAGATAAAATTACTATTTGTTCAACTTTATGTAACATTTTGGCCTCCATGCAACATTTCCTTAAGCGCTCACACTGGTTGTGTTTCAGCACCAGCAAGCTTCCTTCAGGTTTCGTCCAAGTTCAACTGAAAATCTGCACCCTTCTTGCGACTATGAATTATACTTTTTAAAACTGTCAACACTTAATAATGGCAAGATTTTCTTTTTCTGAAGCACCACTCCATATTTATCCTCTCCTGGACAGTTTCTCCCAGTGAACGTGAAAAGTGACCCAGTACTTCTGTTTCCAAGCGGGGTCCATCCGGGCCACTTCCACTGTGAAATCAGAGCAGCATGCCTGCGAGATGTGTGTCAGTAAGCTATGTGCCGGGAGACTTGGGCGTCATTTATCAGTCTAGGCTGGCTGCCACTGGGAGAACCAAACACAACCGGACACCAGAGCTTAATCTGTGCAGGTGTCTTTTTTTTATGAACCACCAGCTGCTCCTAACATGCAAACCCTGCATTTGGGCGCTGGCGGTGTCATCTGGGGTAATACAAGTCAATTCATGGACTTCTTGTGTTATTACAGCTCAGTGATGTTGTTTGGAGTTCAAGAAAGTCTTTATTATCCTCAGATTAGACGTGTGAAACCCAATAAGTGGTGGTAATGTGCTTCAGATAGTGGAAAAAAGCAGTTAAATACGGCTTATATGCTCTTTAAAGTTGGAAACAGCCCTATTGAAACAGAATGTCCCCGTTAAGCTAAAGGCCACTGACATCCAGCTTCTTCTGGATGGAAATACAGCAATATTGATTTTTTTCAGGATAGAATGGTAGAAATTTAAGAGCTTGTCTTTTGAAAATGATGTCTTGTTTCCAACACTGATGTAATTTAATAAATGTATTTTACAATTAAAAACAATGGATAAATTTGTCAGTCAAATGGAAACAACTATTAGTTGTCATGACTTCACACGGAGCACATTCATCATAACAGAAAGCATCAAAACCAAAGATATATACGTATTAGCCTCTTTCAACATGTGGAGCAGTTTTGAAGTGTTGGATTGGACTAACGCACGTCGAGTCGACTGGTTTTCCTCTTTGAAAGAAACAGAATCACTCTGACAGTCTCTCTTTGTGTGCTGAATTTCACTCAAATTGCTTCGATAGGACTACAACATTGACCATTTGGCCCAGAATCGCAACCGAACAATATTGAGTTATTGAGTCGATCCAAATGATCATAGAAAGTTCAAGATGCATTCTCAGAGCCAAAAAAGGGCCACAGCTTTGGCTCGATATGCTCTTCAGCAGCCATAAAATGCCCAATGTACTGCACGTCTTGATGTTTCTGACATGTGGCATACCAAAACAAACACGTGCCTTTTTCACCCTCGCCGTCGTTTCTCATCTCGAAGCAGAGATTAATAGCAGCAGTCATAACAAAGCTCTCCGCGAAAAACTCCATCGGCTCACGCTCGACTGAGCCAGCACAGAGGAAATGTAGTTTGGATGGTCTGAAAAACTCCCATAAGTGCTGTCGTCCTGCCGCGCGCCACTGCTGTGCAGCACAGTAGCCCACTGTGGGCCCCCCCACCCACCCACCAACCAACACTGTGTACAGAAGTCATGTGCCGTTAACGTTTCAGCAGGTTTGTTTTATATCGCTTTGGGGATGGAGCGCTGGTGGTGGTGGTGGTGGGGAGGAACTCCCAGATGCATGCGGTATGTCTTCTGACCTCCCCTCGTTCACTTTAAATCACATGTTGTGTTTGCTTGTGGTTCCATCGAACATTTCTGGGTGAAAGCCACATCCGAAGATACGGCTGCGTCCGTGGAGCGTAAGGGACGAGATAACCCGAAACACAATGGTGCTGTGAGGCGTTTAGGGTTCGTTATTGAGACATCTGATCGATTGTCAAGAAACCAAATGAGGATTTTTCCTAAATCGCTTTTATCTGAGCTCTGCTCGTGTTTCTATTTGAAGAAAATGCCTTTTAGTTGACATCTTTATGCCAGAAAGCCCCCCACAAATACGCTCATTGAGAAAATACCAAAAGATGATTAGTTTGCTGGAACTTTAAAGAAAGTCTTCACCAATTTTTCACTCTCATGCTGATTAAACTGACCTTTAATGTGGTTCTTTAACTAAGCAAAATGTTGGTACTCAGCTACATATTTGGGATATAAATGAACATATTTTATGGGTTGCAGTGTTCATAAAAAATGTTCTATGGTGTCAGCATTAACGCTTCATAAAGTTTTACTGTCATTTTAATGAATGTTATAGTATCAGCATATGTTGGTGTGAAGTGGGTGGAGGTTGTGGTGAAACTAAACAAACCTTTTGGGGAACAAAAAATGCCACAAATGAGCTCGAACAAAGCGAGTGTCCCCGAAATGAGACTCGATTTGTACAGCTTTTATTGGTAGTTTTTCATTTAAAAGCTGGACAGAAAGTTATAAAAAAGAAGAAACCATTGCAATAACTTGCCTCATCAGTTTGTGGAGGCAAACGAAGGGTTAAACCACACATTTTTCTTCTCTCCATTCATGCAACGCAGACTAATTCTGCTTCTTTGAAAGCAAATATGCAGTAATTTCTCGGGGACAATAGAAGGAGCTATTAACTAAATCTTGGTGGGGGCCCCTCTGCGCAGAAGTCACACGTGGAGGGGTTAACTGCTCAAGTGGAAAGAGAGCCAGAAGCGACTCTTCCAACGTGAGGAGAAAAACATCTCGCTCTCATTAACACACGGCCCTCGATGGCCGTTTGGTGCGGAGTGTTCGAATCCACCTGTTGACCCCGGCTTTGCTCTTTTCGCTTTATCTGCCCTCCGGGGTGGGGGGGGGACCCCGCGCGCTCCAGGTGTTTTCCATCCTGCGTGATGCCTCCCCGCTGTACGAGGAGAGCAATCGGCCGTCCTTGCTGCACAGCCGAGGCAATATGTTTTTGCCGCAGCTCTCCGAGGCCTGGGCCAAGGCGTGCCAAGGACCTCACATGCTCCACTTGGAAGGGTGGAAGGGTCCCCCCTGATCGCGCTTTATCCCCACCCGCAATATCGAGGGACTAGACCACAGGAAATCCCCGGTGAGCACGAGCACACAACGTCTATTCACAGAGCGGCTGAAAGCTTTATTTTTGTACGAGGGAGGGGGGGGGGGTTGCCCGACACACATGTCGAGCGGCGCGTGTTGCTCTTGTTGCGTCCGCACGCAGCCAGGCGGGCATGCGTTTGTGAATAATGAGTTCGCGGGATCACGGCCGGCTTGGCTTTAGATAAAGCCGTTGGGACTGTCCCGGGGTATATTTGGCTTCCAATATCGCTAAGCCTACATAACAACCTGATCGAGCCCTCGATTCACTGCAGGCTTTGACCACCTACAGTATCGGGGGAGCTCATGCATGGGCGGCAGATACAACTCTCCAAATGTTTGTATAACATCCCTGAGAGCGCGAGGTGTTTGCTGAGCGACGGTATCGAGGTACAAAACAACACCGTGAGCAGTTCGACTCCATGTCAGAAGAAAAAGAAAGAAAGTGAAAGCCGGACAGAGATAAAGGCGGTCTCAACCACGTCTTTTTTTTTTGTTTTTTTTTTCGAGCGCAGCCATTTTTCCATTTGTTTCACTGGAGCCTCATTTCCTTCGTGACTCGGCGACCTCCTGTCACCCTGGAGCGGCCCACCCGCGGCTGGGAGCGGAAACCCATTCGAACCAATGGAGGCAGGAAGCCGGTGTCCTCGTCACATTGCCAGCTGCTCCCAACTTAATTTGTCAGATGGTTCCTTTGAGCAAATTTAATTTCGAAGGAGATACGAGATAATAATCCGGCGGGCCGCCCCGGCGAGCCGGGGCTGCAGCCGGGGGATCGCGGGCTCGTTTTCGGAGCGGCAGGAAGCGAAGGAAAACCAGTTGCCTCTGAGAAAGCTGAGGTTTTGTGGGTAAATGGAAAGCCTCCATGTAAGTTTGTATAAACAGGAAATGGAATGACTTAGTCCTCGACTTTCGAATGTCTCACTTAAACGGGGCTGTTGCGCATGGGATGAAATGGACCTGAACTTGACTGACCTGGTGGAACGGAGCTGGAAACTGCAATGTAAACAGGAATCATGTGCTGCCTGTCGCGGCAAACTCCAGTGCAACGGAGTCGAGCCTTTCAAAGGGAGCCTTGCGCCCTCGTGTCTTGATCCCGGCCGTGAAACCCGAAGCACCTGGGAAAAAGTCTCCGCACACCTCGGCCCTGTGATCACGCGCGCTTCGTACGGCCTTTAACGGCATTGTCACAGGCTGGATTACTGAGAACCAACTGATTTACAGCCTACCTCTGCTTCTGCAGTCGGACGTGACCTTACGGAGGGGCAACGTTTGGCCAACTTTTCTTTTTTCCCTCCTTCTCACTGTTACCCGTTCGAGGCAAAAGATCAAATCTTGTGAAGGAATAAGCCCTAATTCATTTTCCAAAGCTGGAAAACGCACTGCTTTGCTTTGTTTGGCAACAAAGCACACAAGAGATTTCAGATGGAGACTTTTTTTTTTTTGTAGTGTCTACAGTAGAGGTTCTAAGTTACATGAACGTTGTGTCCTGGACTCGTCTCCAAAATCCCCACTGTTGTCAGGATGAAACAAAAGTAAATAGGAAGCTGGAACACAAATGCAGACTTCCACTTGAGAGCATATCCCTCCAGCTTTATCTTCCATTGTGTACCCCTAACTTTGGGGGTGCACCCCGGACAGGCCGCCAGTTCATTAGAGGATAAACACAAAAAAAAGAGCGCGCACAAATCCCATCTCATTGGACAATTTCATTGCCCAACTGACCTCATACGCGAGTTGTCTTGAAGGTGGGAGGAAAGCCAAGAGCCGAAAGAAAACCCACACATACGCAGGAAAGACATGCCCACTCGACACTGAAGTGATCCAGCGAGACAAAAAAAAGTAGGGGGGATGAAAGAACGTTTGATTTTAACTGTTAATTTGTTGAAGTTTAACTGTGTGTGAATGTAGTCATGTCACAGTTACTCAGAGAGTATTTGTGTGGCACCTCATGTAAGTGGTCGTCAGTTTTTTCTATTGAGAACGTTTTTTGGTTAAAGAACGTTGAACATGAATTTTCCACTAGTTCTTTTTCTAGTCTCTACACCATAAGTTCTTTAAAATCCTTGATTGTAGCCAGAAATGATCAACTTGTGGTTTTCAAAGAGTTCTTGCTAAAATGAGGCCATGTGCAGTGAACTGAACTGACTCGGTACGGGAGTTTCTACGGGTTTCTTGGCAATTCAATGATGACAGCACGTCAGAGTGAAATGAAATGAAGGCCTTTTTTATCAAGCCCTTTCAGTTTTCCTGTGGTTTGTATGTTATGGTAGGTCATCAAAGCTCTGTGCGCTGTGACATCGACGACAATATCAAATACATATGTAACCATAAAACTTCTGATATCACCACCAAAACTGCAGAGCCGTCCCATTTTTTTAAGGTGAAACTGGAGGAATATCAGCAGTTTGGAGGGATTTCAACCCATAAAATAGGCAAACGCAGTTCATTGAACACAAGCAATTTCATAGGACACAGAGTTTATTGAATTTGCTACAAATCGAGAACAGCAAAACGATGTAGATTTTACTCCTCAGAGATTCGTGGCGTTACAGCAAAAACATTTGCACAGCAGCCAAACCATCGAATGTGCTTCCTTCAAAGTCAGCACACTTTTATTACAACTCAACTTTTCTGGTTGAAAATACGTCGACTTCTCTGATGACTTTGCATCTTTGCACTATGTTGAGGCTTTTTTTGTTCGATCCAGTTGTTTTCTGATGGTTTGGGCCACCAGCATTATGTCAGCCCATTCAGAGTACACGCTCGAACCATTTGAACACTCAGCCTTGTCTTCGGTCCTCACACTCTTCCAGTACAGTTTTTCCAAGTGACTTCCAGTGTCCCTGTTTCAAAGGTCTTCTTCAGTTTCACATGTGTTTTGAATCTTTTTGCATGATTTCTGCCGCTCTCTCCTACCTCTGGAAAACGTCTAACTTCAACCCGGGTAAAAGAAGTGTGCCGGAGTGACTTTTGTGCTGCTTTCATTACGCTAAATACAGTCGTGTGCGTCGTCTCCCTGACAAAGACCGAAGGAGACAGTGTGTATGAGTTTGCTGGGATTGCCGCTGTCTCAAGTAACCATACCTCGTGCCAATTATGCAAAAGCTGTAAACACAACCAGTAGGATAATGATAATAGGAAAAATATGCCCCTGCTTGCTTGGAATAACAGGCATCTCTCAGCCCAAGAATGAGAACCTCAAACTGTGTGAATATTACAACAGGACGGGATATATAAACATCCTAAAAGGCCTACCTGTTTTCATATGCTAATAGCAAACAAACAATCAAATAAAAGGCGGAAATGGACCAATCAATCCCCCAAGAAGAAAACGCAGCATCCCTCGAGGCCTCCTGTTGTCACGCAATTGTTGCTTTAATCAGAAGTCCCACATGCAGCCTAAGAAAGTACCCTTTTTAACATGCAGCTGTCGTTTAAAGGAGCATAGCTTTCACACAAGGACAAAATTATATCACACTTTTCCTGTGAGCTCCAGTCAAGCGAGGCCCTAAATCATCTGTTTTCCTCAGATGTTCCTCCAAGAAACTGAGGAAACGTAAGTGATAAAAAATGGTAGTTCGAGAGCTATTAGGATACGGGATTAAAAAAAAAAGTTAAAAAAAAAAAAAAAAAGATGACAAACATGTGCTATTAATGACCAACATCTGCAGCGTCAAGAAAATGTTGCTATTCAAGTCTTAGAGGAGAATTAGAGCCACGTGCGTGGCAGAGGGTTTGCGGCACAACGGGTTCAGCCAAACGCTGCCTGGCACTTTGTGCCGAGCAGGCGAAACAACCACGGTCTGCTGAAGAGGAGTCACTCAACACGGCAACAGCTGAGCGCTTATTCAATTCTAAACAGACAAGAGGGGTTTTGGTAAACTGCTGTGATGCCAGACTCAGGATCCTTGATCTTCCCAGTCGTCACTGTCTGTAATGGACCGTAAGCGAGCGTGTCGCCATGCGCTGCATGAAGTCATTGAAGGCCACGGTAGGCTTGTGTTGTGCAGGGTGGCAGCTGGTTTCAGCCCGCGACCGAGCCAACATGTGCCAGCTGAGCTCAGACTACCTCAGAAGCGTCCCGGCTGATTACAGGACCTGGCGCCATAGAAACGGGCCACCGAGGCCAGGTGATACTCTTTCAGGTGGGGAAAAAAAAAGATCCCCACAAACTGTGTTGGGACTTTTGAATGTCGTGGGCAACGCACACCAACAGCTGCGATATTTCTACCAACTCCAGGTTGCAGGACTCAGAGACTGAGTACTGCTCAGACTGTATTAAAATAAAAACACTCGATTCTTTATTCTGGTCAGCTCGCCTGGTACTAACAGAGGAAAATTGTGGAATAATCTGGCAACACACACTGAAAACAAACAAGCTAGTTGAGCTAAAAGATTCAGGGACTTGGCTGCTTTAAAATGTAGAGATGGGTGACGGCTCACCTCAGAAGTGATGGTAGACTGCACAAACATTGAATTGTTTCAACTTGGAAGTTTAGGCCTGAAAGAATTAAGACAAAGATAAATAGTATTAAGCCTAAATGTAAAACTTCAACTTGTTTTGTTTTTGTTTTGTTTTTTTTGTTTTTTTAGAAATGGCCACAAAGGGATTAGATTTAACTACCCTTGAGTCATAAATAGTCAACAATGGGATGAAATTTCAATGAATGACATCTTAAATTCTACAGACAAACACACGAAGATGTCTCTAACAAAATGTTTTCCAAATTTAGCTCACTTTTAAGACATACAGGTTAGTTTTAGAGGAGTTGTTCGTCTCATTAGTTGGGCACAGTTAGTCTGGGAATGAGAAGTGCTCTCAGCTTTTTAATTAAACTGACTGAGGAAATGAACTTCGGGCTGAAACCTCAAATCACTGTGTGCAGTGAACCAAACTTTGGTTTCAACCGAGCGTCATCCAAACCTGAAATGAGCATTTTTGGTCCTGATATCGGCACACCCATGTTGAGCAAGTGCAGCCTGTGAAGAACGGGCTTCCTTTATCCTTTCATGCATCCTAGATGTGAACAAAAACCATTACATACTGTGTCGTGTCCCTTTAAAAGTAGCCTAAATACCTAAAGATGACACACTATTGTCCAACACTGCTCAGTCCAAGAAATTGTGAATAGCAATATAAAAAAAAACCCAACAATGTAAGCTTTAACTTTACAGCGTCTATAGGTCACTACTGATATTAAACATCCTGTCAAGGTAGAACTCTCAAGGTTCTACTCAGCAGCACCGTTGTACATCTTGAGTTACTGGTGTGGCTTAAGAGTCAGATTTTCTCACATAAACCTAAAGATGCATCTGCTTCTCTCTGTGTGTCACAGCAAAAAAACATCTGCACAAAATAGTGTGTTACTCTGATCAAACCCTTTTTTTGTTTAGATCAGCATTACCATTTGTAATAATGCCTTTTGCACATGGTAATGTTCCCATTGGGTGTCTCTGAGCGTACCACAGAATCAGACCTTTTGAAATCCCCTTGCTGAAAGACAGTTGACATTATCAAGATTTATCATGAACATCTGGTACTTTTATCCCTATCATAATACCTTCATGTTGGAGATATGACCGTTTTGTCTCTTTATGATGGCTTGCCATGAATTCCTTTAACAGTCGACACACTGAGCACTTAAAGATCCTTCTCTGAATCTAGGTACAAAGATGCCTGTAAAAACCCAGTGCCACACTTGTTTCTCTGAAGGATGGAGCGGGTACACGCACTTATAATGTCAGTCTTATCCAACATGTTTCACTTTTTATCTTCTGAAGAAGATGGCACAGAGCTACAAACGGGATCAAGTTGGTTCCAGACAAACTGGAAGGAGAAAGGTTTGGGGGAAAAAAAACGGAGGCCAGCTGTGATAATCTGAGTCTGGATCACGAACTGCCTACCAAAGCGAAAACAGGCCTAATTCTGATACCGAGCAAATATGTCATGGGGACCTTGATGGCGAACTTCTCCAATTAGCATCCGATCTGTTTCACATCAGTGTTTGATTGGCCTTGATAGCTTTTGTTGGCATGACGGCAACAGCTGAATCCTCTTGTGACAGCTCGGCTGGATGGGGGGGGGGGGTGGGGGGCATGTGTTTCTCGCAGCACGGACGGTGTTTGAGAATTGGGGGCATCTGTGAAGAGAGGGAAACATGCACGCAACTCTTCCCACTGCAGTGGTTAGGTTTGTGGCTTTGAAACAACTGGTGAATGTTTGAGGTTTGTCTTGCTAAGAGGGTTCATACATGGAGGAACAAGTAGCGTGACTGTTAGTTGTGGTTTGTTGTGTGTCTTTTGTATTGTTTTTCTCTTATTCTTCTGCAGCCAGACCTCAACAACTACTCAAAGTAGGAAAAAAGTAAATATTGTTTTTCACCGATTTTGTGGGGGAAAAAATATTGAAAGACTGAAAGCATACAAAGTGTGCAAACCTTCGCCAATGCACCTGTTAACCTTTCCTGGATCAATCTCTTGCATATCAAGCACTTAAGGGGCCACACACTCTCATAACCACCACAGGAATGTTATTCTTCTCCCTTTTGGCTCACCGTATGGTTGGATCACCGCCTCATACCATTCACCCTTTCATAGAAATCTGAGGTGTTTGCGTGCATTGATGTTGTGCTTCTTTTTTAAAGGTTGTTTTTCTTGTTTTCTGGTCAAATTCAGTGTCAGCTGATGTTTGGCTTCACTCTGATGTTTTGCCCCATCAGTAATCAGGGTGAGCATCTGCATCCTTTTCTGATGGAAATCTGGGTTCAGAAGTAAAATGTCCAGAGCTACTGCTATTTGTGAATCGAGACCGTAAAGGTCCTTCAACACAATGTGGCTCACAAGTCCATGTTTGTTATGTAAACCAGCTTTTGGCGAATGAACCCAGAGGGATAATATCATCAATCAAATCTTTGTGGAACTCCAAATATAACATGCAGGAAAATGTTTGAGCCTAGTTAAAGCCAACAAAGTGGAAAACTACTGTTTGAGTACTGAGTGACACTCCAATCAAAACTAAAAGCAGGGTATTTATTGCGACGCATGCATGGCACACCTTTTAATCATCCTTGTAACTCCTTAAAGCGAAACCCTTCATGTCACCTTGTTAGAGGCTCAAACTGAAACCTCTTCATTCATGCTGTTTCTCAATATGCTACAATTGCTGGATTGGGTTTACAATGCAGCAGATAAAGCAATATGTGGCATCAGGGGACTCATAAGTGGAGAATCTTGTGAAACACCCACGCCTACTTTCTCCTGACTTCCACTCTCCTGTTCGAACGAAAGGCGCAGCGGACAGCCCGGTGCTGACAGTTGGCCTCATCTCCGTGAGGAAACACAGCTCTGGCCACCGGACAAGTTTCCCTGCAACGTCCAAACATCCAAATCAACCTGTCCCAGGTGCTTCGTTTGCCTCCTTCCTCTGAGTGGCCCACTTCCTCTCACCCCAGTGATCTCTTTCAGGCCCGACACAAACGTCTCTAGCAGACGCGCGGAGACACTCTGGCTGTTTGTGCGGATCTCATCTCCGACGAGGGCAGGGAGCAGAGACCAGGGAAACGTATCACATGCACAGGGAGCGGAGAAAAAAGAAGAAAAGAAAAAAGCTTCTGAATCCGTGCCCCTCACATTCAGCCGCCAGCTTTATTAAAGTGTGATCTAGCCCCCCAAAAAATCTTGCTGCTACCACATGCAGTGGCTGAAGTCCAAGGCAAACACTCCCACCGGTGTGTACACCAAGACAGATGACTATAGGACTCAAGGCCTGGCTAGCACAACGTAGCCCTATTCAGTATTTATTTTCACAGTTCAAAGCACTGGCAGCAGCCCACTTAGTGTCTGCAGTCCAGTCCAATACACCAGTGATTGCCACAGTGAGGCTTCGCAGCCCACAAAGTCATATAATGTAGCTTGTGCCAGCGACTAACTCCACATGTGCAGCACCCCAAGAAATGGCGAGGCAGCATCCAGGAGGGAGGGGCGTCCGGCGCTTGGCTTAAGAGTAGGGGGCGAAGGGATTCCTCCGAAAACCGCACTTTGCTGCGGGTTGAACGGCTGCTTTGTGCAGCTTGACGTGATCACACAAGCCACATTAAAGGACAAGGTTTGTTATGCACTCGAGCATTGATAAGTAATGTCTTGCAGGCGACCAATCTGAGCGGCAAACTCTGCGTCTCTGGCTGTGAAGTTTATCACCGCGCTAACTGGATACCGTCTCAGCCTCCCACACAGGGCTCGACTCCATAAAACCTGAGTGATATACAAGCTACCGTGTGGAATCAAGGAGGATGCTGGGTTATATGGGGATGCAGATGTGAGTCGAAGTGTCTCGTGTTTCTCGGGATTCTTTTACAGTCTGGGAATTCCTCGTCTCCAGCGCACGGTTTCCTCAAAGAGGGATAAAGAGGTGGAAAATCTGTTAAATGATGAGGAAAATGTTGTGGAAAAACATTTAAAAAGTGATCATTGGAGAGGAGACAGAACAAGTCCTGCTCATACAGCGATGTGATCACAAATCCAGGTCATTTGATTTCAGTCTGATGAGACCTTTATTTTTATCTTTGTCTACTTCACAAACATGTTTGTCCAAATGTTTACCCTCATTGCCATCAATCAGAAAGTCAAACTTCTACGCTACCTCATTTTTAAAAATATGCAAAATTTTCCAGAAACAACAGTTCAGCTTTGAATTCAGCCCTTGATTATGCCTAAATAATACTTGATAATAAAAAAAAACAACTTAGTCATATTAATAGTTCTTTTTTCTTCCTTTTTAAAATTCTGTAATTGGAGATTTGCTTGATCACAAGAAAGTAAGTACCAAAAAGTACTAGTACTTTCCCACAATTACCAAAAACATGTTGGGCTTGGATGGCAATTCCAAGTACTCCATCCAACATGATAATTTAAAAAGATTTTTCAGCTAAATTAACCCAAATTACTGTGTGAACATCCAAAAGATTTTATGCATTTTGTATTTTTTGACCAAACAACATGAGACGGACTTTGCTGACTGGACCCTAGGGAGTCTTTCAGCTGTATATAATGGGTAAGAGACTCAATCAGTGTTGGGCCAATACATACATACACTTAGTTTTTATTGCCTGTCTACTACTCATGAAGTCCCTCCACTCCAACTCCAACTTTTTTCTCTGTCTGCACTCTCTCAGACACAGTTGTTAGTTTCAATGCTACATTTGAACTGAGGAGTATTATACGCAAGAAGCTCATTAACACCGTGTCTGCTCACCTTTCTGTCCAAGGAGCGGGAAGCTTTTCACCCCTTTAGCAGTTCAGATTCAGTTCACAATATGAGTTTTGCTTTGGACGCACTCCATACGCTCGTGTTGGTTTTGTCCAGTTGACCCTGCTCTCTCACAAGAAGTCAAACACAGACTGGTTCGATTATTTGGTGGCTGTAAATTTCTTGTGAGTGATTTTGTGTCTCTCTGTGTTGATCCAATCCTGAGCTGCCATAACCTGTGTTTCAGCTATTAAAAGCCATGGTAGCCCCCTGTTCCACGCAACCGTGAATTGGGTAAAAAGATCAATTGATGGACTTATTTCTATGAAAGACTTTTTTGGTGAAAAAAAAACTCATTTTTCTTTCAAAAAGAATGTAAATTAGGCAGTTTAAAGGCACCGACCCAACCATGAATCATAGCATTCTCGGTTTCAGACATTTCTACACACTCCAAACATTCCAACCCAACAGCATCACGTAGCTCATTCCACTGACTTGAAAACAGAGGCATTTTGTGGTAAACTAAAGTGAACAAACGTCAGGAAGATATAGAATGGGTGCAGATGAAATTACCAATGTCTGTTGATCTTCGCTGTCAAAATTGGTGAGGGGACGTTTAAAGCACCGAATCTTTCAAACAATCTGTTCTTCAACAACTCTTGAAGGAGGTTCACAGTTAATGTGGACATACTTGGGTGTGATATTCGCTGCTCGGATATTGTTTCATACCGAGAGGATATCATGTCTCCATCGTTCACTTACCCCGTCTGTGAAATATGTGGCTATTTACCGCAAGTGGGTCTGTGCGCTCTCGGTGATGATCTTGGACATGAGAATCTGCTTAAAAATGCTGTGACAACATCCGTTCGCTATTGTATTCCAAACCTCAAAGACAATTCCCTAATTACATCCTCGTTATTCAAGAATTGTCCCGCGAACGAATCAAAGAGACTAAACAGTGATGAAAACCCAGAGGAAGAGCCCCATTTACACAAGATGAAGCAGCTGGGGGGGGGGGGGGGGGGGGCCGTTGGTTAAGGGCTTGT